>SJYX01021405.1:34347-63269 GCA_006410675.1 Oreotragus oreotragus | reverse complement strand
GGTGGGAGGGAGGGAGGGGAGAGGGAACCGTAATTGCTCAGAATTAATATCTCCCCCAACAAAGACATAACAGTTTCATTGACACAGTTGGAACATGGTTCAGATGTCAGTGCGCACACGGGTGTGGGGTGTGTGTGCGCGAACACACACACACACACAGTGGAACACACAGGTAGCAGCTGCAGCTGGATTCAGCCGAGGTTGCCAAAGGCTACAAACTCCACTCTCATGCTGGACATATGGAAGCAGTTTAACTCTTTGAAATCTCTGCTCAAGAAGAGCCTTGCCGTCTGCAGAGATAAATCAGCCTTGAGAACACTTTCTCAATCAAGAGGCATCAGGCCCAGGGCTCTCTCCCATGTGAGGATAGCCTGGAAACATTATTTCCTTCATCTAGGAAAAGCTGATAAAAAATGAGAGGAGAAGGGCAGGTTTGCCTGTAATCTTAGCTCTGGACTTAATTCCTCACTCAGTCCCTCTCTGTCCTCCTTGTAGAAAGGGATTCCTTTATTTTCCCAACTGGTCATTTTCCCTTTATCCTGAACTTAGAATGAGTTCTTCCAATCAGCACGCACGGAAAACAGGAACCAACCTTTACTCAGAAAACCACTTGCCCTGAATAGATTTTCTTCCTTTCTAAAGAGTAAAAAGAAAATCTGAACATTTCAGGGAGAAGGAGTCATACAATTAGAAATCCAGGCCAAACAAGTACACTCCTGCTCTTCCTTTTAAAATACACAAAGGCAAAGGTACCTCTGTGAGTGGCAGCACTGATTTTCTGGGCCTCTACAGTCCACCCCCAAAACCAAGCCACCCTTTTTAAGGCATTCCATCATCTTTTTTTCCTTTGGTGTGCACTAAAATTTTCCAAATGACTTTTAGGCTTAGAATTTACATTTGCTGCAGACAATTTAAAAGGACAAATTCCTACTTGATTCAGATAGAGTGAAGGGGGCAAAAAAAAAAAAAAATTCTGTATTACCGGCGTTTTCTTTTCTCTGCATGCGGTGTGTGTGAGGCTGCAAAGGCAACTTGTTTCCTGGGAACTTCAAAGAGGAAAAGTGACTGCTGTGAGGAGCCCATTTTATATTCACTGGGGAGGCCTGTCAGCCACGGTCTCAGGGGGGACAGGAGCTTACCGAGTCCTGCCTCTGGGCTGGCAGCAAAATAATCTGTCCTTCACAGCTCTGGTGGATCCTCTCCCAGCCTTAGACTCTGGCTTCTCCCTCCTCACATTGTTGGTTGTGTCTATTCTCAGATGAGTGGGTGGGGGCAGGAGACAGGAATGCCCACCCAGCCCTTTGCCTTTGAAGTATCCCATGACCCCAAAGCCTCCTTTTTTCTCCTTTCTCTTTTTCCACGTGCTTCTTCACGTCTTATTATTATTTTTTAAATTTTGAGCAATGATTGTATAATAATTCCAGGAATGGAAATCATGCTTTTCTGTTTTAATTTTCTCAACTAAGAGCAGCTCTGCCGAATGCCTCCTGTGTGTCAGGCAGCCCACAGTGGACACTGGGGCAGCAGAGGTTTATGAGATATAGGCCATGTCCCATTCCTCTCACAGCCATCTTTACTCAAAGTTGCGACAGGCGGGCTGAGGAGAAGGGATGGGCCCAGGAAGGTATTTCATCCAGCTGCTCAGGGCCAGCATCTCCCTGTACCAAAGACCTTGCTCTGCATGCATTTCCAGGGCCTTCTTGGGGGTCAGCTTGTGGGGCTCGATATGAGGCTAGTGTGGCTTGCACATTTCCTCCCTCTCCCCTGCAATCAGACCCTGCCATGGCCCTGTCACCCCTCTCAGCCGCCCTGAGTGGATGGAGGACCCGCATCCTCCTTTTTCTGCTGTGCTGCCTTCGAGGGGCTCTGTAGGGGCAGAGCCGGAAGGTGGGGCACTGGTTTGAGAATACTCCTCAGCCGCCAGCCCCAGAATCCTTGAGGAATCCTGGGAACACCCCTCAGCCGCCTGCCCCAGAATCCTTGAGGAATCCTGGGAACACCCCTCAGCCGCCTGCCCCAGAATCCTTGAGGAATCCTGGGAACACCCCTCAGCCGCCTGCCCCAGAATCCTTGAGGAATCCTGGGAACACCCCTCAGCCGCCTGCCCCAGAATCCTTGAGGAATCCTGGGAACACCCCTCAGCCGCCTGCCCCAGAATCCTTGAGGAATCCTGGGAACACCCCTCAGCCGCCTGCCCCAGAATCCTTGAGGAATCCTGGGAACACCCCTCAGCCGCCTGCCCCAGAATCCTTGAGGAATCCTGGGAACACCCCTCAGCCGCCTGCCCCAGAATCCTTGAGGAATCCTGGGAACACCCCTCAGCCGCCTGCCCCAGAATCCTTGAGGAATCCTGGGAACACCCCTCAGCCGCCTGCCCCAGAATCCTTGAGGAATCCTGGGAACACCCCTCAGCCGCCTGCCCCAGAATCCTTGAGGAATCCTGGGAACACCCCTCAGCCGCCTGCCCCAGAATCCTTGAGGAATCCTGGGAACACCCCTCAGCCGCCTGCCCCAGAATCCTTGAGGAATCCTGGGAACACCCCTCAGCCGCCTGCCCCAGAATCCTTGAGGAATCCTGGGAACACCCCTCAGCCGCCTGCCCCAGAATCCTTGAGGAATCCTGGGAACACCCCTCAGCCGCCTGCCCCAGAATCCTTGAGGAATCCTGGGAACACCCCTCAGCCGCCTGCCCCAGAATCCTTGAGGAATCCTGGGAACACCCCTCAGCCGCCTGCCCCAGAATCCTTGAGGAATCCTGGGAACACCCCTCAGCCGCCTGCCCCAGAATCCTTGAGGAATCCTGGGAACACCCCTCAGCCGCCTGCCCCAGAATCCTTGAGGAATCCTGGGAACACCCCTCAGCCGCCTGCCCCAGAATCCTTGAGGAATCCTGGGAACACCCCTCAGCCGCCTGCCCCAGAATCCTTGAGGAATCCTGGGAACACCCCTCAGCCGCCTGCCCCAGAATCCTTGAGGAATCCTGGGAACACCCCTCAGCCGCCTGCCCCAGAATCCTTGAGGAATCCTGGGAACACCCCTCAGCCGCCTGCCCCAGAATCCTTGAGGAATCCTGGGAACACCCCTCAGCCGCCTGCCCCAGAATCCTTGAGGAATCCTGGGAACACCCCTCAGCCGCCTGCCCCAGAATCCTTGAGGAATCCTGGGCACACCCCTCAGCCGCCTGCCCCAGAATCCTTGAGGAATCCTGGGCACACCCCTCAGCCGCCTGCCCCAGAATCCTTGAGGAATCCTGGGCACACCCCTCAGCCGCCTGCCCCAGAATCCTTGAGGAATCCTGGGAACACCCCTCAGCCGCCTGCCCCAGAATCCTTGAGGAATCCTGGGAACACTCCTCAGCCGCCTGCCCCAGAATCCTTGAGGAATCCTGGGCACACCCCTCAGCCGCCTGCCGCAGAATCCTTGAGGAATCCTGGGAACACCCCTCAGCCGCCTGCCCCAGAATCCTTGAGGAATCCTGGGCACACCCCTCAGCCGCCTGCCGCAGAATCCTTGAGGAATCCTGGGAACACCCCTCAGCCGCCTGCCCCAGAATCCTTGAGGAATCCTGGGCACGCTAATGCTCAGGGCTGCCTGTAGAGAGTGTCCGCTGTCACTGTCATTGTGGGACTCTTCCCTGGTGGCTCAGATGGTAAAGCGTCTGTCTACAATGCAGGAGACCCGGGTTCGATCCCTGGGTTGGGAAGATCCCCTGGAGAAGGAAATGGCAATCCACTCCAGGACTATTGCCTGGAAAATCCCACGGACAGAAGAGCCTAGTAGGCTACGGTCCATGGGGCCGCAAAGAGTCGGACACGACTGAGCGACTTCACTTCACTTCACTTCTGTCAGTAAGTTAACAACCGCACGCGGGAAATAATGAGATGACGGGGGTAGCAGAAGCCAGTGGGGCGGAGGCTGCGGCGCTTCTCTACTAATGTGTGAACCGTGGGGAACACAGCCATGGGGACAAATCTGTGTGCCTCACTCGCTCGGCTGGAACACGCCAGGGAACAGGAGACTGGCGGGGAGGGGGCGGTCCCTGGCAGAGCTCGAAACGGGTAAACTCAGAGCTGAGGTCATAGTCAGAAGATACACCTAGGGGCTGAGCACTCACCATTTGCGTTCCTGGAGGATGTCTTTCACCAACCGGGAAGCTTCTGAGCGTGCCCCGGTAGTCCACACACAGAGAGACCAGCCCAAGGGGCTCATGGGTAGAAGCCAGTGTGACTGGATTCATTAGCTGAACTAACCTCACCTGACTCAGGTCAAAGGTTACCTCCATGTTCCAAAATAACGAATTACGCTCCCAAAGCACTAATGACCAATGAGGAAGGCTTCTGGGGAGGTGAGAATTCTATCCCACCTGGTTTAAATCCCTAACACTCCTCAATCTTGGGCTACTCTCCCTTAAACTCCTCTTTCCAAAGCCTTAATCCCTACCCAGTTCTCTCCCCAGCCCCTAGTCTCCCATTCTCTGTTTCCAGCCATGCTGCCTGTAACCACCTCCCCCAGTTTCTTCACCTCACTCAGTAAAACAAAAGCTCCAAAAAAGCCAGACCTTTAGCCCTAAGCAATGACTAATTATGGGCTGGGGTGCTGGGGGGTTGGATTCTTTCTCATAGACAAATAACCTAGAGATCAGCCCAGAGCTGAGGTGGAGGACCCTAACATTTGCAGACAGGCTACTGTGCCCAGCAGGGCTTCCCTAGTGGTTCAGGCATAAAGAACCTGCCTGCAATGTGGGAGACTCAGCTTCAGTCCCTGGGTCTGGAAGATCCCCTGGACAAGGAAATGGTAACCCACTCCAGTATTCTTGTCTGGGAAATCCCATGAACAGAGGAGCCTGGCGGGCTACAGTCTAGTTAATGTTAGTGTCAGTCGCTCAGCAATGTCTGACTTTTTGCAACTCCATGGACTGTAGCCCACTAGGGATCTCCCAGACAAGAATACTGGAGTGGGTTGCCATTTCCTTCTCCAGGGGATCTTCCAGACCTAGGGATGGAAGCTGAGTCTCCCACATTGCAGGCAGATTCTTTACTGCTGAGCCATCAGGGAAGCCCTACAGTCTGTGGGGTCACGAAAAGAGTTGGACAGGACTCTTGTAGTGACCTAACTACAACAATGCCCCGCACTGCTTTGGGGTATTCAGCATCTTGTCTTTGAGAAGCAGTCTGGAGTGAGGTCAAGGACGCTGAAGCCAGGAGGCTGGGATTCAAATCACAGTGTTGTTACCTGCTAGCTGTGTAACCTGAGGCAAGTCAGTCAAAGCTCATTGCCTCAGTGTTCTCATCTGGAGAATGGAGTTTTTAATAAGAAAGACCTTATAATTGACATGAAAATTTCCATCAATTAGTGTAAGTACAGGGCTTAATCTTGTGCCTAGTGGACCAGACCTATGTGTGTTGTGGTTGCCATTAGACTTTATTTACAGATAAAGAAACAGAGGCCCATAATCTGACCAAAGGCATATAGATAAAAATTAAGGGGAAATGAGAAAGAAACAATACCCTCCCTCCCTAAAAAAGAGAGATGTTTTTAAAACAACATATAAAAAAAAGAGCTATAAAGATAATTGAAAAGAGAGAGAAATAAAGGGATACAGAGATAAAAGGCAGACGGACAGCCAGAGAATGAGAGGCAAAACTGAAGCTCTTCTGGTTTCCCCATAGCCCCTGGTAGGGGCTTTGAAGTCCACTCTGCTCGCACAGACCCTCCCCAGGGTCGCTGCTGGCCAGTGGTCCAGACACTGCACAGCTCCTAATTCCTAACTCCTAACTCAGGGTCCTAACTCCCATGGGACCCATGGATGGGAGGTGTTGCTACTGAGGGCTCTTGACCCATGAAGGCTACAAGTTTAGTTGCTGTTTGAAGACTCATTTCCTTAAACTCTTGTGACTTATATTATTTTTAGGTTTCTGGCCCTGATGTTCAATTCTAATCTAAAGCTGAGTATGTTAGCCCTGTGCTCAATAAATAGTATCCTTTCTAGGGTCATTATGAGGATTGAATAAGACCGTGTAAAGCTCCATCACAAGCCAGAGTTATTTTTAAATCAGGACAAATTACAGTGTTGTGTTATCTGCTCCAGCTCCATTCTCAAGGTTAGGGAACTGACACATTCCAGAAGTCACACTGAAAGGGAGGAGCTAAAATTCAGTCTTTGCTTTCTGACTCCTTTATCTTGTGCCTCTTCCTTCCCTACCACCAAGAAGAGAGACAGGATGAAGATGTAGTTTGGAGAGTTTATTTGTTTGCTGGTTATTTTATTTGTTTTCCTTTCAATGTGCTGGACACTACACTGGAGAATGAACTGGTCAGCAAAGGTGAGAATGAATAGAGAAGCCCAGTGAGAAGGTCTAGGTAAGACCGATGAAGACTTTAATTTCCCAAACTATCTACATGAGGAGGGCAGGGCGGGTAATGACCTAGTCTGCACATCACCCATGCTCAGAGGCTGGCACACAAACACTCAAATACTTGTCAAGTGAATGACTGAGTTCAGACAGTGGTGATGCCTATGGAGAGTTATTACAGAGAAGAGAATGGCAGGTCTTCTGTGTGTGGGCTGAGGGAGAGAGGGGGCCTACAATGTCTCCCAGAGTCCAGGCTTGGGATCCAGATGGAAAACGTGGGAGCATGGCAAGTCCAGCTCATAACAGGAAGTGATGATTTTCCATGAAGAAGCTGTTTGGAAGAGTCAGACACATTCTCCGATTCTGCTAGACCTGGCAGTCAGGAACGTTCAGTGAGCCTCCCGTTGGGACCAGGTCAGGTGAGGGTATCAGAGACGGGAATGAGAAGCATGTGACAGGGAATGAGGCCAAGGGATCTACATCATTATGATTCTCCTCTGAGGGAAACGGTCCCACTTTCCAGCCTCTGTGAGGACTCTGGGAGAGATAGTGGTCTTTTTCAACTTCCCTTCATCCTTGGGTGCTGTCATCATACATTACAACCCCCTCAAGTCAGAGCCCTCCTGATCTGAGCTCAGGGAAGAAGGGTATACTCCAAGGGGTGCACCGAGAAGGCTTCCTGCCCCCAGGGCTGCCTCTCCAGTACCCAAGCCCATCAAAACAGTCAGTTGTCATCCACAATGCTACATGTTGCCGACCTTCCTGGTGAGTGAGTCAGAAGGCGGTCACAGCCCCTGGGCATCTCCTTTCGCAGGAAGCCCAGACTGAGCCAATCCCATGCCCACCCACTGGAGAGGGCCCCACTCCCCACCACCTGCTGCCGTGGCTTCCAGCAGCCTTCCCACTGTGTCATCCTGACCTCAGTTTAACTGGTCTCATCCCTCCCTAATGAGTCCCAAAGGAACACCCTGAGCCCTGTCCAGCAAGCCGGACAAAAGGCCATTTTTGAAGTGAGTAGCAGACTTCTTACCTGTCCAAACAAGGAGAGGGAGGCTTGAATGGAAACAGCCGGTTCTTGAAGTTGGAGCCATCGCAGTAATGACCCACCTGCAGCTTCTCCTACAGACAGGTGTTAGTTTCCAGAGGCTCATTTGACTGAACTCACAAACAGTCTAAGCTTCCCCTAGAAACATTCCTTTTTAAAAATAAGTGACTCTGGAATTGAAGTGTGCTCATTCTTACTAGCTTTTCTCAAGTAAGTTTCCCCCCAAATGACACTTTTCTGAACATAACAGTTTGAAATATTTTGTTTTACATACCTATTTTCGAGACTATGCAGCACCTCTAGCTGTTAACCCAGGAAGACTTTTGAATTAGATTCTGGTAAAGAAAAGATTTGCTGGATAGCATGATTCCATTTTTGATAAACAGCTCCAATTGTATTAGCATATTCATTTATGCATATAAAATGCTAGATATTGACACAATAATTAACAGGAGGAACTTGCACTGTATATACTTTTGTACTCTGAAATTTTATAATGCTCATACATTACATTTATAAATAAAAATAAAAAATAAGGTGAAAAGTGCATGGGACCTTTCTGTACTATTTTTTTTTTTGCAACTTATTGGGAATGTACAATTATTTCAAAAGAAAATTTGGGGAAAAGAAAATAAGTAAATACACTTACAACTAAATATTTAAACTTGTGAACCCTAAGCCAGGGATGGATACTCTACAGAGAACTGTCTGTTGCTATAAGCATCACCAGTCCATGGCATGGTACTTTGCGTTTGTGCTTTGGAAGGCAAAGAATAAGATAAAGAGGCAGTGAAGGCAGAGTAACAGTATATTGCCATGTTGCCCCTTTTGAACAAGGCAAACCTTGCCAAAAGATAGGAGAGTTTCACAGCTAAGATTCCTAAGAACACTCAGGCAGCCTGTGCAAGTTCAACGTACGAATAATACAGGTGAACATGAAACCCCCAAGTCCTGATGGAAAGCGGTGATAGGTGGCCTGGAGTGCCCTCCATTGAGAAAGTTCTTAGGAAGGAATAAAGGCGACTGCTGGTTTCTTAATCACTATGTCAAAGCCTCCCCCTGCAGAGAGCCCTCAAATGCAGGGTTCTCGCTCCCAGGCTGCCATTAAGACAAATCTCAAGGTACATACAGTCCATGGGGTTGCCAAGAGTCAGACACTACTGAGCGACTTCACTTTCTTTCTTTCTATAGTTCCTTTTGGAGATGGAAATGGCCACCCACACCAGTGTTCTTGCCTGGAGAATCCCATGGGTAGAGGGGCCTGGTGGGCTACAGTCTACAGGGTTGCAGAGTCGGACACCTGAGCAACTAACACAACACACACACTCAACCGCCCCAACATCCACCCACTCCCCTCTTCTCCTCTACATGTTAGACAAGTAAAGGTGGTACTAACCAACCTAGGGAAAGGGCCAAGAGGAAAAGAAAGCCCCCAAGGCAGTCTTGGGAGCATATGTGTATTTGGAATCTCAGAAGGGAGGGATGGGTGGATGGCAGAGTTTCACTGTTTCCCCTCCTTTTCCCAGACACAGTTTATCCAGCAGATATTTATTGTGCCAGGCACTGTGCCATGTGCTAGGCAGCAAAATACTACATGCTGCTCTCCCTGGAGCTGTTTATAATCTAGGGCTGGGGTCAAGGGGTGCTGTTAAATGCAAGAATACTAAGTGATATGGGCGCTTTGCCAGACAAGTACCAAGAACACTTGTAAATGGGAAGGCAGTGGGTTTGCAAGAGTCAGGGAAATGGGGAGAATCTTCCCAGAAGTGACCGAAGGAGAGAGCTGAACACTATTCCTCAAAATGACATTCAAGGCAAGGATAATTCTCTTCACTGTACAGAACTGGAGGCTCAGGAAAAATTAAGTCATCTGTCCCAGAGTAAATATTAGAATTTAGAATGCAAACCAGGTCTGTCACACTCTAAAACTAATCATTGTTCCTGAAGTTCACCCTGCTTTTATCTCAGAAGCTGATACTAGGTTTCAGGTTCTGGTCTTCCTTAAAACAAGCTGACAGGGTGATCACCTCCTGGGACTAGAAGCTGGGATGAAATCATCTTTGATTCACCATGTTCGAGGGGCAGTTCTGTCTTGAGAAAATGAAGATTAGAACTGAAAGTTCTGCTGAGGATCCTCCCAAGCTCCTCCTTTTACAATGAACCCAGGAGGACTGCAAGCCATAAAGACAGGATTCCTGCTGCCATTTATCATCTCAATAAATGGCAACCCACTCCAGTACTCTTGCCTGGAGAATCCCATGGGCAGAGGAGCCTGGTGGGCTACACCCCATGGGGTCACAAAGAGTTGGACACGACTGAGCGACTAACACACACACACACACACACACACACACACACACAAAGTTCCTCCGAGGTACCATTTACATACAGCGTTCTGTACAAATCTTAAGTGATAAGTTTTTGCAAACATATTCACCTGGATAATCCGCATTCCTGTTAAGATACAGAACGTTTCCAATGCCCTGAAAAACTTCCCATTGCCCTCTCCAAGGAATACCCACTTCCCCCAAGCCATAGATGGCTACTGTTCTGATTTCTATCACCATTTATGTGTACCTTTTCTAGACATCTGTATACATGGAATGATGCAGTATCAATTCTTCTGTGTTTGGCTTCTTCCCCTCAACATAATGTTTTTGAAATTTATCTGCATTATTGTACAACACTGGTTTGTTACTTTTTACTGCTGAATCTTATTCTGTTGCATGAATTTGCTCATCCAGTCTTCTGTTGATGGACATTTGGGTTGCTTCCAGGTTTTGACTATCATGATAAATGTTATGAACATTCATAGAGAAATCTTTTTCTGGGCATGTTTTTACTTTTCTTGAGTAAATAAGCAATGACATTTTGGAGCATAAGATAAATGCATACTTAATAACAAACTGCCATACAGCTTTCAAGAAGAGTTGTACCATTTTACACAATTTTGGGTGATTTACAAAAGTTCCTATCATTCCAAATCCTTGTCAACTCCTTGTGTTGTCATACTTTTTAACTAGACTTTTTGGTGAGTGTGAAGGCATCTCATTGTGGTTCAACAAGCATTTACCTGATGACTAATAGTTTTGAGATGTTTTTCACCCAGCCATTTGTATCTCATCATTTGTGAAGGGTCTACTAAAGTCTAATGTCAATCTTCAACTTTTTATTATTGAGCTGTGGAAGTCCTTTGTAAATTCTGGATACAAGTTCTTTGTTAAATATTTGTTTTATGAATATTTCTCACAGTCCAGAGCTTCTTTATTTTCATGTTTTTCATTTTGATGAAGTCCAATTTATCTTTTTTTTTTTTTTGCATTTTATGACTAGTGCTTTCTATTTCCTATTGAAGAAATTTTTACTGACCAAAGGTCATGAAGATGGTTGTCTTCTGTCATATAGAAGCATTATAATATTAGTTTTTATTTTTAAGTTTATGATCCATCTAAGGTTAACTTTTCTGTTTGGGGTAAGGTAGAGATATAAATATGTCTTCATATGCAGAGGTGTTTTTGTTTTTCATATGAATACCCTATTATTCCAGAAAAATTTGTTGAAAATAGCTGTGTTGCTTTTGTACTTTTGACAAAAAGCATTTGGTCTTATACATGTGACTCAATGGCTGGACTTATTTGTTCCGTTGCTAGATTTGTCTATCCTCTAACAAAAGACACACATTGTCTTGATTACAGTCACTTTTGAAAAGTGTAAGCCTATCACCTTTGTTTTCCTTTTTCAAAAATATCTTGGCAATTGCAGGTCCATTGCATTTCCATATGCATTTTATAATTGGCCTGTCAACATCTGCTTAAATTTTTTACTGGGATTGCACTGACTGTTCAGATCACTTCAGGGAGAACTAACAATTTTGAATCTTCCTATCTATGAATATGTTACACATTTCCCTTTATTTAGATTTTATTTTATTTTTCTCAGCAATATTTCATAGTTTTCTTTGTAGAGGTGTCACATGTCTTTCTTTAAATTTATCTCAAATTTTGGGATGCCATTGCCAATGGGATTTTATATTTTTCTTTCCAACTGTTCATTGCTAGACTGTAAAAATACAATTGATTTTTATATATTGAGTTCTAGTTTTCAGAAACCTTGCTAAATTTGCTCATAAATTCTTGTTGATGGTGGTGTTGGTATGTGTGTGTGTTTTGGAACATTTCTTAGAATTTTCTTTATGTGCATTCATGTTATCTGTGAAGAGAGTTGTACTTTCTTCTTTTCAAACTGTATGTTTTTTACTTCTTTTTCTTCCATTATTTCAATGACCATAGCCTCCATGTACAATGTTGAATAATAGTAGTGAGAAAATACCTTCTTGTTCCCGTCCTTGAAAGGAAAGGCTTAAATATTTCATCATTCATATGATGGAAACTATAATTTTTCCAAAGTGACCTAGATTGAGGAAATTCCTTTCTATTCCTAGCTGGATAAGAGTGTACTTAAAAAAAAAAAATCATGAATGTGAGTTGACTTTTGCCAAATGCTTTTTTGCATCTACTGAGACAATCATAAAATTCTTCTCCTTCAATCTCATAATATTATGACTAATAATTATTTTGGAACATTAAGCCAATCATGCATTCTTGTAATAAATCCCATTTGGTGAAATATTATTCTTTTTATACATTGCCAAATTTAACTTGCTAATATTTTAATATTTTGTATCTGTAGTCATAAGGGGCATTTTCTATAATTTTCTTGTAAGCTCTTTGTCTGTTTTTTATATCATTGCAACCAAGTCTCATTAAATGGACTGGGAACTGTTCTGTTCCTCTATTTTCTGAAAGAGAATGGTGTTATTTCTTCCTTAAATATTTGGTAGAATTCACCGGTGAAGCCATCTGAGGCTGGAGTTTTCTGGAAAAGTTTTAAACTAAATTTAATGTTTTTAACAGCTACAGGCTATTCAGACTTCCTAATTATTATTGTGTCAATTGTGACAAATCATGTTCTAAATAAATATATTCATTTGATCTAAGTTTCCAGATTAATTGGTAGAAAATTATTTATAATATTCTCTTATTATTGCTTTCATGTCTGTAGAAAATATCGTGATATAGTTAATTCATGAAATTGGTAATTCTTTAACTTATTTACAGTGTTCTCTTATTTTTGTCTTCATATCTGCAGAATATATCACAATAACTCTTCCTTCATTCTCAGAACTGGTCATTCTTTTTCCCTCTTCCTTTGCTCAGCCTGGGTATGTGCTCAGTCACTCAGCTGTGTCCGACTCTGTAACCCATAATCAGCCTAGCTAAGGTTTAATTAATTTTACTCATCTTCTCAAAGAGCTAGCTTTGAATTTGTTTCCTCTATTGCTCATATTTTCTGTTTCATTTATTTCCACTCTTAGTTTTATAATTTCCTTTTTAAAAATTGCCTTTGGGTTTAATTTTCTCTTTTCTTATCTACTTAAGATTGGCCATAGATCACTGACTTTATACATTTTTTCTTTTGTTATATAGTCACTGAAACCTACAAATTTCCCTCTAACCACTGCTTTAGCTGTATCCAACAAACTTCAATATATTATCTTTTATTATCATTTATTTCAAAATATTTTCTAATGTCTTTTTTTTTGGTTCATAGATTATGTTCCAGTGTATTTTTAATTTTGCAAATATTTGGATATTTTACAGTTTATTTATGTTGAGTCCTAATTTCATATTGGGTGGCCAGAGAACATCTGCTATATAATTTCTTTCCTTTAAATTTATTGAGATTTATTTTATGGCCTAGACTAGGATACTATTATTCCTTGCTTTCAGACCCTTAAAAAGTGGTCCTCTGAATCTCTTGCTCACATCTTCATGTTCCCACCCTATCCCATACTCTGATCTTTAAGCTTCTCATTTTGCTGAAACACCTGTCAAAGGCCAGACTCACAGCCTTGTCTTCCTTACAAGTGTCTCTTCTTTTTATGTAAATTAAATTTTACAATTTTTTTCAAAGACTTGCAATCAGACTGATTCTTTGAGAGATAGCTCTTAGGAATATATTCCAAACCTCTAAGAAAATCGAAATCTGGGAGTTAAGTTTATATTTCTAAGTATCATAGAGAAATACATGGGCTGAGAATAACAACAGTAATAAAATAATAATAATGAAGTCTTTAACATTTCCTCCAGTGATTTACATCTTAAATGGTATCTGAAATGAAATCATCACAAGGGAAAGATAGCCTAATATTAGTATCTTGAAGGTGAAGTCTTTAACATTTCCTCCAGTGATTTACATCTTAAACGGTATCTGAAATGAAATCATCACAAGGGAAAGATAGCCTAATATTAGTATCTTGAAGGTGTGGGTTCTATGCGCCACCCCAAACATCTGTTTAATCATGTTTAATGAGTTGTAAGACATACAGTGGTCATGTATGGATGTGAGAGTTGGACTGTAAAGAAAGCTGAGCACTGAAGAATTGATGCTTTTGAACTGTGGTGTTAGGGAAGACTCTTGAGAGTCCCTTTGACTGCAAGGAGATCCAACTAGTCCATTCTGAAGGAGATAAACCCTGGGATTTCTTGGGAAGGAATGATGCTAAAGCTGAAACTCCAGTACTTTGGCCACCTCATGTGAAGAGTTGACTCATTGGAAAAGACTCTGATGCTGGGAGGGATTGGGGGCAGGAGGAGAAGGGGATGACAGAGGTTGAGATGGCTGGATGACATCACTGACTCGATGGACATGCTCCCTGGTGTCAGTTCTCTGGATTTAGTGTTATTCTGAACTTGCAATTTGTGAAATTTTAAAATAATACCAAATGACCTGCCAATCAGAGATGCAGGATCAATGCTCAGAGTCACAGAATAGAAGTTTTATAAGGGACCCTTTGTTTTGTTCACATTATTAAGAAGTATGGTATTAGGATTTAAAAGAGTATTTGATTATCTTTTTTTTTTCTCCCAAGGTCACATAGATATGGTTAGCCTGAGAAGGAGAAAATTGGAAGCTAATATAAAGCAAAATATCTGAAAGGCAATTTTATAAGAAAGCATTAGGTTTCTATATGACCAAAGGATCATAGCTGGGAACAGTGGATATGACCACAAGGATAACAATGGATAAAAAACAGCTCTGTGGGAAGAGAGAGAAGACCAGCTTGGAAGACAGTGGACCCCTAGAACTGGAGCTGTTCATGCAGAGTACACAGTAACTTGGTAGGCACATTGTAAAGTCAACCCATGCCTGGGCAAATTATTGGCTTACATTTCTACATCCCTAAGAGTCTGTGAAAAAACATCTATTTCTGTTTTATTGACTATGCCAAAGCCTTTGACTGTGTGGATCACAAGAAAATTCTGAAAGACATGGGAATATCAGACCACCTGACCTGCCTCTTGAGAAACCTATATGCAGGTCAGGAAGCAACAGTTAGAACTGGAACAGTTAGGACATGGAACAACAGACTGGTTCCAAATAGGAAAAGGAGTATGTCAAGGCTGTATATTGTCACCCTGCTTATTTAACTTGTATGCAGAGTACATCATGAGAAACACTGGGCTGGAGGAAGCAGAAGCTGGAATCAAGATTGCCAGGAGAAATATCAATAACTTCAGATATGCAGATGACACCACCCTTATGGCAGAAAGTGAAGAGGAACTAAAAAGCCTCTTGATGAGAGTGAAAGAGGAGAGTGAAAAACTTGGCTTAAAGCTCAACATTCAGAAAATGAAGATCATGGCATCTGGTCCCATCACTTCATGGGAAATAGATGGGGAAACTGGAAACAGTGTCAGACTTTATTTTGGGGGGCTACAAAATCACTGCAGATGGTGATTGCAGCCAGGAAATTAAAAGATGCTTACTCCTTGGAAGAAAAGTTATGACCAACCTAGATAGCATATTCAAAAGCAGAGACATTAGTTTGCCAACAAAGGTCCATCTAGTCAAGGCTATGGTTTTTCCTGTGGTCATGTATGGGTGTGAGAGTTGTACTGTGAAGAAATCTGAGCACCGAAGAATTGATGCTTTTGAACTGTGGTGTTGGAGAAGACTCTTGAGAGTCTGTCTCTTATACACATCTAGATGTGTATAAGAGACAGGTTCTCATCTGGAGAATGGAGTTTTTAATAAGAAAGACCTTATAATTGACATGAAAATTTCCATCAATTAGTGTAAGTACAGGGCTTAATCTTGTGCCTAGTGGACCAGACCTATGTGTGTTGTGGTTGCCATTAGACTTTATTTACAGATAAAGAAACAGAGGCCCATAATCTGACCAAAGGCATATAGATAAAAATTAAGGGGAAATGAGAAAGAAACAATACCCTCCCTCCCTAAAAAAGAGAGATGTTTTTAAAACAACATATANGCTGGATGGCATCACTGACTCGATGGATGTGAGTTTGAGTGAACTCCGGGAGTTGGTGATAGACAGGGAGCCCTGGTGTGCTGCGATTCATGGGGTCACAAAAGTCAGACATGACTGAGTGACTGAACTGAATTGAACTGAAGAGTCTGTGAGTTAAAATGACAAAGTATGTTTTTAAACTTTGCATGATTCCCTTCTAAATCTAAATTTAGACCTCAGTATATCGATTTTGGCACCATTGTGAAGATGTCTGTCTAGTCTAAATGTCCAGCATTCAACAGATAAACTCCCTTGTGTGATGCCTAGCAGTAGGTAGAGCTTGGATCTCTACAAAAGAAAATAACATATGCTCTTGTTTTATTTTGGAAGCATCCAATAAGGATCCTTTAGCCTTTGAATTGATGTTGGGATGTCAAGACCATACTACCAAAGCAAAATCTGCATTTCAGAGCTGTGTCATTGGTTTCTTATCAACACTTGGAAGCAGAACATGGGGGGCAATCTGAGGATTACTTCTTTCAAAATCTGATGGGAAGGTGAGTCTAAATGATGATAAAACACCCAAAGTCAGGAAGGAACCTTGTAGTTACGTTAAATTAAGCACAAATCAGACCACAGTAGTCATTGTATAGTCTCAGGATGACATTTTGCTATTCATTTGGCTAGGTCAGTGTTCCTTATATAAATGAATTGTTAGGGAAAATTTGTGTTCCCCCAAAATTTGTATGTTGATACTCTAAACACCCAAATACCTCAGAATGTAACTGTACTTAAAGAGCTAATTAAGTTAAAATGAGGCCACCAGGGACGGCCCTAATCCAATCTGGCTAGTGGCCTTATAAGAAGGGGAGATTAGGATAACACCATGAATGCATGCACACAGAGAAAAGGCCACGTGAGGACACAAGACGGCTGCCAGCCGTGAAAGCCAGGAAGAGAAGCCTCAAGGGAAACCAATCATTCTGACATCTTGATCTGGGGACTCCAGAACTGTGAGAAATAAATGTCTGTGGTTTAAGCCACCTTTTTCTGTGTTTTGTTTTGTTTTGATATGGCAGTCCCAGAAAACTAACATATAAATTGTCCAGAGACCTTCTTAAAGGCCACATTCTGATTCAAGAGGTCCAATGTAGAGACTGAGCTTGCCCCAGTCTCCAAGTGATGCTGATGCTGGTCCAGGGATGATGTTTTGAGTCAGAGGGAGCTAGGTTGGGTTGCAGCAACAATTTTATCCTGAAACCACAATGGCTTAACAAAATAGGGTTTTACTTCTTGCTGTATATCTAAAGTGAGTCGGATTGGTAATGCCATCCACATAGCCATTCGGAAATTTAAACTGACAATGACTTTCCTACCTGGAATATCATTTGTTGCCAAGTCAGGAAAATAAGTCGTTGAAAGGATGCCTGTGTACTATTTATTACCTTAACCTGAGTGATGAGTGAGTCACTCAGTCATGTCCAACTCTGTGTGGCCCCATGGACTGTAGCCTGCCACGCTCCTCTGTCCATGGAATTCTCCAGGCAGGAATACTGGAATGGGTTGCCATTTCCTTCTCCAACCATAACATGAAGTTATTCACATAATTTCTGTTTATATCCCATTGGCCAGAACTAGTCATGTGATCTGGTTTAGATGTGGGAAGTCGGAAGTATAGTCTTCCTTGCGCCCAGAAATGAGAGGCTACCTGGATACCAGTGAGAGTAATTGCACAGCACTAGTAGTTTTCACTCTGCTTCCATTTTGATTTTACCCTTTCACACATTTCACTGCTACCCAACAATAGTGCTAAGTGGCTGCAGGAACACACTTGAGTTTCCATTTGAGAAACAATGGCAGTGTCTTCTCCCTCACTTCAGTTCAGTTCAGTAGCTCAGTCGTGTCCGACTCTTTGTGGCCCCATGAATCGCAGCACGCCAGGCCGGCCTCCTGATCATCACCAATTCCATCCAAATCACAGCTGGCCTCCCTGTCCATCACCAGCTCCCAGAGTTCACTCAACTCACATCCCAGCACGGAAGTCTAGAGCTATGCTGTCCAACATGGCAACCACAAGTCACACATCTGAATGGTCAGGCAGCTCTTGGCTTTAACTCCAGTTCTGCCCTTGGAAATGCTACGTAACCACTCAGAGTCTTCCTTTTTCCCTCTGTAAAGTGGGAGTAATAATTGAACTCAAAAACAGAACTCACTTTACATTACTGGTTCTTGTTATGACTTCATGTGATAATGTGAATAAAGTGTTTAATACAATAAACACACATTTCTTCTCAGAAGCTGAGAGATTAAGTAACAGGACTAATGCAAAACATCAAGTTGGGGACAGTCCATTCAAACTCTATCAATTTTATAACCAGAGTACCAACAAACCTGATGATTAGTGGTAGCTGGGAGAGAAATTGGACTGTGCAGTAGCCAGGTTACTATGGCTGGAGGCTGTCATCTTAGATATTTTTAAAAATGCACAAAAATAATAGAGTGGAAATGCTGGAAGTTAGAGCAAAGCTAAAAGGAGATGTAACAGTATGGTCAGAAGTGGAGGGTATAACCATGGAGTGGGCCATGAGGGTGGGCATGGGAGGAGTACCACCTGGAGGCCTTGCAAGCCTGGGGTTGGAGCCCCAGGGTCAGTGTCTATCTTGAATATTTAAAACTACAACCAACAGGGGCTCCTGCTGCCATTACAACAACAAGCTAAGGCTTCTTTCCCTCTCCCACTTAAAGATTAAAATTCTATTCTCACTATTCCAGATTCCTTTGCTAAGGATAAACTGTGTGTATATGAACCAGCACAATTTCCTCATTAAACCAACATAATTTCTCTTTGACCAACTGCGCATGAGCTAATCCACATTTACCGAAACACGAATGATTGCAGGGCAGAATGGGGAAAGGAACTGAGCATGGAAGTGGAAAACATTAAGGTCAAGTCCTGGCTCACCCGTAAAAGCCTTATCAACCGCATATATCATTCAACTCCTCTGGACTGCCAAATCCTCGCGCCTGTAGCATAGTGTTCCATGCCTGATAGTTGCATGGATTCTTTGGAGGTTCAGATAAGAAACTGTGGAGTACAGCAGCAATATAAATTTCCTGGGAGGATGGAATTTGAATGAGGTCAGTTTGCCTCGACTGTGACAGAGAGACATGGGTGTTGCCAGCTGCAGTTCAGCTCTTGGAGTTCCTAGATGATTTAGGAGGTACAGGGTCTTTCTTTGCTTCCTTCTCCTTATATCACCAAGAAACTGAACCCCAATCATCCCCTCATTCCTGCTGCCTCACAGGGGACTCAGAAACCTTGGACAGGTGCAAGAATCTCTGATCAAAGAAGCCCACAGATCGCTGGGCCAACAGAAACCTATTTTGCTTTTGATTTATGCGTTTTCCCATACTTTCTGCAAATGAAGCAACACTTGGGGAAAAAAAAAATCCTCTTCCCTCCTTCTCTCTGCTATTCCCCCAAGGCCAAATCCACTCATAAATCCTATCTGGGCACCACCCACCCCCATTAACTGTTAAGGTCAGTGTTTCAGAAGGGACCCATTTTCTCTGCCTATTCTCCCCTAAATGCAAAGACATGATGGAGAAGAAAGATGACTCAATATTGCTTTGTTTTAAGTGATTTGGAGACAACAGACCAGTTTTGCCCTGGGTTTTCTAACACCTATCACTTGAGATAGAGAGCCTTTTCTCTGGTACTGCCCTTATGCAATCCATCCTTCTCTCTTCTCTATCTCCTCCTCTAATTTCCCCACTTGACTTATGTCAGACCACATTCACAGAGAAAGAAGAGGAGCTTCCTGCCCTCCCAGGGGAAAGTCACTTCCACAACTACAAAGGGAATGTGGTCATTAGTCTGTTGTTACACAATGGGGCAGAGCCTGGATCAAGCCCGGAAGATGCCAGAGGCTGGCTTCTCGGTGGTCTTATCTTCGCAGATGTCATTGTATAATGGAAAAAACATGAACTGAGAGTCTGCAATTCCTTCTGCTCCTAGAACTTCTACAATCAGTTGTATGAACTGGGCTAACTCACTTCTCCATAGGCCTTCACCTGGTCTCCTTATCTATAAAGTAAGAATGGTGAGTAATGATGATGATAATGTTAACTATTATCTAATGAGAATTTACTATGAACCAGGGATGTGCCAGGAGAAGGCAATGGCACCCCACTCACCCACCCCCATTAACTGTTAAGGTCAGTGTTTCAGAAGGGACCCATTTTCTCTGCCTATTCTCCCCTAAATGCAAAGACATGATGGAGAAGAAAGATGACTCAATATTGCTTTGTTTTAAGTGATTTGGAGACAACAGACCAGTTTTGCCCTGGGTTTTCTAACACCTATCACTTGAGATAGAGAGCCTTTTCTCTGGTACTGCCCTTATGCAATCCATCCTTCTCTCTTCTCTATCTCCTCCTCTAATTTCCCCACTTGACTTATGTCAGACCACATTCACAGAGAAAGAAGAGGAGCTTCCTGCCCTCCCAGGGGAAAGTCACTTCCACAACTACAAAGGGAATGTGGTCATTAGTCTGTTGTTACACAATGGGGCAGAGCCTGGATCAAGCCCGGAAGATGCCAGAGGCTGGCTTCTCGGTGGTCTTATCTTCGCAGATGTCATTGTATAATGGAAAAAACATGAACTGAGAGTCTGCAATTCCTTCTGCTCCTAGAACTTCTACAATCAGTTGTATGAACTGGGCTAACTCACTTCTCCATAGGCCTTCACCTGGTCTCCTTATCTATAAAGTAAGAATGGTGAGTAATGATGATGATAATGTTAACTATTATCTAATGAGAATTTACTATGAACCAGGGATGTGCCAGGAGAAGGCAATGGCACCCCACTCTAGTACTCTTGCCTGGCAAATCCCATGGATGGAGGAGCCTGGTGGGGTGCCGTCTATGGGGTCACATAGAGTCGGACACAACTGAAGTGACTTAGCAGCAGCAGCAGCAAGATTCTGTACTAGCACAATTCTTGGTACATAATAGTGAGGACATCAGTGAATCAGCAAACGGCTTCTGCACATCATATCTGAAAGCACTAATTTGACTTAGTAACTAACTGCATACCATTATCCCTTTGAATTTAAGCACTCCCATCCACCACTCTGACTTCCCTGGTAGCTCAGAGGTTAAAGCATCTGCCTGCAATGCGGGTGACCCGGGTTCGATCCCTAGGTCGGGAAGATCCCCTGGAGAAGGAAATGGAAACCCACTCCAGTACTCTTGCCTGGAAAATTTCATGGACAGAGGAGCCTAGTAGGCTACAGTCCATGGGGTTGCAAAGAGTCGGACACGACTGAGCGACTTCACTCACTCCCTCACCCACCATTCTCCCAGAGTGGTACTTTAGCCTCCAACCTTCACTCATGGGGAGGGGCGGGGAGCAATATGCGGAGTTCACAAAAGGTATGAGACAATTTCCATGTGATGAAAAATAAAATGTTTAGTTTAACCAACATTATTTTAGTATCACTGCTACCTACTCCTTCAATATATTTAGACTTAAAGGTAATAAGTTATAAAGAAACACAGCCAGAAAAATGCATAACTCAATGAGATGTGGTTTCCAATAAAAGACAGAAACTTAGGCACAGATTTTAGCACATTTAAGGGAGATATGCTTTAGTCTGATTTTATATAGCTTGAGGAATTTATTTCCACACTTATCACATGGTACTAAAGGACCCCAAATAGATAAATCTTTGGTTATACCAGGAAAGCAGTTCATCCGTGATTATGGAGAAATACACATTTAATAGTGTTACATTTTAGCATCAGCACAGCCATTTACACTGATAATGTATGAAACCCTCCTTTTTCCTCTCCTCAGGCACAGTGAATGACTCCCTGTGCAGGATTACCTTCCACTAAGCAGATTTCATAGCTCCAAGCCTCAGTAGGGAAAATGTGAGGCTGAACCAATTTAAAAAATAAAAACCGTCCCGAAGCTCACAAAACCACATAATTAAACTGCATCACTTAGCATTTTGATTGAGTGTTTGAAAAACCTGATACAAAGACTCAGAAATTGCCCCAAAATGCATCATAAACATGGTGCTTTTACTTATGTAAACTCCAGGCAAAGATGAATGCGGAGAGAGGGAGATAAGTAGAAATGTAGGGACAAATACTATTGCCATTTTCCCAATCTAAGTCCATTAATTATTATTTTTGGTGTTTAACCATTTTCACTGCTGTTTTACATTTTAAATAGCAAATTGTCATTTTGCTTGTAGAAATACCCAGCAGTGTAACCACACTATTTCTTTCAGAGTGTCTATTTGTACGAAAGTACACAGACCGCTAGTGGTGATCGGACGATGGAGTTTGACACTACATTTTCCTTTACCCTAAGATATGTCATTTAGTCATTTTTGGTACTCAGTATTTCCATCAGTAAAAAAGGGACTGCCTGCCTACCTCAAGATTAAAGCTTAAAAAAGGAAATTCAGCTTGTTAGTCAAAGCCACAGTATAAATACTAAACAGGTACTGGGGACAGCACGTATTGCAACGTGCTCTCACTGCACTTATTTTTTGACACTGAACCTGAATGCATGTTTCCCATCCACTAACTCTGCCAACCCCTACCTCCCCATCAGTGCCATCCCCATGCACTCGGTAGTATCAGTCTTGTCCTCAGTCTTCTCATGTTACTTTGCTTTCAGACAAAAGTCTGTCTGTAGCCAAGTGTGGTTAGGTTTCATCCACAAACAGAGATCGGGCACAGGAACCCAAGATAGAAAGGTGCTTGATGGAAACAAAGAATAAAATTAAAATGAATGCTTTCATGGAGACCGATAACCTCAGGGAGGAAACTGGAAAAGCAGAGAAACACAAAAAGGAGCCCGAGAGCAGGGATGCAAAAGACACAAAGCAGAGGAGAGGGAAGGAATGCGCATGGTTTTGGGGGCCAGGGTGTAGATATAGACAATGGCTCTTTTAAAAAGTTAGTTAATCAAAATATTACCTTTAGAAATCAAATTGCACTATCTCTTCTATATAAAGCAAACCCTCATTATATCTTTTCCTTCAAGTAGATAAACAAGATAAAAGAGATACCCAAAGAATTAATATTAAAACCTTTTTTAAATGATCAGAAAGAGACATTAGAAACAATCTAATGTTCATCTGCCAGACATAATCATAGCTTGTTTATTTAGCTTTTGACTTTTTATGCAAAAGTAAATATTTTATATAGTCTTAATAAGTCTTTATAAGCTTATTTTACATCAAAAATAACTTCCCATGTCAGTAAATATATATCAATGTCATCATTTTTCAATGCATGAATGAATGAAGTTTCATTTAACCAGTCTCCTGTTGGACATGCAAATGGACTGGTTTTTGGCAATTACAAATAGTGCCTTATCAGTTAGATTTCACTGATAACAAAACCACCCCAAAACTTCACAGCTTAAAATAACAACCATTTGGGGGGACCTAATTAAACTCAAAAGGTTTTGCACAGCAAAGGAAACCACAGACAAAACAAAAAGACAACGCATAGGGTTGGAGAAAATATTTGAAAACGATGTAACCAACACAGGATTAGACTCCAAAATTTAAAAACAGTTCATGTGGCTCAACATCAGAAAAAGCAAACAACCCAATCAAAAAAAAAGGGGGGAGACAGAAGACTTAAATACGTATTTCTCCAAAGAAGACATACAGATGGCCAAGAGGCACGTGAAAAGATCCTCAACATTGATAATTATTAGAGAAATACAAACAAAGCTACTGTATCACCTCATATCAGTCAGAACGGCCAGTCTACCAAAAAGTCTACAAACAATAAATGCTGGAGAGGGTGTGGAGAAAAGGGAACCCTCCTACACTGTTTTTGGGAATGTAAATTGGTATAGCACTTAAGGAAAACAGTATGGAGGTTCCTTAAAACACTAAAAATAGAGTTACTATTATGACCCAGCAATCCCATTCCTGGGTCCATGTTCAGAGAAAAACAAGGGTCAAAAGGATGCATGCACCTCAGTGTCCATGCAGCACTGTTTACAATAGCCAAGACAAGGAAGCAATCTGAGTGCCCATTGACAGAGACTGGATAAAGAAGATGCGGCACATACATACAGCAGAATGTCAGTCATTGACAAGAATGAAATAGCACCATTTGCAGCACCATGGATGGACCTGGAGATCATCGTACTAAGTGAAGGAAGTCAGATTGAGAAAGACAAGCAGCATATATCGCTTATATGTGGAATCTTAAATGATACAAATGAACTTATATACAAAACAGAAACAGACTCATAGACTTAAAGAATGAATTTACGATTACCAGGAGGAAAGGTGGAGGAAAGGGATAGACTCGGAGCTGAGATGGACATGTACATGCTATTATATTAAAAATAGATAACCAACAAGGACCTACGGTATAGCATAGGAAATTCTGCTCAATATTATGTAATAACCTAAATAAGAAAAGAATTTGAAAAAGAATAGATACATGTATAACTGAATCACTTTGCTGTACACCTGAAACTAACACATTATTAAGCAATCATGCTCCAACATAAAATAAAAATTAAAACCACCACTCTTTCAGCTAACAGTCTTTAAGGAAACCACAGGCGCTGTCACCGGTGATACAGCTGGGACCTCTCTCCACACGGCTTCTCATCCTCCAGGGGGCTGTCTTGGACTCCTTCACATGGCCTAGTTCAGGCAAAATCACACAGGTCTCCTGGACCCAGCAGAGAAAGCAGCTGAGCAGAAAGAGAAAGCCCAGCAAAGTGGGCAGTGCCTCGCCTCAGGTCTGAAGCCAGAAGGACACAATGGGAGCTTAACTGAGTGGAATTCAAGTCTCGGGGAAGGCGGAAACTGCCTACATCCCATTTCCAGTTGCCTGTGTATCACTATAGTTAACATATATATCTGTATATACACACACACACACATATATCACTGTACTGCTGCTGCTGCTGCTGCTAAGTCACTTCAGTCGTGTCCGACCGGGCTCCCCCGTCCCTGGGATTCTCCAGGCAAGAACACTGGAGTGGGTTGCCATTTCCTTCTCCAATGCATGAAAGTGAAAAGTAAAAGTGAAGTCGCTCAGTCATGTCTGACTCTTAGCAACCCCATGGACTGCAGCCCACCAAGCTCCTCAGTCCATGGGATTTTCCAGGCAAGAGTACTGGAGTGGGGATATATCACTGTATTTAACATATAATGATAGAAATTGTATGCAGTTGAGTAAGCAGTGTACATGGTAAGGTCTTACTGGGTGGAAGTCTAAGGAAGAGTCTGGAAGGGTTGTGCTAACAGTCCCAGCAGGTGGGATTCCAAGGCTACAGAATAGGGTCTGGTACCCAGTGAGCCCTCAGTAAATATGTCGCATGAACATCTAATAGGGTTAGTAGACAGGTGAGGAGACCGCTCAGGACACTGTGTGTCTTGACTTTGACAAGCAGCAGATGAAGGTCTGTGAGTATATCCTGTGATAAGGGCACTATGTGGGGTGGGTAAGAGCTCTATTATGTGTATTTTTACCTGATTGACCAAAGACAACCATACTATGGATTAATAGTTCAGGGTGTATGTCAAAGGGCTCTGTCTTTGTTTTTTTTTTTTTTTTCTGGTTTAATACATTCACAAACAATCTGAAATTTTATTTCTCCAAAATGATTTCTTAAAAAAAAAAAAATTTTGACAGACCTTCATAGTGCTAGTGGTAAAGAAACTGCCTGCCAAGGCGGGAGACATTAGAGACACAGGTTCAATCCCTGGGTTGGGAAGATCCCCTGGAGAAGGGCATGGCAACCCACTCTAGTATTCTTTCCTAGAGAATTCCATCAACAGAGGAGCCTGATGGGCTACAGTCCATTGGGTCACAAAGAGTTGGACACAACTGAAGAAACTTAGCACACAAACACATACAGTGTTTGATTTAAATTATTTTAATGTTACTTAAACATAGTCACAAGTAAGATTCAGTGTTGCTGATGGCTTTTATATAACTCCAAAGCCAAAAGTTAAAAATAAAATGCAAACCCCACGAAAGTCAAGTGCATTAACATGACAGGTGATATTCTCTGGTTGACATGAAATCACTGGTTTAGGTCACGTGATCCTGACAGTGACAGTGGATGCTTTCGAGCTCTGCAAGGTAATCGTAGAAGGGCTTGGTGATGTCTGTGAGTCATCTTTCCACCCAGCCCAATGTAGAGTCGTCAGCCTCAGTTTAGCTTGGCACACACACACCCGGTTGCCTAATTTTCTTTTTTCATCAGCCTGGACCACTTGTTACAAGGGCAGTCTTAAACACAAATGGAAACTCAGGCACCAAATACCACACTGGTCTCAAGACAACTAGAGCTTTCACTTTTTTATATGTTCATTGAAAGGAAAGCAGAAAGTTTCAGATTCCTANAGCTTGGCACACACACACCCGGTTGCCTAATTTTCTTTTTTCATCAGCCTGGACCACTTGTTACAAGGGCAGTCTTAAACACAAATGGAAACTCAGGCACCAAATACCACACTGGTCTCAAGACAACTAGAGCTTTCACTTTTTTATATGTTCATTGAAAGGAAAGCAGAAAGTTTCAGATTCCTATAGAGAACTCATTCAAACAAGAACAGCTGAGCACCAACCAGGTGCTGGGCAGCTGCCAGATACTGTGGGTGCACTGACGAACTGCACCGAGCATGCTCCCCCCATAGGATGAACTGAACTGGGGATGCGGGGCTCTGCCGCTGACACAGGGTGGGCACAGCAAAGCAACACACAAAAACAGGACCTGGATTACAAAGAATCCTTACATTTTTTTCTCATTGTAATATTTTAAAATTCCTAAATCAACTACATCTATTGTTTAGAACTTGCAAGTGCTACCAAGTCTGTAAAGCAATAACTGTACGCTAGTACCCTCTAATCCAACTCTTCAGGAGTCACAACTGTGCTAACCTGAACCTTCCAGACTTTTTCATAAGATCAGAAAGCACTGAACAAATTGGTTGTGTGAAGAATTCCTTGGTCTCTAGCTTTCTCCCCTCAGTGACATTTTTTAAAAGGATTCCTTCTTCTGTGAGAGAATCATCCTAGATTGAAGCTAGAAGGAATCATAGAGACTGGCCAAAACTCAATTTTGTAGAATCATTACCTTGTTCTAAGATTCGTGAAAAGAATTAAAGGTACTGTATACAAAACACCTGGCATACAGTGGACACTTAATAAATGTTGACTGCCATTATTAAAATCTAAAATATTGGTTATTCTTAAAATGAACCAGCTCTTCCAAGTATAGTGTTCTATGTCCTGATTATGGAGTGATGGCAGTTCTTTTTCTAACAATCCTGGGGAAAAAATTGTCTTTTCGTGTGGCTGCCCACTGGGGATCACAGCTTTCCATAATCTCTGGAACACCACTTCGTGGTTGCCCTTGCATTTAATATAATATCCCCTTGTCCCCACAGAGGAGATGTTGGAGGAAGGTGGAAGTTTGGTCATTTGAATTGAGACAGGGTGTAAGTGTCAGGACCATATTTCTTTTCCAACTCTAAAATCTAATTTCCTCAGAACTGTGTTTAACAGTTCAACATTTACAGCTCAAGTTCCTGGCATCCCACCCGCTCACATTCACCACATCACTTAGGTAATGCTTGGAAAGTACTTTGGAGGAAATGGGCCCAGAAGTGCTAAGTAGAATTACACGATACGAGTCGACAGTGGGGAGCCACAGTGAATAGATAAAATCTCCTGTCTGCACTACATTTCATTTTCTCCAGCAGATTTTATGGAACCCTCATGTGTTACACTGGAAATAAAGCAGGAAGTCACATTTTTATGAGTAATATGTGTGTTGAATATTGAAAAAAAAGTAACAAAGTAGTGAAAGGGATTATTTGCACTCAGTTGGGCATAATAAAAACAGTCAGAAATTAAGGGTCAGTCACTTTCCATTAAGTAATATTTTTAATAAATAAATAATAAAGATAGAAGGAGGTAAATCACGAAGGAGAAACAGCTTGGGAAATTTTTCTTATTCAGGGAAAGTGGTTCTGGAGAATTTAAAAGTTTCTTTGTGCATGAAGAACTTCTTAAGAACATTCACCCATACATTCATTTGCTCATTAAGTCTACTTTTACTACATTCCTTCAGAGAGCCAAGCACTGGGCTAGATACTGATGTAGAAGGTGTGCTCTCCTGAAGGCAAGGTAAAGTGTGTTCCTGCAGGACACAGAGAAGGAAATCCTCTGAGAGGTTCATAGAGAGTATCTCTGGAGGAGGTGACATCCAAACTGTCACAGGGATGAGTGTTTTCTAGGTGGAGATAAACAGGAAGAGAGTCGTAGTGGTGGAACAGCAATAGGAGAAGCACAGAGGTGAGAAAGGCAAGGACACGTGAGGAAATAACAAGGTTTAATGACTTGGAACCATCATGTTATGTCTAGAGGTGAGACCAGAACAAGACGCTAGCTTGCATTTCGCAGCACCTCGTAGGGATTGCTAAATGTGAGCATCCTTTCTCCCTTCTTCAGAGAGGCGTGGTGTGTTCCACTCAATTAAATTAAGCAAATATGCCCAGGGCTATCCTGAGGACATGGAGATGAACATAAAAAGATTTCCATGGTCCAGTGTTTGCAACGCAGTGGCATAGTGTTCTTCCACGTGCTTCCAGTATTCACTTCAATCATTCGTTGCTCTATCAGTGGGTCCCACATGCTGTGCATCGCTTCTAAGATCACCTTGGGCACCTTGCACCTGTGCACCTTGGGAGGTGTGGGGCTCTAGGGCTGGACTTCCTAAGCTCAACTCTGGAGTCCCACAAATGCTAGTCTAGTCGTGTGACGTCAGGCAAGCTACAGGGTCTCCTCCTCTGCCAAACTGGAACCCTTGTGGTTCAGACTCACAGGGCTGTTGTGTAGATGAAGTGTGAGGAGGCAAGCACACCACTCAGTTGGCACCTGGAAGTTATAAGCAGTGGAGAAACTGGCGCCACTGTTACAGGCACATCAGAGCTGTGCCCCATGGAAGACCCGTGCCGCTCCTCAGGGAAGACCACTAGCACCCACTGCTCCTGTTCTGGGGCTGCTCTCTGTACACTGAGAAGCAGGTAAGATGGTAGACTATGTGCTACAAATATTTTGCCACAATTAAAAAGAATATTTTTAAAGCAAGCAAACAGGTCAATGGCCAAATTTATGCCTTGGGCCATAGTT
>SJYX01021405.1:0-18712 GCA_006410675.1 Oreotragus oreotragus | reverse complement strand
TGCATAGAAGTTAAATAAGCAGGGTGACAATATACACCCTTGACGTACTCCTTCTCCTATTTGGAACCAGTCTGTTGTTTCATGTCCAGTTCTAACTGTTGCTTCCTGACCTGCACATAGGTTTCTCAAGAGGCAGGTCAGGTGGTCTGGTATTCCCATCTCTTTCAGGATTTTCCACAGTTTATTGTGATCCACACAGTCAAAGGCTTTGGCATAGTCAATAAAGCAGAAATAGGTGTTTTTCTGGAACTCTTTATCTCTTTTCTAAAATTATTTCATGGCAAATACATAGGGAAACAATGGAAACAGTGACAGACTTCCAAAATCACTGCACATGGTGACTGCAGCCATGAAATTAAAAGACGCTTGCTCCTTGAAAGAAAAGCAATGACAAACTAGACAGTGTATTAAAAAGCAGAGACATTGCTTTGCCAACAAAAATCTGTATAGTCAAAGCTATGATTTTTCCAGTAGTCATGCATGGATGTGAGAGTTGTATCATAAAAAAGGCGATTGTCAAAGAATTGATGCTTTCAAATTGTGTTGTTGATTGTGCTCTCAAGATTCTTGAGAGTCCTTTGGACATCAAGATCAAACCATTCAATCCTAAACAAAGTCAACCCTGAATATTCATTGTATTGTCCACTATTCAATGGACAAATGCTGAAGCTCCAATACTTTGGCCACCTAATGTGAAGAGTAACTCACTGGAAAAGACCCTGATGCTGGGAAAGATTGAGGGCAGGAGCAGAAGAGGACAACAGAGGATGAGATGGCTGGATGGCATCACTGACTTAACCGACAAGAGTTTAAGCAGACTCTTGGAGATGTTGAAGGACAGGGAAGGCTGGCGTGCTACAGTTCATGGGGTTGCAAAGAGTTGGACACAACTTAGGAACTGAATATTACTGTCCTGGGAGCCATTCTGACCAGTTTGTTTAGCATAAAGCTGTAAATCCTTTCTCTGTATTTCATTTTGTGTTGATTTCATAGATTAACTCGAGTAATTTTTCTAATTTTTGAGTTCAAATGAAATTTTTGCTCTACTGCACTGCTCATATGGGAAAATGAAACCATTTCCTTGTATCACTATGAGGAAAATAGCATATAGTATATTCATATAACAGTACTATGCATAGCACATTTTAGATTTACAATAAGTATTTCTCTCAAGGTATGGCAAACTTTAGGCATGTAACTTCTTCCCGTTGTATCTGAGGCAAACATTGCTAAACACTCATACTTTACTATATTGACCTAAACCACCAGGTTTCCCCGGTGGCTCAGTGGTAAAGAAAATGCCTGCAATGCAGGAGATGCAGCAGGAGATATGGGTTAGATCCCTGGGTCAGGAAGATCCCCTGGAGGAGGGTGTGGCAACTCTAGTCTTCTTGCCTAGAAAATCCCATGGACCTGGCGGGCTGCAGTTCATAGGGTCACAAAGAGCCAGACACAATTGAGGAGACTTAGCGTGCATGCTGCATGCGCCCACTGACATAAAACAGACCTAGGCTGCTATTCAGCCACCATCAGCTGAAGAGAAATGGAAACACACACTTTATTTGTTACCCTCAGTACATATCATGCAACTTAGGATGTGAGTGTAGGCTAAGGTTGAAGCGAGTGATGATCCCAATTCCAAACTAGATTTTAACAAGTATAGGATAGCAAGTCTAGTCAGCTTGCATTAGATGGTGTAGAAAATGAGAACATACTTCTCTTCGGATTTCCTGAAGATGCAAGAACTATCATACTATGGAAGGAGAGGCAAGAAGTCCTTCTGGATGGTAATGCAGTCTCGAATTCTAAGAAATCAGAAGAAATGTAAACAGGTTACAGCTGGATTAAGATCTAACGTACTGGACTTCGCTGGCGGTCCAGTGGTTGGTGCCAATGCAGGGGACATGGGTTTGATCTCTGCTCCAGGGAGATTCCACATGCCATGGGGCAAGTAAACCAGTGAGCCACAAGTACTGAAGCTCGAATGCCCTAGAGCCCACGCTCTACAACAAGAGTTGTTGCTGTTCGGTTACTCAGTCATGTCTGACTCTTTGTGACCCCATGGACTGCAGCACACCAGGCTTCCCTGTCTCTCACTGTATCCCAGAGTTTGCTTAAACTCAGATCCATTGAGTCAGTGATGCCATCTAGACATTTCATCCTCTGTTGTCCCCTTCTCTTCCTGCTGCCTTCCCAGCACCAGGGTCTTTTCCAATGAGTCAGCTCTTCGCATCAGGTGGCCAAAGTATTGGAGCTTCGGCTTCAGCATCTGTCCTTCCAATGAATATTCAGGGTTGATTTCATTTAGGATTGACTGGTTTGGTCTCCTTGCCGTCCAAGGGACTCTCAAACGTCTCCTCCAGCACCACAGTTCAAAGGCATCAGTTCTTCAGTGCTCAGCCTTTTTTACTGTCTGGTTCTCACATCCATACATGACTACTGGAAAAACCATAGCTTTGACTATATGAACCTTTGTAGGCAAAGTAATGTCTCTGCTTCTTAATACACTGTGTAGGTTTGTCATTGCTTTTCTTTCACAGAGCAAGTGTCTTTAAATTTCATGGCTGCAGTCACCATCAGCAGTGATTTTGGACCCCAAGAAAATAAAGTCTGTCACTGTTTCCATTGTTTCCCCATGTATTTGCCATGAAGTGATGGGACCAAATGCCATGATCTTTGTGTTTTGAAAGTTGAGTTTTGAGCCAGCTTTTTCACTCTCCTCTTTCACCTTCTTCAAGATGCTCTTTAATATCTCTTTGGTTTCTGCCATAAGGGTAGTGTCATCTGCATATTTGAGATTATTGATATTTCTCCTGACAATCTTGATTCCAGCTTGTGCTTCATTCAGCCTGGTATTTTGCATGATGTACTCTGCATATAAGTTAAATAAGCAGGGTGTTCAATATACAGCTTTGATGTAGTCCTTTTCCAGTTTGGAACCAGTCCGTTGTTGCATATCCAGTTCTAACTGTTGCTTCTTGACCTGCATACAGGTTTTGCAGGAGGCAACTAAGGTGGTCTGCTGTTCCTATCTCTTTAAGAATTTTCCACAGTTTGTTGTGATCTACACAGTGAAAGGCTTTCGTGTAGCAAAGAAGCAGAAGTAGATGATTTTCTGAAATTGTTTTTTTCTATGATCCAATGGAGGTTGGCAATTTGACAACAAGGAGTCACTGCAATGAGAAGCCCAAGTACCTCAATTAGAGAGTAGCCCCCACTCGCTGCAATTAGAGAAAGCCCACACACAATAATGAAGATCCAGTATAGCCCAAATAAAGAAATAAGACCTAACTATTCAATGCATTTCCCTCAAGAGGGAAGAGTTGGTAAATACCTGATTCCCAACAACTTTACATGACAATGTATGAAACCTTTGTGTCACTCCTTAGGATGAGGCATGGAGAGCGAATGGGTGCTTCAGACATAAAACTAAAATGAAAAACAATATAAAACTGTATTAGACAGTGAGTACAATTAAGTAATAAATATGCATAGCATAAAAAGACTGGATGGGAATACATCAAAATAAAGGTTGTAGTCTCTCTTAGAATGTAGTTATAGACATTTTTTCTTGTTTTTGGATTTTCTATAAGCAGTTTTATTAAAAAATGGGGAGGGAGGTTCAAGAGGGAGGGACCAGGTGTATACCTATGGCTGGTTCATGTTCATGTATGGCAGAAACCAATAAACATTATAAAGCAATTACCCTTCAATTAAAAATAAATAATTTTTTAAAAATAACATTAAAAATGAATTAACTCTTTCACATCCTACAATATTCTAAATAAAAGAACACTTACAAATAGGGCAAACAGGGGTCTCTTTAGCTGTAGGCCCTGAAGCAGGGAGGCTGAATAAGTAAGCAATAAGCATTTTGTTAGTTTCCTGATTCTTTCCTGGCTAAGTACAGGAAGAGAGAAGACAAACCCATCTAAAGGAAGCCATATGCCAAAAGCATAAAAAACTGAGATTCCCATATCCCCCAAGAAGGAGAGATCTTGATATCTCAATGAGAGAAGTGAGGATTGATCCACTAACTGTGCTATTTTAGTATGTGTGTGTATGTGTGTGTGTGTGTCTATCAAGGTCAGAGGCAAGTCTGGACCATCTGGGATGAGTCTCTTCTTTGCATAACCTGGTTTGATTCCAGAGCACACAATGGTATTACCACACCCACACATCTTACGAACTGGAAGTTTGTGAATCCTCTTCAAATACGCCAGTGTCAACTGGGGAACACTGACTTTTCTGAAAGGGCCCATTTAAAGCTGACCATCACTATAATGCATTACTGAGACAGCAGCATGCAAAAAAAGTATCAAAGGAAAACAAAAGAATGTTGTCCTTTTATTGTAATCCATTGGAAGAGAGGTGACAAATGATTTGAAATGAAGCATTTAACAGGAGAACATTGAATACTGTGTCACTAGGAGGAACCAGTCTTGTTTATCTACAAGATAAGGGCCATGTGTTGCCAGGTGCATTGCTAACTCTTTCCAGAAACTTGGTGTCTGGGTTGGAAATGACCTGAGTATCTCTTCCCCCAGACGCTTTGGTTTTCTAATTATTAGTGGAATGTGGTATAAAGGCCAAAGTTGTGATCTTTTTTTAGGTTACAAGTTCATTGCCAGCCTGAGGTATTGTATTTTTTATCCATTTTCTTTAGAATAACTGCCTTAGAGGTCTCCTTCATGTTGAGTCTGAATTTTTCCTCCAAATCTCCTGAAACCTAGATAAATTCAACACATACCCACATCCTCTAAGGTACAACTGCAGGGGCTCTTTTGCATGCTGAGGAGACCGAAGTGACCGTTTAGATTGACAGGGCAGGCTGGGCCCTCACTGAGCCCATGAGAACCTCTCATGAGCACACACGCACCAGCCAGAGGCAGGGCCAGATCCCTGTGAAGTTGCCAGAATTCAGACACTAACTATAGACGCTGTCAGATGGGCTGTTAGGAAGGGCTACTGCCATGTGAACCTCCTTCTCCTTGACTACGTTCACCCTTTCAGCTTGATAGTCAGGAGTTCTTTTCTGTTGGTTGGTTCTGTGTTTTAGGGGATGGGGAGCATGATGGGAAAAGGTACTCATTTCTATACTGTTGTGGCGGCCGCTTCTGCTAAGTCGCTTCAGTCGTGTCCGACTCTGTGCGACCCCATAGACGGCAGCCCACCAGGCTCCCCCATCCCTGGGATTCTCCAGGCAAGAACACTGGAGTGGGTTGCCATTTCCTTCTCCAAGGCATGAAGGTAAAAAGTGAAAGTGAAATCGCTCAGTCGTGTCCAACTCCCAGCGGCTACTAAAAGGTAAAGTTGAAGGCAACTGTAAAAGGCTACTCCTTTCTCTTCTTTTTGTTCACTTGATCTGTTTGGACCAATGCACAAGGGAAAAGGACAGACAGAATGGCTCTGAAAAGTTGCACTCTGTTTTAAAGCTGATAAAAGGATGTGTTTCAGCTTAGGAGAAAAATACATTACAAAGTGCCTGAGCAATTAAACAAATGGTATTTGCAAACATCTGCCATCCAGTACTGTTGCCTGTGTTCAAACAAAGCCTCCCAGTGTCTTTGGCAAACCAGGGTGAGATAAGCTGGGTGCCATTTGCTAAATGAACTCTTCCAGATTACACTTCTATGGCCTGAGGGAATTCATTCAAACCCACATGGGAAAATTAATTGCCAAAGAGGTAGTTATTCCCTAAAAAAAAACAAACCCTAAAAACAAACAAACAAACAAAAAAACTGGAACCTGGAGTGAAGTTGGCAATAAGTCAATGAGTATTTTATTAACCATGTTTACTATTTATGTCTGAATCACAGAATCCTAAAGTTATAAAAGGGAAAAATGAGACTTATGGTTGAGAATGTCTTCTAACAGAACTACCGCTTCCCTTGCAATTTCTCCAATTCATATCTATAAAGATAAACCCAAAGACAGAGACTTTCAATAGCATCAGATGACCAGTCCAACACACAATATGGGGAAAATGGCTAAAAATGCAGATGCGTTCTGAACTTTGGCTCTCCTATTTAATAGCTGAGTAACTTTTTCTCACCTGCAGAGTAGAGATGATGGGGACATTTTCATAGGCTGGTTATGAGAATTGGAGGAGATATGCCTGTAAAGTCTTCACCAAGTAAATACTTAGTAAATGTTAGCATGAGTAGCATAGCTTCATGGTTATTAATGTTGTCATTATAAAACAGGATTTCCTCTGTCATTCTGAAATTGTAGCAAATGGAAGAAGTAATGGCAAAGAATGTTCTAGATTTACTGAGAGGTGCTCATTTTAGTATATCTCCTATTCCTAGTCCCAGTCCTATCTGCAACTAATATAAAGGAGAAACTGGCAGAAAAGTGTGTCCTCTGGGTGAATATTTGGAAAAAAAGACTATAATAACCTCCCTTTCCCCATGGGGGAAGACAACTGGTGTTTCTTCTCTAAAAGGTTAAGAGAGGGAGATCCTAAGAAAAATTCTAAGTTTTGGGGTTTCCAACACCCCCATTTTTCATTAACTAAAAAACTTAATGACTATCCTTCCCCTGCAAGTTGGTGAGGCAACAGGTCTGCTGAGTAGCCAATGTGTTCCTTGGTCTTGAAGAAAAGACAGGAAAGAGATGGTAGAGTTGAGGGAATAAGTGACTGAGAGGCGGCTTAGGTTTCCACTGCATTCATGGCAAGGCAAAAAGAATGTTCCATGGTAGGGTGGACACTACCTTGAGATGGCTGGCCTTTTCATTTCACCTATGTCTCAACAAGGAACCCCATCTACCATGTAAAAGCAAGTCAATCACAGAGGCTGCTGGAATTAAAAGCGAGTAGAGAGACCCAATCCCTCAAATCAAGGGCTCTACAGAGTTCAGGATCCTTTGTCTCCCAGCTCCTCCAAGGAAACCATCAGAGAGCCAGAGCCAGCAAGGGGAAACTGGCCACACAGAAGTTGCACTCAGAGAAGCAGAGACAGTGAACAGTGAAGGCCTGCCTCTTGTCCTCTGTCCTGTCCTTCTTTCCCACTTAAATCCCTTGAGAGGAGACAGCTCTGAAGTACCATCTTTAGCCTGATTTGCAGTAGGAATGTAGAAAGAGCTTTGAATTGAATGTAAGACTGACACTTAAAACTCATTCTGAGTGAGGCTTATTAATCTGTTCTAATAATCAAAAGTGACTGAAAACACTGCAGAATCTGAGCAAAATACCAACATGGGAACCATCACCCAATGGTGGAAATGGCAGTTAACAGAGCATAATTATTTAGAAAAAAATTCATATTTTTGATTCATTGTGTGAGATTTCTCAATAGTATATGTTATTATTACTATTAGTTCTAAGGCTGATGGGGCAAGATTTAAAAATAGAATCGTATATAGAGGCTTCAGTTCACAACCAATGCTGGCTTTAAATCATGAGACAGAAATTGTCTGAGAAAAGGCATAAAAGATGCCAATCATTCTACCATGAGCCCACTGACCCAGATGATCAAGCTGAGACAAACCAGAAAACGGGGCTACTACCCCTCTCTATGCACTAGGAATGCTCTGTGAAAACGTTTTTTTCCTGCAGCAGTCCTCATCAGCGTCTTCTTGTAACCAAGCAAAAGTAACACACACACACACAAGACCTTACTCAGAAATTTAAGGACAAACCATGGTGCTGTCTGAAATCTAGAGCCTGCATTGCAAAGCACTGGTACATGGAGGGAGCCTCAACAGCATACCCTGATCACTATACTTCTCCATTCCTTTTCTTGGCTCAGAATACCAGAGAATCACACAGGAAAAGAAGAAGCATCTGTTGAGCGCAGAGGTTCACTAGGTCAAAGTTTCTCTAAATGAAAAACATAATATCTAAAATGAAAAATTCACTGTATGGGATTAGTAGTAGATTAGACACTGCACAAGAAAAAGTGCTGAACTTGAAACATCAAAATAGAAACTATTCAAACAGAAAGACAGAGGAAGATTGGAAAAAGTCTTAGTAACCTATGAAACAATACAAAATGTTACAGTGTATGTTTAAAAGTGATGGGGCAGACAAAATCTTTGAAGATATAATGGCCAAAGTTTCCAAATTTGATAAAAATGATAAACCCATAGATTTGGGGTATTTAATAAACTTAAGCAGCATAAACACAACGAAAACCACACCAAGACCTACACTGTAATTAAACCGCTGCAAACTACAAATAAACGGGTAACAAAATTATTATAACACAATTCTCACCGGAAAATAGGCATGCCAGAAAACAATGGAATGGAAGGGGCTGAATGTGGAGTGAGGTGGGGGGCACAGAAACCCTATTCTTAGAATTCTATATTCAACACAAACATCCTTCAAAAATTAAAGTGAAATAAAACTTAACCAGACAAGCAAAAGTCCAGTAAATTCACTACCAGTAGGCCTGAATCATAATAAATATGAAAAGAAATTCTCAAGTAGAAGGAAAAAGATTTACTTACACCAAGATCTATAAATGAAAAAACGAAAAGCCAAAAATGGTAAAGAGATGGGCAAATCTTTAAAATATTTTTCCTACTTTAAAATTTTTTAGATTATTGACTAGTAAAAGAAATGTAATAACAACATAGTGAGGTTTATAACACATGTAGCAGTAGAATATATGCCAATGAGATCCAAAAGGGGAAAAAAAGGAAATGGAAGCAAAACAATATATGATTTTTATATTATACATGAAATAGAATAATATTTAAAATTAGACTAATAAATTAAAAAGGCATATTATAATTTTGAAAGAAACCATTAAAATTAAAAGAGGTACAGTTAGTAAACCAATGAAATATTAAGAAAACACTAAATTAATCCAAAAAGGTAAGAAAACAGAACAAAGGATAGGACAAACAGTAAATAAATAGCAAGATGACAGATTTAAACACAATTATAAAACTATAAAAGGGCAAGGCAGTCCTAAGACGGCAGAGGAATAGAACGGGGAGACCACTTTCTCCCCCACAAATTCATCAACAGAACATTTAAACACTGAGTAAATTCCACAGAACAACTTCTGAATGCCGGCAGAGGACATCAGGCACCCAGTAAAGCAGCCCATTGTCTTCTAAAGGAGGTAGGAAAAAATATAAAAGGCAAAAAGAGGTAGGGACGAAGCTCCGTCCCGGGAAGGGAGTCTCTAAAAGAGAGAAGTTTCCGAACACCAGGAAACACTCTCACTGGCAAGTCTGTGGCGAGCCTTGGAACCTCAGAGGGCAACATAACAGGGAGGAAAAATAAACAAATAATTAAAGCCCACAGATTACGGGCCCAACGGTAACTCCCCCAGCGGAGAAGCAGCGCAGACGCCTGCATCCGCCCCTAGTAAGCGGGGCCTGGGCAGGGAGGTGCAGGGTGCCTTGCTTAGAGTAAGCACCGGGCCTGAATGCCCCGAGGCAATCTGAGGGAACTAACTTGGGCTAGCAAACAAGACTGTGGGATAGCTACCACGTGAAAAGCCCTAAGACACCATCAGGCCCACGCACAGAACAAAGGACTGAACAGAGCTAGCTGGCTGCAGACCATCCCTCTCTGGTGACAGGCAGCCAGAGCCGGAAGAGGGCAATCGCAGCTCCAGAGAGGCATTATCTACCAAACTGCAAGCAGGCTTCTTTGCTAAGACTTCTTGGGGTTCTGGAAGGTCAACATCTACCTGAGAAGGCGTGCCGGTTGTATACCCAGAAAATCGAGTGGCAGGGACGGGGGAGGCGATAAGCCCCAGCAACCGCGCTTGCCAACAACCTCATCACCTGAATTGCTTGGACCTGGGAAGGGCACAAAACGCAGGCCCAACCGAGTCTGCACCTCTGAGGACTACCCGAGTGCCTGAACCTGAGCGGCTTAGACCTGGGAGGTGCGTGCAGCCCAGGGCCGGCCTCGGACGGTTCCCAGTGGAGCAACCTAGAGCCTGAGCAGTCTGGGCAGGGAGGGCACATGCGCCGAGTGGGGGAAAACCCAGTGTGGCTGAGACACTGCAAGCACACGCCAGTGTTACCTGTTTGCAGGGTCCCTCCCTCCCCACAGCGTGACTGAACAAGTGAGCCTAAAAAAGTGTCCACTACCGCCCCCTTGTGTCAGGGCATAAATCAGACCCTGAAGAGACCAGCAAACAGAAGAAGCTAAAACAGAGGGAACCGCCTTGGAAGTAACAGGTGCAATAGATTGAAACCCTGTAGTTAGTACCAACTACATAGGAAGGGGCCTATAGATCTTGAGAAATATAAGCCAGACCAAGGAACTAGCTGAAAATGAACTGACCCCACACTGCCCACAACACCACCAGAGAAAGTCCTAGATATATTTTTACTATCACTTTTTTAAATTTTTAAGTCCTCTATTACTCCTTTAATTTTCATTTTTATAACCTACTAGTATTTTGCAGAAAAAAAGAGGCCCTATTTTTTAAAGCAAACTTCATATATATATATTTTTATAATTTTTGTGACTTTTTTTCTTTTCTTTTATATTGTATTTTTGAAAATCCAACCTCTACTCTAGATTTTTAATCTTTGCTTTTTGGCATTTGTTATCAATTTTGTACTTTTAAGAACCCAATCTTCAGTGCCCATTTTTACCTGGGAGGGAGATTACTGGCTTGACTGCTCTCTCCCCCTTTGGACTCTCTTTTTTCTCCACCAATTTTAAAATTTTTAAGTCCTCTATTACTCCTTTAATTTTCATTTTTATAACCTACTAGTATTTTGCAAAAAAAAGAGGCCCTATTTTTTAAAGCAAACTTCATATATATATATTTTTATAATTTTTGTGATTTTTTTTTCTTTTCTTTTATATTGTATTTTTGAAAATCCAACCTCTACTCTAGATTTTTAATCTTTGCTTTTTGGCATTTGTTATCAATTTTGTACTTTTAAGAACCCAATCTTCAGTGCCCATTTTTACCTGGGAGGGAGATTACTGGCTTGACTGCTCTCTCCCTCTTTGGACTCTCTTTTTTCTCCACCAGGTCACCTCTATCTCCTTCCTCCCCCTTCTCTTCTCTACCCAACTCTGTGAATCTCTTTGTGTGTTCCAGACGGTGGAGAACACTTAGGGAACTGATTACTGGCTGGATCTGCCTCTCTCCTTTTGATTCCCTGCCTTTATCCCCCTGGCCACCTCTGTCTCTTTCCTCCCTCTTCTCTTCTCTGTATAACTCCATGAACATCTTGGAGTGGTCCAGACTGTGGAGCACACATAAGGAAGTGATTACTGTCTATCTTGCTCTCTCCTCTTTGGATTCCACCTCACCTCATTCGAATTACCTCTAACTTCCTCCTCCCTCTTATCTTCTCCATGTAACTCTGGGAACCTCTCTGGGTGTCCCTCACTGTGGAGAAACTTTTCATCTTTCAGTTCAGTTCAATTCAGTCGCTCAGTCGTGTCTGACTCTTTGCAACCTCATGAATCGCAGCACGCCAGGTATCCCTGTCCATCACCAACTCCAGGAGTTCACTCAGAGTCACATCCATTGAGTCAGTGATGCCATCCAGCCATCTCATCCTCTGTCGTTCCCTTCTCCTCCTGCCCCNAACAAGCCATTAGTTCTGATGTAACAGTTCTTTAACCAGGTATGAATCATCCCACTTCTTGGATGTGTTGAGTATGATCAATGTAAAACACATTTTCAAAAGGCATGATCAACCATAAGTGACTTAAACTTCATTTCTAGAATGCAAGAGGGGAACTAGTCCCTGAAGAGGAAGTAGGTCAGTTCAGTTCAGTTCAGTCGCTCAGTCATGTCCGACTCTTTGCAACCACATGAATCTCAGCACGCCAGGCCAACCAGTCCATCACCAATGCCCGGAGTTCACTCAGACTCATGTCCATCGAGTCTGTGATGCCATCCAGCCATCTCATCCTCGGTCGTCCCCTTCTCCTCCTGCCCCCAATCCCTCCCAGCATCAGAGTCTCTTCCAATGAGTCAACTCTTCGCATGAAGTGGCCAAAGTACTGGAGTGTCAGCTTTAGGAGTGTCAGCTTTAGCATCATTCCTTCCAAAGAACACCCAGGGCTGATCTCCTTCAGAATGGACTGGTTGGATCTCCTTGCAGTCCAAGGGACTCTCAAGAGTCTTCTCCAACACCACAGTTCAAAAGCATCAATTCTTCAGCACTCAGCCTTCTTCACAGTCCAACTCTCACATCCATACATGACTACTGGAAAAACCATAGCCTTGACTAGATGGACCTTAGTCAGCAAAGTAATGTCTCTGCTTTTGAATGTGCCATCTAGGTTGGTCACAACTTTTCTTCCAAGGAGTAAGTGTCTTTTAATTTCAGTTCACTAATCAGCATAAACACACTGATGAAATCAGTATGTTACACTTCAAACACATGAAGAAATATTAAACTAACAAAAGTGAAATGCTGTTGTCTTCCACATTAATACAAGAGTGAACAGACGAGAATTAATCTATGACTATTGCCGAAAAGCCTTGGAATATTTCCTATGAAAGGAAGTTTCATTAAGATTTTTTTTTTTTGGTAAAGAACGGACAGGCAATGAGTTTTGAGGACTGTTTCAAGGTTTCAACTCAAAGAGAAAATTCCATCTATTGGCTGGTCTTTTGAAATGTTTCTTGTCTTATTCCAGCAGCCTCTATCCTCATGCAAAAGGTTATTTCTCAAAAGCCACCGTGGGGCCTTTTGACGTATCTTACAAGGATCATAAAAAAAGACCCTGATGAAAACTATCAAGCAGTCCAAGTGAATCTCTAACACTTAATACTGCGTGCAGGGAAATGGGATTCCTTTACCCTCCTGGGATAAGGAAGGGAAAGGGGAAACAGTGTAAGCTTCCTGCCCCTACTAGCCACAGGAGCCACCATAAAACAAAGCTGTCCAGCCTGACAATGCACTGCGACAGGCGTCTCTTGGGGAACACGTGCTTCACATCTACCCCATCCCTCTCTCGGCCACCCCGCCTCTCATGTGACCTGACCACCGGTCCACTGGGCAAAAGGGAAGAAGAAGAGCCCCGTCCCCCTCCTTCACTTCAAACCGACAAGCAAGCCTAAGTGTCTAGCTTTTTCATAAGAGAACCGCATGAGCAAAGACATGCCCGCTCAGCTCTAATAATCCTGAGCCCTGCTTGCTTCAAGAGGCAGAGCTGAGCAAAAGAATGGCTGAAGCCAAGTGCATAACCTACACACGCACTCTTTTCTATCTGTAAGTAGTGGTAAAACACATTATAGTTTTAGAATACATTTCTCCCTCCTGTTAAAGCCAAATGACAGCCACTTTCCTAAGGAGGCTCCAACTTAGAAATGACTGGCGCCTACCATTAAGATCTTTATAATTTGATAAAAAGCATCAAAAGATTCAAAGTGAAAAGGGAAACGTAAGACTAATACACATACCAAAAACTGTTCATTTCACTAGGAGTCAGTGGGCTTCCAGCTAAGGTAGAGTAACAAAGATCAGATTTAGGCTCCATCCTTACGCAACTAAAACTACCAGATAAAATACACAAATCAACAATTTTTACAAAACAACAGTTTTTAGACACTGGACATTGCACAGCTCAGGACAGTGATTCCTGAGAGAAGGAAACAAATGAGGTAAGCCCTACATGTGTTCTTGCCTGCTGCCTGGAAAGAGTCTCTACCAGAGAGCCAGTAAGAGGGCCTCAGGTGGGGCCCAACAGATACTCTGAGTTAAGGAAGCAGGTTGGGAGTTCAAGGACTATGTGAAGGCTCCAGCATGTACTCTAGGGATAGGAGAGAAGAGAGCTGCACAGAAGATCCCCCTTAAGTCTTCATCTGAGGACTAGTCAGTGTGCGGACCCTACCCAAGGCTAGGAAAAAACTAACCAAGAAGGTGAAAACAAAACAAAACAAATCCCTAGAACTCACACAGGGGTGTGAATAGTTCACGTTCCCACCAGCCATGTTAAGAAAAACCTCACTAGTACACAGAGCATCAAGCTAGGTATTCAGAAGCGTATTCAATAGTGGGGGAAAATTAGCGGTTCTGATCACACCTAACAAAGCACAGAAACAGGTCTTGCAAGGATCAAACTAATTCCAAGTAACTTCACTGTGTCCCAGAACAATGCTCATTAATGGTTTAAAGTACAAGAATATTCAGCGTCCAACACATAAAATTCACAATGTCTAGTGATAACAAATTACTAGACATGCAAAAGATAGGAAAGTTATATAACATTTAACCAGGAGGGGAAAAAACCAGTCATGCAAAACAGCAAAGTTATGTAACACCTAACCAGGAGGAAGAAGTCAATCCATAGAAACAGACCCAGAACTGGTAGATGTCGCAATTAGTGGATGGGGATATTAAAAGTTATGATTACTATATTCCACGTGTTCAAGAAAGTAGAGGAAAACATGAACATGTTAAGGAGCAACATGGAACAACAATAAAAAAGACTCAAGTTGCACTTTTAGAGACGAAAAATACACCACATGGGATTAACAGCAGATCAGACGCGGTGGAAGAAGAGGTGGGTGAACTTTTCGCATAACAATGGAATTACCCAAAATGAAACAGAGAGAAAAAACGGGAAAAAATGAACGGATCATCAGTGAGCTGTAGAACAGTTTCAAGGAGCCCGAGGTATATGTAATTGGAGGCTCTGAAGAAGAAGAAATAGAAGAATGGGGGCAGAAGAAATATCTAAAGAAATAATAGCCATAATTTTTCCAAATTTAACTATATATGTTAAATTCAAGAGAAACTCCAAACAAAAGAAATATAGAGAAAACTTCATCAAAAAACAATGAACTTGTTTAAAACTGATGATAAGAAGAAAATCTTAAAAGCAGCCAGAGAGGTAAAAAATATTTAACAGAAGGGAACAAAAATAAGAATGACAACAGACTTCTCTTCTGAAACAAAACAAGTCAGAAGATAGTAATGCAACATCCTTAAAGCACTGGAAGAAAAATCTGTCAATCTAGAATTATTTATCTAGAACTCTTTTTGAAAATGAACGCAAGGACATCCCTGGCAGTCCAGCGGTAAAGAATCTGCCTGCAGTTCCGGGGATATGGCTTTGATCCCTGGTCCAGGAAGATTCCACATGCCTCGGGGCAACTCAGCCCATGCGGCACTCCAGAGCCCAAATTAAATCTACCAAATTAAAAATAAATTTTGATAAAAGAAAATATCCTGTTGCGAGAAAATTTTCCGGGAATATTTTAACATTACTGCATGGTGTAGGCTTTCTGCAAAGGCCACTGGCAAGCTGACTGAAAGAAAAGCAAAGGCCTTGGAAGGCAGGGACAGCATCTCCCCAAAGACGGAGGTCTCTGAAAAGACGTGGAGATAAAAAGCTCTCTACTTCCTGTTCTTGGAGACATCCGCTTACATTCCAGAGTAATAAATCCAGTGATACCTTTCCCCTTAACCTTGGAGATCTGCTCAGTGAGTAACATCTCATTAACCTTAACAAGTAACCTTTCTCCAAATGAGCGAATGAACAGATGTGCCCCTTATAAGTTGAGTCTCTTAATTTTAGGGGTCCTCTCCTACAGTGCAGCCCACTGTATGCAACAGGATAACATCTGGCTCTTACTGCATCACCCCATGGGGACTGGGGCTCAGAAAACTAGTGCTAAAGTATTTTGCTGTCAGTAATAAACTCTCTTTCTCTCTCTAACCCAGAAAACTTTATGTTTCTTGTCAAAATACCCATATAACCTTGTAAACAGGGTAACTCTCAGACTCCCAGACATAACACACTGATAAGGAAAAAAGTCATCACAGTCCTACATTGAGAGATATTCCTGAATTTTCTAATTTTCTGTAAAGACAATCTAGTACTTTTGCCTTTTAAGACTGTGAAAAGCTAAACTTTATTTCATAAGAGGGGAACAGGAATGAATCTATGAAATCTTCTAGGCAACTAAGGCAGAAAATTAACCTGAAAAAGAAAAGTGAACTTAAGAGTCATCAGAGCAAAGAGTCAAAAGGGAACAAGGAGAGATAGTTAAAAAGAAAAGGAGACAAGCTACAAAGGATACATTAGCATAACAACAAAGAAGGAAAAGAAAGCCTGCCCAGCGAGATGTCACAGGGAGCCAAGAGCCAGAAAGATAATCACTGAAGGAAAGCTTGTATCAAGGTGAGCATATGGAAATGTTTTTGGATCTTATCAAAAAGGTATCACTTAATGCATCAGTCTAATTGCAAATCATCACACAAAAAAATCACAGAGCAATGCAAGAGGACTTTTCTGGAAGAGACTAAATTAAAACATACCCTTATTATCCTGGCAGCCTCCAAAAGGATTCGGCAACGCTCCATGCCAGATTTTTGACTCCATATTTTAAAGGCAGCCTTTGCATCCTGAACAGCCAAATTTACTTCCTTTTCTCCCGAACATGTGAAAGGAGCTATCACTCTACCTATAAATACAGGGAAACCCAGTGTTAATTTCAAATGTTTGCCACATATTTTAAATAAAGTATTGTGTATCCATTTTCCTTTTAGTGATCCTCTTGCTGTTTTTAAGTATAGACTGATTTAGTGACTACTCCTAAACCAACAGCTTATCTTTGAAAGAATCTAATAAAAGTTGAAGACTTGTCTTCAGAAAAATGTCCTGACCGTGTCTCTTGCCTAGCACACCTTGAACTCTGGGGTAAGAACTCCTGCCTTCCTCTATTTCACACCTGGGCTTACTAACTTTAACTCCCTATCAATTATTTCACAATGCTCCTTAACAATGTTTCAGAATCTCAGAGATCTTGCAAAATCAGAGTATTCAGTCTCCTGGGTTATGAACTCTGATTTCAGATCACTGGTCTGTGTTCTTTGTAAGTCATATAATACTACTGATACTTGATGAACATGGTGAATAAACAGAGTATCAGGAAAAGATATTCCTAAAAGCAAGAAAAATTTGTTCCTCAAATATGAGGGAGAAAAATCCCAATCTCTCATTTTCTTGTTGTTTTTGTTGTTTAGTTTACTAAGTCATGTCTGATTCTTTGTGACCCCGTGGACTGCAGCCTGCCAGGCTCCTCTGTCCATGGGATTTTCCAGGTAAGAATACTGGAGTGGGTTGCCATTTCCAACTCCAGGGGATCTTCCAGACCTAGGCATCGAACCCACATCTCCTACATTGGCAGGTGCATTCTTTGCCACTGGGCCACCTCGGAAGCCCATTTCATTGTCTTACTTCAATCCTATTCCCTACACTGGGCAAAATATGAAATAATGAGTTTTTCTAGACCCAAATCCTAAAGGCTGTGACTGAGACTACTAAAAAGAAATCTCTAGGATGTCAGTTAAGGGTCTCCCCTCCCACAAGAACATTTGGGATTCTGCTTTTTCCAGAGATTTCACAAAACTGTATTATAAATTTGAGTAGCCAATTGATAGAGGCAGTGGCTAAGAATCACACAGCACACACTGTAGGCAGTTAGCAATTTTTCTAATTCTTTTGTATCAATATGGGAGTGGGAAATCAGGAAATCAAGAGGCCTAAAGGAGAGCCTGATGGTGGCTGTGGCCCCTTTCTGCTCTGACAAATAGCTGATCTGTGGTTTTCTGTAATTGATTACACCTAAATTCTCCAGTCTCCTGAAATTCAGTTTTATCCGTCTGGGGATATAATATTTGGTTTGCACAAACATTTATATTTCTCTCCTCGCAAACATTAAACCCAGCAAAACAAACAAACAAAAAGAAAAACACAAAAAACCTCTTCCTCATCTGCTTTGTGATCTTTGGACTTCCCAGGGCCTGGCACAGTGCTTGGCACACATTAAACACTAGATAAAAGCAGAATTTTTTATTTCTCTTTCCCAGCTCTGGTTCGTGTCCGGAAATACTTTTAACACTAGGGGATGACAACAAGGTAATCATTAGCGCTCATTACAACCATCTGTGCATGCTCCTCCATTTTGGCACAAGTATTTCTTTTCAGCCTGTCCTAGGACTCTTCTAAGTGCACCGCTGAAGCCATTACTGAGGTCCTACATTTAAAATTTAATAATTAACACAAAGACACTACCTTACCCACCGGGGCTCTGTGGACTCTGTTCAGGCTGTTGTGAAATTAACCTTGACCCCACCGCGCAACTCACGAGCTGCTCCCCTTTTCTACGACTCCTTCCCGCCCCGGTGCAGAAGCTCTCGTGTTTGCGCAGCATCCCTAGCTGCCTACACAGATAACTTTATACTCTACACCATCACTTACCCGTGCTTAATAAACGTCTGTTCAGTGCACTACACGAAGCTTCAGGAAGTCAGAACAGGTTTCACCCCTGGGGCGAAGGAGCGCCAGTCCGCGCCGCAGCCTCGCCCCTACCCTGGCCCCCGCAGCGTCCCTCGACCCGGCCCTAGCGCCGTCCCTCCGAACCCGTTACCAGTTGCTGGCTCCAAAGCCTTCTCGGTGCCGGAGGCATCCACTGGCTCCACGCGGGCCCCGCCACGGTAATTGAGCGGCTGCGACACGACGAAGGTGCCAGTGCTCATGGCGGCGATCGCAGCAGAAGCAGGCCTGAGGGTGCGGGAAAGCGTAGACAGTGCAGCCAGGCCAGCTCGGAGAAACATGGGGGTCAGGAGCGGGGAAGAGGGCCAAGCCGGAGGGGCGGGGCCGTGGGTGGGCGGGGCCGCGGAGAGGGGAGGGGCCGCTGGAGGGCGGGGCAAGACGCGCGTTGATGGAGGGGCGGTGGCCGAGCGAGGGGCGGGGCAGCGCGGAGGGCGGGGCCGCGGAGAGGGGAGGGGCCGCGGGAGGGCG
>SJYX01021404.1:0-46268 GCA_006410675.1 Oreotragus oreotragus | reverse complement strand
TATAGTCAACTTTTCTAGTTAATTTTTTTTTCCCTTTTCTTTACCTACAACAACCCTCATTCTGGCCACCAATGTTCACATTTCTACAATGCTTGGTGCATACACTGGGGTCGAAGCATGTTACCCTGCAATCAACAATGGTCTGTTGGGAAAATCCAGTGGTAGATCCTAATAGAATTCCACTAACTTCTCTTCATTTCACACCTGGAAAACTCTCCATCAGAATGATTTAAGATTTCACTCCATCCTGAGCACTTGTGCTATAGGACTGGTTCTCTGCTCTAGTGCCAGGAGAATGGACATGCCTGGAGCACTTTCATTTCCACTTACCCAAGCTAACCAACCAGAATACCAAGAGTAATACAAATAGAGCAGGGGTCCCCAGCCTGCAGGCTGAGGACAGGTACCTCCCGTCAGATCACAGTGGCATTAGATTGGAAATGAAGTGCACAATAAATGGAATGTACTGCAACCATCCTGAAATCACCTCCCCCCGCCCCCTGGTCTGTGGAAAAATTGTCTTCCATGGAAATTTACATTTAGTTTTGGGGGTTGTTATAAAATTCTTTCTATCATAAAATATGATTATTTTAAATTCAAATGTCATAGTCCTTAAAGGGACATCTAATGGGATGGAAGCATACTGACTGAAACAGCACAGTTTGGATCCTGGCCATCACAAATCTTTGAAGGGAGATGTGGCTGGTATACTGGATTACCCGGGTCAATGTGGTATTACTGCACCTGCTTAAGGCTTGGGATTACATTTCCCTGAATCCCTCTTCTATGCCATCTTGGGTTAGGGCTGGTCACTGAGATGAATTCACATGAGATTCTTAGGGTGATCAAGCATTCTCGTTTGCCTAGGATAGAAGGGTTGTCATGGATATAGGACTTTCACTGCTAAAACTGGGGAGATTTTGAGCAGACCAGGATGGTTGGTGACCCTTGATTAGAAAAACGGAAGTGATGCCATGATCATTACTCTTGGGAAATTGTGGGGATCGAAGTGATGATGAAATGCAGGGATTTCAGTAGGCTCAGCTTGTCCCTGTTCCTCTCCTCTCCTGATTCCAGTGAAGACCGCTCAACCTCTGGCCCCTGATTCCTACAGGTCATAGCCAGCAGAAGATGCCTGACCACAAACTCATAGAGGTAGCATTCTCATTGGGGCAACGGTGGGCATACAGGCAGCAATTTCTAGAGAGATAACTGCTCCTCCAGGTCTTCCCACAGGCCCCCTCTCCTGTGCTTCTACTCCAGTAGGCAGATAGAAGTAATGTTCCCTATGTTTCCACAAGCTCTGACTTACCCAACTGCACCAGCACTCCAAACAACTGCGTACTGAGTGACTGTGATTGGGTACCAAGCAATCACCATTGAGGAGTCAGAAGCATCAGTCAGGAGCCTAATGACACAATCAACAACAGTAACTAAGTATAGCTGCTTTTTCCTCAAAGAAGGTAATCCCACCTCTTCCTTCATCTCCAGTTTTTCTTTTCCATAAAAGTCATCCCTTTTAATTTTAGCATTTATCACAAGTTCTGAATTTTGTATCTATTTGTGTGATTATTAATTTAATGCCTGTGCCTCTTTACTGCCCACTGAAGGCTGGAATCACATTTGTGTTTCTCAATACCATGTCCAGAGACTGCAAAATGCCTGGCACATAGGTGCACAATAAAGTACAATGACTATGTTTAAATGAATAAATTTAAAGAACTGCAATTTGAAATCTAGGACACTAGATTTATTATTTAAGTATTAACCACAATATGCATCTTGAAAGAAGGAAACAAACAATTTTCCAGCTCTAAATATTGAGAGCCTTTTTACATTCCATCAGTAACATAATCCATGACCAGGTAAATACTTGTCTTCTTTATTTCTCCCCACAAAGAGAATCAATTACAAACTTCTCTGTTAATCCCCTAAGTACAATGTGGAGTCCATTAAGGGCTCAGAAGTTAGTAACCCTGGAATAGAGTGATGTTTATACTATTAAATGAATAATGGCTCCATATTGTCTTGAAGAGGAGAAATTTCCTGGGTTGCCATTTGGTTTGTTTGTTGGTTGGTTTTAAATCATTTAACAGGTCAAAAAGATGCTCTGCCTGGAATGAATACTAATGTTCCAACAAGAGTACAGTGGAGCAGTGGGCTGCAGTAAAAGTTAGTAACAATTTGCTTTCTGGCTGTCACTTTGGGATTTTGCCTTCAGTAAAGTTTTGGAAGTCACTGTAATACTGTAACGTTAACGTGTATTAAGTGGACTTAAAGTGCTGTCTATTCCCCAATCAAGAAGACACTGGGTAAATCTGCCAGTCCATCCAAAACATGCCTCTACAATGGGAAGTGCAATTCTGGAGGCCAAATATTTGCTAAGTTCAGTTTCTATTTCATTTTCAGAACCAGTCCATTTTGGATATATCACTCATACCATCTTAAAACCAACATTCATAAATACTCTCCAAGTATTAGCCAGAAGTAGAGTTTTCTCACTGTATCCTAGGATCTGTGCCTCACCCAATCTCCAAGACCTCTCCCCTCTCATCTAAAGTCCCCGGAGAGGTAGGTGGACATGCAGGATGCTAACAGAGACTCTACAAGGATCTCAATGAACAAGCCAAATTCCGCAGTCACCACATTTTCTTTACTAAGTCAAGGAAGTTAGTCTCAGAAAGTTACCAACATCCCATGATGATGAGGTCTATGAAGCAACCACTGAGTCTTAGGGGAAAGGTGACCCCCTGAGGGGCAATCCAAACACCACATAGCTGGAGACATAAGTAAAGAGAGGGGCACGTGTATAATTTTCTTTCAAAATAAAAAGTGTGAGGATGAAAGCAGTACTTCTCAGGTCAGTGTTCTCAGTGCCAAGGGTAACCTACACTGTGTGAACCACAAGTCACCTGGGGGGATGGAGGCAGGGAAGACAAAAAGATGCAGGGAGTGGCAACTTGGCAAAGTTGTGTTTGTTTTATGGTTACCCAGCACCTGGACCCCTTTGCTAGACTAAGTGCTGAAAACACCTGCCTCACATAGTAGAAACCAGGATGGAACCAGAGAGCCTCAATTGTCCTGCCCCTGGCAGCTAGGTTTCTGGTCTATTACCTCACCTCGGCCAATCAGATGTTCCTGCCTGGGATACCGGATCATAACAGAGTAAAAAATAAAATGTAGGGACAGTTGAGAAATTGTTCAGTAAGAAAGCAGAGTGGTGCCAGGACTGTAAGCCACGGAGTGGAACCTGAGGTCCAAGGGCAGTGGCAGTGAATGTCCAGGGCCAGGGCAGCATCTGAACCCATTCATTCCAAGGCAGGACTTGTTTCAAACAGGGCTCTGTTCCAGGCTGTCCTTACAAATGCCTCACCAGTCTTAGTTCCTGCTCTCCTTCCAAATCTGGGTCTCCAGCCTTCACTGGATTCAAAGATAATATATTCCTCGTGTTTGATTTTTACCAGAGCGGATTTGTCACTTTGCAGTCTGGCAATGGCAGTTATGGAGAGGCAGAAAAAAAAAAAAAATCTAGAGAAGATAAATGAGGTCCAGCACTGGCTTAACTGCTTGATGGCTCTGTGGCCTTGGGCAAGTCAATCCCTTCAGGAGAGGTCGACTTGCTTATTCTATCATAAAAACACATTGTTTCTATGTTACTCTCTCCATCCATCCCACCTTCCTCCTCACCCCCTGTATCCACAAATGTGTTCTCTATGTCTGCATCTCCATTGCTGCCCTGCAAATAGGTTCATCAGTAACATCTTGTTTAGATTTCTATATATGTGTTAATATATGTTTTCCTTTCTGACTTACTTCACCCTGTGTAATAAGCTCTAAGGTCATCCACCTCATTAGAACTGACTCAAATGCATTCCTTTTATGACTGAGTAATATTCCATTTAATATACATATACTACAGCTGCTTTAGCCATTCATCTGTTGATGGACATCTAGGTTGCTTCCAAGTCCTAGCTATTGTAAACAGTGCTTCAGTGAGCATGGTGGCATGGGGTGGGAGGTGGGAGGGAGGTTCAAGAGGGAAAGGACATAGGTATACCTATTATTCATGTTGCTATGTGGCAGAAACCAATACCATATTGTAAAGCAATTTTCCTTCAATTAAAATACATTTTTTAAAAAGAAGCACATTGGACTAGATAATTCTGCTGCTACTATAGTATTAGTGCCACCTTTTGTTCAGTACATTGTTATTGATGACAAAGTTGATATCTTTAAAGTTCTCCAATGAATTAATTCAATTTAACAAACCTGTGGAACACATATTCTGAGCCAGGCAGCATGCTAAATGCTGGAAAGACAACAGTGAATAGATAATTCATGGTTTCTGTCTTCTTGGAGCTCACAAGGAGGACACAACAATTGCCAGCCTGTTGCCGTGGGGTAGGGCAAGCATTTGGCTCTGATAAGGACATAGTGTGCTTAGACAACAATGAATGGAGCCCTACTCAGACTTTGGGAATCAAAGGAGTTTCCCCAGAAATTGTGATTTCCAAACTTCTCTGGCAAGAACTGAAGGATGAGTTAGAAAGAGTGAGGAAGGGACTTCCCTGGTGGCCCAGTGGTTAAGAATCCACCTGCCAATGCAGGGGACACAGGTAAGATCCCTTCTCTGGGAAGATCTCACATTCCTTGGGGCAGCTAAGCCCATGAGCCACAACTACTGAAGCCCACAGGTGTAAAGGAAGACACTGAATGAGAAGCCCACACAGCCCAATGAAAAGTAGCTGCTGCTCACTACAATTATAGAAAGCCCCCACACAGCAACGAAGATCCAGCACAACTAAAAATAAACTAAACAAAATTTAAAAGAAAAGAATGAGTGGGGAGAGAAATTGATCCCTACCTAAGGGACAACACTGGCATCAACGGTCACGAGGAACTAAGATGGGGTCATGGTCAGTGGCATGAAGATATGATGCAAATGATGTTAAAGCAGTAAGCAGATACTAGACCAGACTGTACTAGGCAGACCACTTGTGGGTTTTATTCTAAAAACTAGGAGAATGTTTAGAGATTCAAATCTCCTCCCTCCCTTTCCCCCTTCCCTCCTTCCTTTCACAGAGGCAAGAAAGTAAACAAATGTGTTTTTAAATGATTTGCAGCAACAAGGGTTGAATGAAAACATATTTTCAGAGTTAACCAGAAAATTAAATTAAATTGCCCATACCTTCAGACTCTGGTTCCCTGAAGTTTCTCTGATGGTAGTGTTGAATCTGTTCCTTGGGAAACACACATCTGGCCCTCACTACTAAGCTTCTCAGCACTGCAGAAAACTCACCTTTCTGCTCACACTTGAGTTATCTGATGCAGATTTTCAAAACTGACTCATAGATGACAAAGGCATGAAGCTGACAAGGAAACCTGCTGAAGAAAGCAATTCCAGCACAAGCCTATCTGGGTTCCCTGGATCATCTTTCACCCAGAGAGCACTGCATCTGAACAAACACCCACTCATGCTTTGCTCCTCAGAGCAGATAAGAGTTTTGTTACTAGGGAAGCAGAAGTAGTCTCATTGCTGCTGCTGCTAAGTCGCTTCAGGCGTGTCCGACTCTGTGCGGCCCCACAGATGGCAGCCCACCAGGCTCCCCCGTCCCTGGGATTCTCCAGGCAAGAACCCTGGAATGTGCTCTTCAGAAGGGTATGGAACCCCTAAATCCACTCTAAGTTAATTGATCTCTGTTCTTAGATTTCCTCGTTACTCACTGAGTTGTCTTCTTGGCAACAAGACAAAGTCTACCCACAACCCTTCCAACATCTGACACTCAGAGCCACACCCCGATAAGACCTGAACTGGCTCAGTGCTACAGCACAGCTGTCTCCTTAGCCCTGGACTCGGCCTTTCTAGTGATGGAGCTGGCTTGTTCTGGCGTTTTTGACATTCGCATCACACTGTGGACTCCCACTGAGCCTGCTGTCAGTGAAATCTCTAAAGCTTCATCCCAAGGATTGCAGTTGAGCCACTTCTCCCCCACCCCATGTACAATTTGACTTCTGAACCCAAGTGCAGGACCCTCCATTTATCCCTATTAAATTTCATCTTGTTAGACTCAGGCTATTGTTCCAGGCTGTCGAAATCATTTTAGATCTTGGCCCTGTCGGCTGTCTCCCTCTTTGCTTTATGCCATCTGCAAATTTGATCAGTGTGCTCTCCGTGCTTTCATCTAAGTCATCAGTGGGAAGGTTGGGGAGCACAGGAGCAAGGACTTGACCCTCTAGGTCACCGGAGATTGCTCTGCAGGTCATTGGTGATCAGTCAATCAGCATTCATGGAGTCCTGTCTTTCACCCAGGTTCCAGTTCACTGAGCTATATCATCGCCCAGCCCACATTTGCCCATCAAGTCCACCACAGCATCAGGGGCTACTTTGTCAAATGTCTTGCTGATATCCAGATACGCCTTGCTAGATCATACCCTGATTTAATAATACAGGAATACTGGGTACAGAAAATCTATCAGCACTACTGAAAACTTTGGTAAACACTGTGTTTGTAGAGCTGGGTTTTTATGACAGGGAAGTTGACTATTAGAAAATGAGTTCCTTAGATCTAGCAACTCTGCTTTGTCTGTCTGCTCACCGCTGTTTTTCCAGCACCTAGGGCAGTGGCTAATGACAGGAGATATTCAAATAGCTATAAAGTTACATCATCAATGAACATATCAATAGCTTGGGGTTAGCTGTCACCTAACCAATTCAAAAAGTAAAACATTTGTGGATTTCTAAATGAAGAAATAATAAGATAGGATGTGGGATCTATTTCCTCTCATCCAGACTAGGGTTTGGCAAAGTACAGCCCATAAACCAAATCAGGCCTATTGCCTGGTTTTGTAAATAAAGTTTTTTTCAGAACATAGATGTGTTCATGAACTAACATGTTGTCTGTTTGTGGCTGCTGTTATGCTATCACAGCAGAGCCCAATATTTGTGACACAACTGTCACAAATAAGGCTGAAAATACTTACTCTCTGGCTTTGTACAGAAAAAGTTTGCTGGCCACTGACCTAAGGAATTAAATCTAAAATTCTGATATCTAAGACTCTCCATAGCCTAACTTTTTGCTAATTTTCTTACTTACTGATCAAGATTAATGCTCTGGAAAAAATATTCCCAAACATATCATGCCTACTATTTTCTGGGCTTTTTCCCCACTGTTAGATATAATCAGAATGCCCTGTCCTCCCATCTAGGTCTTTTTCAACGTTGCGCATCTACACACACAAGAAGTAAAGAAGTGAAAGCTGCTCAGTCATGTCCAACTCTCTGCAACCCCATGCACTATAGCCTGCCAGGCTCCTCTTTCCGTGGGATTCTCTAGGCAAGAATACTTGAGTGGGTAGCCATGCCCTTCTCCAGGGGATCTTCCCAACCCAGGTATCAAACCCTGGTCTCCATACTGCAGGCAGATTTTTACCATCTGAGCCACCAGGGAAGAGCTGCATGCAGAATAAACACAACAAGGTAGCAAACCTTTGCTGAGGTCTACTATAGACGGAACACTATACCAGACTCTTCATAATTATCTTCACAATACTAGTATATAGTAGCTTGTTTTTTTTCTTTCTATTGAGAAAACCGAGGAATTAACTAACTTATCCAGTGACTCATAGAGAATAGAAGGTTTGACTAAAGTTTCAGTTAAGGTTTGTCACAATTCCCTTGTAATTTGGCTTGGTTTTGTTCATTGCTTGTTCACAAATAAGCCACTTTACAAAAGGGGAGATGGAACATATCCAAATCTCCAGAAATCTTGATTTGGGGATTGTATAATCAAATCAATCTTTTTAAGATCTTCCATTGATGTTTAAGTCAGCCGAAGTCAATTTTATTTTGAAACGCCATTAACTAGCATGACTTTAAACAATAAAATCAATTCAGAAACTATTCATTCAGTTAAAATCTAAGATAACAATATTAAGGGAATTGTATTTGAACTACAATCCTAAGAAGAGTCCATTCATATCCCTAAATCATACTGTGCTCTTCACTCGGACAGCTCGTATCCCATCTGCCAATGCACAGATGGGCTGGTCTGTGCATACGAGCTGCCCTTTGCATGCGGTATGTAATAGCAACAATGATGAACCTTGTGTGTTAGGAACCTCGCGTGCAGCCCAGTTCTCCATCACAGGATCTTCGGACAGGAGGGAAAGCGACCGGTATTATCTAATCACAGTTTCTATTTATGTCTCTCCTCTTCAAATCACTTCTCTAGCCCAGGCCAGTTCTTTTCCTTCCACTAATAACTAGATTTGAGCTTTCCCTTAAGATCATATTTCATCAGCTCTTGGCACATCTCTTCTGCTGCTAATGCCACGCTGATCTGCTTTGGCAAGTTTCCAGATCTTCTTTCATCACCTTAGTGACTACATCCTAGCCAGGCTTTTCTCTCCATCCCTGACCCTTCCATGTGCCCCTTTCCCCAACAAGCTTCAACATCAACTACCTGGCCAGATTTAATTTCTTATCCATGTCTATTCAAGCAGACACTAAAACAAAAATAGTATTTCCCTGGAAGGAGCTTCCATTTCCCATGGCCAAACTTAGCACAGCTCTCACCATCAGGAAGAGCTTTCCAGGGTTAGGCTGAATCCCTGGGGTGGGCCTAAAGAAACAGTGAGACAGATGCAGAGAAAGGGGTGGGGGAAAGTCTTACAGGAAAGCACGTTTTGGATCTTCAGTGTATTTTGTTAAATAAACACCACAGGGTAATTTGGTATTTATAGAAGGATAATACTCAACCTTAAAGATGATAGGGTATCAGCAGAATTCAATTATTCCTTCAGATCTCTGCTGTACAAGCAAGTGCTCATGTGACAACCTGGGTGGCTCCTTTTATATGGTACTTCTCTCTTCCCCCGAAGGCCATAGAGATGGCTCGTGGATGGTGGTGGGTGCACATCACGGATAGAAACCATCTCCCAGACACACCAGTTCTCAGCAAAAGGGAATCTGTGTCAGGTTCATATGCTTAGCCAAGGGGCACTGGAGAGAACTGACTGGAAGGCCAGTGTTGCAGGGCACCGATCTCTGCCAGCACAGACCATCTTAAGTTTCTTAAGAGTGAGGACTTCTGAAAGGAAGAATCCACAACCTAAAGCTCCCTTCTCTTGATACTGTACTATTGTTTGATGGGGACCAAAAGGATGCTAATGGTAGGCAGAATTCTCTCTCTCCGTAACAGGGAAATACCAGAAAACATCTGCAGAGTCTCAGAAACCCTTGGGATCCTTTCTGGGCTAGAAGACTCCTTAGTTGAAGGACTGGAAAAGAGCTGCAGCCTTGGAAAGCACACACTCTTCTGTCTGAGGTCTCTAATATCTGAATCCAATTAAGGATCCACAGGCAAGGCTGCAATCTGGATGGAGCCTGCTCGGGTCAGAGTTTCAATAAACATCCCACACCACGTTCACCCTGCACACCTCCTCCTGAGGAGCGCCACAGTTTTTGAGTGGATTCGCAATGACTATGCTGTTCTCTCTGCTTCCCCAAAATAGAGTTGCAGTACTGTAGTTCCATGGAAAGTTGCTTACGTTTAATTTCATAAGTAGGTCAAGAAATAGAACTCTTCTAGGGATGATGTAAGTTCTGGACAAATTAGCATGATATTTCTTTGAGAATTATAATTCACAGGGTTAGGAATTTAAGATTTGTAAACTAGACCAATGACTTCACATATTGGGTCACAGTTTTCCCAATGGAAAGATAATGGGGCATGGAGGCGTGAAATGACTGAATATCAGACAAGGGACTCTTCTTCCTACAGCCCCTATCCCTAGCAATTGCCCTCCTGCAACTTGTTTGCTGAAAAGCACCACCATGCCTCTCGTAACACTCAAATGGTCCTTCATGTTCTTCTTTGCCCAAGTATCACCTCAAATCAAAGCAACAGCTACAAGCTATTGACCTGTGTATCTCTTGTGTTTCCCCCTGCCTCACTACCTGCAAAGCTTCTGCCTTGATAGTCAGTTCCTAACCACGCCCTCCTGGTTGGATAAAGTGATCACCCTCTGACTCATCACAGTTATCTATTCTCCTTACCCAAGTCCTAAGTATGTTAACACTTCAAATCCACATCACAGAGAAAAACCATGACTTCTCTTATATACAAACCTTCCCATGGTATTTCTCTGCTTTAAATAATTCAAATTCATTTTTATAGCTATAAATAAAGACCAAGTACTTCCTCAGCTCCACTGCTCTCTGTATTCCCAGAGTCTAGCTAGCTTATATGTGATTTGCACTCTGGGAAGGAGATGATATATACATATATATATATATGTATATATCATCATACACACACACACACACACTCTTAACTTTATGGACAATCAGGCACATTTTTATTCTTTTTTTTTAACTGTTCAAGTTTTTAAAATTTATTTTTATTTTAGTATACTTGCTTTATCGTGTTGTTAGTTTCTATTATACAGGGAAATGAATCAGCCATACATATATCCCCTCCCTTTTGGCCTGCCTTCCCCTTCAGGTCACCACAGGGCCCTGGGTATAGTTCCCCGTGCTATACAGAAGGTTCTCATCAGTTTTCTCTTTTATGCACAGTATCAGAAGTGATTACGTGTCGATCCCAACCTCCCAATTGCTCCCAACCCCCTTCCCCCTCGGTATCCATATACTTGATCTCTATGGCTGTGTCTCTAAACTGAACATTTAGATTTACATTAATCGTAGACTCACGTGAAGTTTTAAGGAATACTACAGAGAGATCTTTTATACCCTTTACAGTCTCCCCCAACGGTGATATCTCGCAGAACTGGAGCACGAAAAGAAATCACAATCAAAATATTGGCAGTAATATAGTCAAGGCACAGAATATTTCTATCAGCACAAGGATGCTTTTATTGTTCTTCAACAGACACACCTGGGCTTCTCAGTGATGCTGGTGGTAAAGGTCCAGCTGCTAGCGCAGGTGGCATAAGAGACGTGTGTTCCACCTCTGGGTTGGGAAGATTCCCTGGAGGAAGGGAACCCACTCCAGTATTTTTACGTAAAGAATCATATGGACAGAGGAGCCTGGCGGACTGTAGTCCATAAGGTCAGAAAGAGTCAAACACGACTAAAGTGACTTAGCACATGTGCACAGCCATACCTAACTCTCACCCTTCTGTTCACCAACCTTTGTCTCTAATTTCTAGCCACTACTAATCTGTTCTCCATTCTTAAATTTTGTAAATTTAACAGTGTTATAGAAAAAAATCATACATTACACAAACTTTTAGAATCTTTTTTCATAAAGCATAATTCTCTGGAGATTAATCCAAAGTATTGCAGATATCAATAGCTAGTTCCTTTTCATTGCTGAGATGTATTCCACAGGATGGATATGCCATCAATTTTAAAATCATACATTTGGTGAAGGATATCTACGTTGTTTCCAAGTTTTGGCTATTGCAAATAAAACTGCTATGCACATCCTTGTATGAGTGTTAACATAAATTTTAATTTCTCTGGGGTAATTGTCCCCCTGTGCAATTTCTAAGCTGTACAAGAGTTGCATGTTTATTTTATTAGCAACTGCCAAACTGTTTTCCTGAGTGGTTGGACTATATTATATTGACACTAGCAATATATGTAAGTAAGTAAAGTCACTCAGTCGTGTCCGACTCTTTGTGACCCCATGGACTGCAACCCACCAGGCCCCTCAGTCCATGGGATTCTCCAGGCAAGTACACTGGAGTGGGTTGCCATTTCCTTCTCCAGGGGATCTTCCCGACCCAGGGATCGAACCCAGGTCTCCCGCATCAGAGGCAGATGCTTTAACCTCTGAGCTACCAGGGAAGCCCCAACAATATATATGAGCAAACCAATTTCCCTACAGCACTGCCAGCATTTGGTGTTATCACTATTTTAAATGGCAACCCTCTCCAGTATTCCTGCCTGGAGAATCCCATGGACAGAGGAGCCTGGCAGGCTACAGTCCATGGGATCACAAGAGTTGGACACAACTTTGTGATTAAACCAAACCATTCTATTTTTGGCATTAAAAAAAAAACATTTTAATTGGAGGATAATAGCTTTACAGATTGTGTTGGCTCCTGCTGTACCACAACATGAATCAGACCTAAAGCATACATATGTCCCCTTCCTCTTGAACTTCCCTGCTACCCTCGACCCCATCCCATCCCTCTAGGTTGTCAGAGAACACCAGGTTGAGCTCCCTGTGTTATACAGAAACTTCCCATTAGCTATCTATTTTACATATGATAGTGCACATGTTCGGAGAAGCAGTGGCACCCCACTCCAGTACTCTTGCCTGGAAAATCCCATGGACAGAGGAGCCTGGTGGGCTGCAATCCATGGGGTCACTGAGTGTTGGACACGACTTCACTTTCCCTTTCCACTTTCCTGCATTGGAGAAGGAAATGGCAACCCACTCCAGTGTTCTTGCCTGGAGAATCCCAGGGACGGGGGAGCCTGGTGGGGTGCCGTCTATGGGGTCGCACAGAGTCAGACATGACTGAGGTGACTCAGCAGTGTATGTAGCAGTGTACGTGTTTCAGCTGGTCCCACCCTTTCCTTCCCCAACTGTGTTGACAAGTCTCTTCCCTAGGTCTACATCACTAGTCCTGCCCTGCAAGTGGGTTCATCAGTATCGTGGGTATGTAGTAATATTTCCCTGTGAGTTTAATTTGTATTTTCCTAACAGTAAATACTGGTGAATCATCTTTTCTTATGCTTGTTATTTTATATCCTCTTTGATAAAATATCTGTTCATGTCATTTGCTCATAGTTTTCTTGAGTTTTTAACTAATGAGTTGTGAGTTATTTATACACTAAATAACAAATCTTTACAGGATATGTGGTTTGCAAATATTTTCTCTCAGACTGTAGCTTATCTGTTAATCCTATTAACAGGGGCTTTTTTTTTTATAAAACAAAAAATTAATTTTTGATGTGCTCTAAATGATCAATTTTTGATGCAATCTAAGCAATCAATTTTTCCTTTTATGAATTGTGATTTGGGGTCACATCTAAGAATTCATGTCTAGCCCTAGATTTCAAAAATTGTCTATTTTTTTCTAAAAGCTTTAAAGATTTATGTTTTACATTTAAGTCCATGACCCATTTTGAGTTCATTTTTTTTTATAAGGTGTGAAGTTTGGATCAAAGTCCTTCTATTCTTTTTCCTTCATCCTTTTCTTCTTTTGGCCAATGGATGCCCAATCGCCTAAGCACCACTTGTGGAAAAAGCATAGCAGGTACTTTTGAATGGTACCATCTACCCTTTGCCTTTGGTTCTCTCGGGTGAGGCCTCTTTTCTCTGACTTTCATCATGCCTTGCCCCCTCCCTGTTTACCCAGACTTCCCAAAGTCTTCACTGTGGCCTTCTATCAAGGCCATGGTGTCTGGAGCACCCCAACTGCTCAGTGTGTCTTCAGAGAAAAAGTAAGTACCATCCACAGGGGCAGGACTCTAAATCTTAAAAAATCTCCAAGAATGTCAACAAGAATTACCCTCTGTACAGCTTGCTTGCTTGCCTTGCCTTCTTTCCCACTCCCTTTGCACAACCTTGACCTCAAAGAACTAGAGAGATACCACCGTTGTTTATATATGACAACTTACTTGCCGAAACAAAAGTTTTAATCTAACATGTCTGGATTTCCCTGGACTTGATTCCCCAATTTCACAGTACATCACACTGTGTCCTGGTTCCTTGTTTACTATTTTAGTTTAAGGCTACCATATTGAAAGAATTTGTCATGCTTGGATATCAGTCCCATGTAATAAGCAAAGACTTGTTTGTGGGTTAGTGGAAGAGAATACACAAAACCACCTGGGCTCTCTTCTGCCTTCTGCATATCCTAATGTATCATGTATGTCTCAGCTGTACTCACAGAATACAAACAACCCTCATTTAAAATCGTTTAAACCTGTGTGAGCTTGAGGTAACATTTCCACGTAAGGATGTCAAGAGCCATTCCTTCCCTGACACATTCTTGAAGGAAACAGTTTAAGCCGAGATACCACGTGGAGACAAGGTGATTATTCAGACAATCCTCTGGGATTTCTTGGTCTGGCCATAGCACTATTCAGTCCCTTAGGCTGTAAAAACATGGCCTCTGAGGTCAATCTTGAATCAGTCTATGCTTGTCTCTGGTTTTATTTCACTAAACCCTGGATGTGGTAGAGCACAGAGTTGAGAGGGCTCTTAATCCATGGGTTCATTTTAATGGGCCCTGGTATTTCTGTCCCTGTCCATTCTGATTCAATGTCAGTATCATCAATGAATTTGATCATACTTTCCCTAAGGCGTTTTAAGCAAATTGGACATTTTTTTTAAAAAAAATAATAAAAAGCTGACAAATGAAATGTTTAAAAATAGGCATGGTGCTGATTCTGAGAATGTGTCTGGAGTGGGTGTATGAAGAGTGGAATAGTCTCTGTCAGGCTTTTTTTTTTTAATGCTTTTCCATGACCTTAAACATTCTATAGCTATTAAGAGGTGCTGTTCTTCATTTTTCAAGCTTTTCAAACACTTTTTAGTGCAACTATGTGGACGATTCTGCTGTGGGTGCTAGGCGGGGGGACCAAGGTAAATATACAAGATAGGTCTCATCCCTCACTTTTCAACCTCTTGAGATTCTTACCGTTTAGCACTTTTTCTAGGAGGTCTCCCCCCTGATGACTATTACACACAATTGTTGTCTTCTTCAATCTCTGCATAAATGTGTGCTCATAACAATTATGTGGCTTATGCAAAAGCTTTTCTGAAAACCCTCTTGTACAATGTTTATGTAGCATTAATGAAACCTTGTATTGTTCTTTAGTATCCCTAGTAGAATTTCTCTCAGTCTTCCTCCCCTCAACCCCCCATCAATCACAAATTCTCCATAAGCACAGGATAGTTTTAGTTCCTCTACAACTGACAATATGAATTTGACTTGTAAAACGTTTTATCTGCATTGACTATCTGGTCCATCTCTCAGTTAGTTCATTCTATTTTCTTAATTTATTTCCTATCACTGGAAGTTAAACAACTTTGTTTCCAAAGCCAGCTGGAAGCTAGTAACAAAATAGAAATTCAGAGCCCCAGTGAGAGGCCTTCACAGTGCATCACTTGGTTACATCAGCCTCTCAAGCTTTCAAAATTATATGACCTATTTAAAAATATTTAGCAATTTCCATTACTTAATTGCACTTTCTGGCATTTGGTAAGGAAACTGCCACAGTCACAGTAAGTTTTTTCAGTGTTGCCTCATAATATAATCTTGTAAAAGCATTAAAAGTAATTGCTGGGGATCCAAATTTACATTTAAATCAATAGAGTAAAATGCTACCAATGCAAATTATTTAACTGAGGTGCAAATCAGATAAACTATCATCTCTAATATAGAGCTAAGTTTTCATTTATTTAGGCAATAAAAGAAAATCATCACAACTTACCCTTCTGCCTGGTCCATGGACAGTTTCCCCAGACATAGTGATAAGATGGATCTCAACTTCCAAACTGTTAAAATTTGAAGATAAAGTATGAATCTTAGAATCAAGAAATCATTGCATATTATTCTGGCTCCTCAGTGATGCTCCAGACAGGAGTGTGAAAAACCACACCACCAATTAATTCTGGTAGAAAATAAAGTACAGAAATTTCCTGACAGTTGCCCTTGCAAATAGTCCCATCCTTATTTATATAAAAAATGTTTAGATTTAAATAATGTTTAGATAGAAAACACCCAAGTAAAATACTTTCAATAATTGTGCCAAAAACACTTTTCTCTGTTCCCGGGCCCATTTGTCTTTTCTCTGCTACGTGTAAATTTTGTCATGTTTTAAAATTATATGAAACCACAGAGTATGGTGGAATAAGCAGTAGTTTTGGAAAAGGAAGTTGAAAAACAAAACAAAACAAAAAAAAAAAACCTGAGTTTGTATAGGATGGGTACCCATTCCCAGCTCTGTGCATTTATTTATTTCTCTGGGCTTCTGCCCCCTCAAGTATAAAATGAAGATTTTAAAAAGCCTACCTGGAAGGGGCATTGTGAGTTCTGCAAAACATTTGGTATAGAACAGAGCTCAAAACATAATAGCTGCTCCATAAATGGTAGTTTAAGATAATGTGTATTCCCTCGCATCCATTTTTTTTAATCACTAGATCTAGTATGAAAGTGAAAGTGTTGGTCACTCAGTCATGTCTGACTCTTTGTTATCCCATGGACTGCAGCCTACCAGGTTCTCTGTCCATGGGATTCTCCAGGAAAGAATACTGGAGTGGGTTGCCATTCCCTTCTCCAGAGGACCTTCCCAACCCAGGAATTGAACTCAGATGTCCAGCATTGCAGGCAGATTCTTTGCCACTGAGCCCCCAGCAAAGCCCAGATCTAGTATCAGAATAGTAATTTGATTTGAGATTGTAGCACAATAGCCAACCATAGCTAAGTTAAAGACATCTTTTTGAGCATTTATTTTAACAGAATTAAGCTTGAATGATCATCGGTCTACGTAAAGCCTCACCCACAAATCATAATGAGGAATGTACTTCTTCATGTGTTACATGTATTTGCTTTCTCACAGCCATCCCAAGTTCCCCAGGGAGATAAAGGCCAGTTAACAGCCCCAGGAGGAGGACAAGAAAGTGCATCAGGAGGGTCTCCTAACATTGTCTATCCTTACCAGACACCTCCCTGGGCAGTAGACCTTTGTTTCTGGGGGCAAGGGAGGATGCATGAGCAGAGGACTGAAATGAACAGAAGTCACCAATAGAATAGGAAAACATGACTAAAAGTGCATATCCTCATCTGCACCAATATTCCTTTTCCCTCTTACATTAAAGGAGTTGACCCTATCCCAGCGTAAAGCCAATTCCTTCACCTATTGTTACATTTCTTTTTGGCTGTGCTGGGTCTGCGTTGCTGCACAAAGGCTTTCTCTAGTTGCTGCAAACAGGGGCCTCTCGGTTCCTGTGTGTGGGCTTCTCTTGTTGCAGAGCACAGGCTCTGGGCCTGTGGGTTTCAACCCTGCAGCATGTGGAATCTTCCCAGACCGGTGAGTGAACCCATCTTCCCTGCACTGGCAGGCAGACTCTCAACCACTGGCCCACCAGGGAAACCCCTCTTCCCCTGTGTTTTGATTCTTTATTATGGTGCCCATCTGTCAGCTTATATAACCCATATATATGATTATGCATGGCATCTACTTTTTCCATGAGAGCCTTTAACATCTTAATTATAATAATTTTAGATTCTTTCCTGATGAATCCAACATCTCTGTCATATCTGAGTCTGGTTGTGAAAATTATTTGTCTCCAGAGAAGGTGTTATTTTGCCTTCTGACCTGGCTTGTAATTTTTGGTTGAAAGCCAGGGTTGTTTAGGGTAATAGGTACTACAGTAAATGGGCCTTTGGTGTGAGGACTATGATAATCTGGGTAGGAGGTGGGCTCTGATTAATACTCACTGTCGCTAGAGACAACAGATGCTTCAAATTCCTCTGGTAAGATTGTTTCTCCTCCCTCTCAGTTTGGGGGCTTCCCCATGTCCTCAGACAGGCTGTGTCCTGCCGCTTTCCCTCCTGTAACCCACTGTCACTAGGCTCCTCTGGTGCCCGGGTGAGGCATGGTGGAAGGAAACACTCCAGGCTCAGCCTTTAATCCTGGGATGTGGACGTCAGGAGTCTGTCCCGCTAAGAGAGACTTTTCGCCACTGTGCCCTGGTCTCTTTTCAGCTACAACATGTTCAGTCTAGTTCTTTCAAGCTCTTTCCCCTATGGACCAGGCTTTATTTTTCTCTTAGGCAAGAAGGCTGGGGCAGNACAAAACAAAACAAAAAAAAAACCCTGAGTTTGTATAGGATGGGTACCCATTCCCAGCTCTGTGCATTTATTTATTTCTCTGGGCTTCTGCCCCCTCAAGTATAAAATGAAGATTTTAAAAAGCCTACCTGGAAGGGGCATTGTGAGTTCTGCAAAACATTTGGTATAGAACAGAGCTCAAAACATAATAGCTGCTCCATAAATGGTAGTTTAAGATAATGTGTATTCCCTCGCATCCATTTTTTTTAATCACTAGATCTAGTATGAAAGTGAAAGTGTTGGTCACTCAGTCATGTCTGACTCTTTGTTATCCCATGGACTGCAGCCTACCAGGTTCTCTGTCCATGGGATTCTCCAGGAAAGAATACTGGAGTGGGTTGCCATTCCCTTCTCCAGAGGACCTTCCCAACCCAGGAACTGAACTCAGATGTCCAGCATTGCAGGCAGATTCTTTGCCACTGAGCCCCCAGCAAAGCCCAGATCTAGTATCAGAATAGTAATTTGATTTGAGATTGTAGCACAATAGCCAACCATAGCTAAGTTAAAGACATCTTTTTGAGCATTTATTTTAACAGAATTAAGCTTGAATGATCATCGGTCTACGTAAAGCCTCACCCACAAATCATAATGAGGAATGTACTTCTTCATGTGTTACATGTATTTGCTTTCTCACAGCCATCCCAAGTTCCCCAGGGAGATAAAGGCCAGTTAACAGCCCCAGGAGGAGGACAAGAAAGTGCATCAGGAGGGTCTCCTAACATTGTCTATCCTTACCAGACACCTCCCTGGGCAGTAGACCTTTGTTTCTGGGGGCAAGGGAGGATGCATGAGCAGAGGACTGAAATGAACAGAAGTCACCAATAGAATAGGAAAACATGACTAAAAGTGCATATCCTCATCTGCACCAATATTCCTTTTCCCTCTTACATTAAAGGAGTTGACCCTATCCCAGCGTAAAGCCAATTCCTTCACCTATTGTTACATTTCTTTTTGGCTGTGCTGGGTCTGCGTTGCTGCACAAAGGCTTTCTCTAGTTGCTGCAAACAGGGGCCTCTCGGTTCCTGTGTGTGGGCTTCTCTTGTTGCAGAGCACAGGCTCTGGGCCTGTGGGTTTCAACCCTGCAGCATGTGGAATCTTCCCAGACCGGTGAGTGAACCCATCTTCCCTGCACTGACAGGCAGACTCTCAACCACTGGCCCACCAGGGAAACCCCTCTTCCCCTGTGTTTTGATTCTTTATTATGGTGCCCATCTGTCAGCTTATATAACCCATATATATGATTATGCATGGCATCTACTTTTTCCATGAGAGCCTTTAACATCTTAATTATAATAATTTTAGATTCTTTCCTGATGAATCCAACATCTCTGTCATATCTGAGTCTGGTTGTGAAAATTATTTGTCTCCAGAGAAGGTGTTATTTTGCCTTCTGACCTGGCTTGTAATTTTTGGTTGAAAGCCAGGGTTGTTTAGGGTAATAGGTACTACAGTAAATGGGCCTTTGGTGTGAGGACTATGATAATCTGGGTAGGAGGTGGGCTCTGATTAATACTCACTGTCGCTAGAGACAACAGATGCTTCAAATTCCTCTGGTAAGATTGTTTCTCCTCCCTCTCAGTTTGGGGGCTTCCCCATGTCCTCAGACAGGCTGTGTCCTGCCGCTTTCCCTCCTGTAACCCACTGTCACTAGGCTCCTCTGGTGCCCGGGTGAGGCATGGTGGAAGGAAACACTCCGGGCTCAGCCTTTAATCCTGGGGTGTGGACGTCAGGAGTCTGTCCCGCTAAGAGAGACTTTTCGCCACTGTGCCCTGGTCTCTTTTCAGCTACAACATGTTCAGTCTAGTTCTTTCAAGCTCTTTCCCCTATGGACCAGGCTTTATTTTTCTCTTAGGCAAGAAGGCTGGGGCAGGAGGCCATGAGGCGGGGTTCCCTTCCTGGAGCTGGAATAAGGTTTCAGAATTGCCCTCTGGCCAAGTCCTTCAACCGGGAGATTAGTCCTTTCCTTGGGAGACGCGTCCTAGAGGGCTCACCATGGCTGCCCTTCGTTCCCTCATCCCTGACTTGTCAAAACTACATGGGGAGCTTTCTCAGGTCCTCCCCATGAGAAACCGGAGGGTGACAAGGGGGTTTCCTGCAGGAAAACCCTGAGAAACTATGAGGAGCTTCTCACTCTCATGTTAGCCTGACTTGGACAGCAGGAGTTTGACTAAAAGAAGCAGGGTGGCATTCCTACCAGCTTAGGGTCCCAGCGGCGTCCACTCCAGGTTAGAAGATCTCAGGTAACGAACCTCTCCAGATGAACCTGACTCTTTTCAGGGCAGGTGACTAGCTCAACAAGGTTAGGTCTGATTGGACCTCACCCTGCAACTGTTAAGTCTCTGATTGGTCCAAGAAAGTCATCAATTTTCAGCTTGCGCAGCATTTGCTCCTTCTAAGGACATGAGTGCGTGCCTGCTCCCTCAGTGGTGTCCGACTCTTTGCCACCCCCAAGGACATGAGCCCTGAGTGCTAAACTCTTAACATATCAAAGCTGAGACCAGAAATCTCTCCTCCGTGTCTTGAATTTTGTCCATCTTGCCTTCTCAGAACCTGATCCCAAACCACTTGTTTCTAATCATGACTATGCATTGGAATCTCCTGAAAAGCTTTCACCCTTGCTATTTACTGGGCTTCACCAGCCCCCACCCCACCACCACCTAGAGGGTCTGATTTAATTAGTCTGAGGCTGAAAGCAATTGCCCAAATGAACATACACTTTTCACATGAGAGTTATTTTTTCAAAACCTGAAAGCTGATCACATCAGTCCATCTGCTTAAAACACTCCAGTGGTTGCACATTACATTGTTCTTTTGAAAAAGAAAAAAAATATCCTTATGTGGTTTACAAAATTCTGTACAGTCTGAGCCCTGCCTAACTCACCACCACCCACCCCCACATCAATTTTTCATACTGGCTCTCTTTTACTTGGTAAAATGCCCTGTGTCCCCTCTCACTACATTCATTCATTCCACACATATTATTGAACACCTACAGGGGCCAAGGCGGTGACTGAAGGTATAGAATATACAGCAAAGACCAAAAATAAAAAAAATTTTTAAAAGAACTAATTGCCTGTGCATATGGAACTTAGATTTTTGTAGCTGGGAATATAGATACTAAACAAACAATGTTGTAGCTCAAGACCTAAAATTAAAAATGCTGTCAAGTTTAGGCACAGTGTTGCACAGCAAATCTCTGGAATTTATTTATCTTGCATAACTGAAACTTTATTCCCATGAATAGTAACTCGTCATTTCTGCCTTCCTCCAGCCCCTGGCAACTACCATGCTCCTGTCTGTTTCTATGAGTTTGACTATTTTAGACGCCTCGTATGCGTGGAATCATGTAGTATTTTTGTTCTGTGATTGGCTTCTTTCACTTAGCATAATATCTTCCAGGTTCATCTGTGTTGTCACATATGGCAGGATGTATAAGGCTGAGCAATAATCCACTGTATGTATCTACCACATGTTTATCTATTTATCTGTTTGTGGACATACAGGCTGATTCTGGCTCTTGTGAATAATGCTGCAGTGAACAGAGGGGCACAGATATCTCTTCGAGATCCTGATTTTAATAATTTTGGATATATATCCAAAAGTGGGATTGCTAGATTGTATGGTATTTCTACTTTTAGTTTTTCGAGGAGCGTCCATACTATTTTCCACGGTGGCTCCACCAATTCACATTCCCGCCAACAGTATACAGTTTCTAATACCTCCACATCTTCACCAATACTTATCTCGTGTTGTTTTGATAACACCCTTCACATCAGAAGACACAGCAAGCACAGAGGCCCAGCAAGGAGGCCAGAGTAGCTACAGCAAATGGAATGCAATTTACAGAAGCTGGGTTAGAGATCATAGAGAGATCATCAGGGAGACAAAATCACAAAGGACATGTAGGAAATGGGGAGGATTTTAGATGTTATTCTGGGTGAGACAGAGCTGGTAGTCATCAGGCGATTTTGAGCAAAGCAGTGACATGATCTAAATCAGGCTTTTTAAAATGTTACTCTGGCTTCTGTGTGGTTAGCAGCCTATAAGTCTGTAACAGGACAAGGAAATAAGAATAAAGTCAAGCATTCATAATAACTGATGAAAGCTGATAATGTCTTTAATTGAGTTGGTAGAAGAGAAGGTGGTACAAAGTGGTCAGTGTATGAACATATTTTGAAGGTTGGCAGAGACAACTTCCAGGTGCCCTTCATGGAAAATTTGGGTAAAAATGAGGAATTATTCTATGTATTGAGGACTAAGCAACAGGATGAATGAAGTTAATTTTTCTGAGCAGAAAATGTTTTCCTGGGGGGTGAGCAAGAAAGTGGTTTTGGGATGAGACCAAGAATTAAGATTTAACATAGGGTAAGTTTGAGATGTCTAACAAACTTCAAATGAGCAATTTCGATAAGATAGTGAGATTTCTGATTCTGGAAGTCAGGAGGGAAATGTAGCCAGAGATAAAGAATTGTTGCATAATATTTAAAAGCATGATACCAGATGAGGTCAACTTGGAAGTGACTGTGGAGAACTGAAGATGTACCAGGGCTGAACACTGTTGCCCTCCAAATGTTATGGCAAGAATATGAGATGAGTAAATAGAAGAACATAAAGAAGTAGCAACCAGATTAAATCTACTAGAAGAAGATTAAAGAATGTTAGGTCCTGACACCAAGTGGAGTCAAGAAAAAAAAAAAAAGAAAGGTCAAATGCTGGACATAAACAAGTTAAAAAACAAACAAACAGAAAAAGGACTGAGAAGTGACTACTGAATCTGTCAACATGGAGGCCGTTAATGACCCTTGTGAGAGCAGGATTAGTAGAATGGAGGGGGCTTGGGGTGGGATTAAAAGACAAAGAGGATTTTTTGATGATGGCCATTCTGAACGGTGTTGAGGTGATACCTCATTTTAGTTTCGATTTGCATTTCTCTAATAATGAGCAATGTTGAGTGTTTTTTCATGTTGGTCATCTGTGTGTCTTCACAACATTGTATAGCAGTTATACTCTAGTTAAAAATCAATCAATAAATAAACAGACAAAGAGGAGTTCTGCTGTTGCTAAGGATAAAGTCATTTGTATCAGACACACTTCCCTGGGCAATAATTATACACTCTATATAAAATATGAACTATATAAACATAAAGTGGAGAGGACCCAAGTCAGGGTTTTTTTCCACAATTAAAATGCAAAGAAAAAGAAGAGATGGATAGAGGAAGAAGTGATCAAAGACTTTTAAGAAACATATCAAGCAACTACAAATGAAAAGATGTTATAAAGATCCTGATTCAAACAAACTGCCAAAAAGGACAAGAAAATCAAGAAATTTAAAGCAATGATATGTGACGATATTAAAACCTTAATTGTTCTAAAATCTTAATTTTTCTACTTTTAATTGTGTAACTATGGTAATTCAGTTACATTTTTTTAAAGTGCTGTTATCTTTTAGAATTTGTAAAATTTTTATGAATTAGGTGATCTAATACAGTGTTTAATATTTGCTTCAAATTAAAATAAAGCAATACAGGGGTATAATTAAAACATGACTAGTCCTGAGTTGATAATTGCTGAGGTTGCGTGTTGCATGGTGGGTACATAGCATCAATTATATAATTCTATCTATTGTTGTATATGTTTATGTTCTATAAAAAAGTGAATTTTAAGAATGAAGACAAATCCAACTTTTAAAACAAAAGAACTAGTGAAATGATATCCAAAACACTGACTATTGTCTGCTTAAAAAGAAACAGTTTCTTCAGTGCTTTAAAGTGGTTACCTTATAAATCATTCAATATTAAACAAAGGAGGGGAGGGGATAAACAATTGTGAATTATGGAAGCCTATATGAACTGGAAATTGAACATAAATGAAGGATAACTGCCTCTGAAATGGAAATTCTAGTTTATGATAAAGTGAGATTGGATTAAGCAACACCACCTCAGGACCAGAACTATTTTGCAAAGCAAAGTACACAAGCAAACAAATATGTGGAAGATGTTTACCCTTTAGGAGAAGACAGGCATAGGTAATTGCGACCCAGCTCTGAGCCCGTTTGTAAACAGTGATCCTATATTTTCACTGCTTCTCAGATTGCGGTCTAAACATTTGACATCTTTAATGTCTTTCAAAGATATTAAACGTTGCAGGCATGTGAGAAAGGACATATATCACTTCTGATTTGTTGTTGACACTGCTGGCAAATGTGCATTTGTGTGCAGCTATCTCTAATAAACTGCCGGCTTCCTGGTTGTTATATGGCTCGCCCACTTTGAATAATTTATTGTTCCCCATGTTATTGGCACCACTTCTGAAAGATGTGAGTGGAAAGGGGATTCTAATATATCACATTAAAAAATAAGTCAGAGAAAACTCTAAATCAGCACATTATTTTAAACAGCTTCTACTCATTTAGGAAGGAAACTTATGAACCTACAGTAAAAATACTCCCAAAGCCACTCAGCAAAACACAGATGAACAATGGAAATGGGTTTGTCTGTTGGTCACTGTTCTGATGTTGCTCTGCATATGTCTAACACTCTGTGGGCTGTCAGATGATCTCTTTGGTCTTATTCTTTATTTTAATTTCATTCTATAGGGGACTAAAAACAAAAAAAACCTCAATCTTCACATCCTCCTTACAAAGGATATGCATTAGTTATCAATACTATATAGTCAAAGCTATGGTTTTTCCAGTAGTCATATATAGATGTGAGAGTTAGACCATAAAGAAGGCTGAGCACTGAATAATTGATGCTTTAGAACTGTGGTGCTGGACAAGACTCTTGAGTGTCCCTTGGATACCAAGGAGATCAAACCAGTCAATCCTAAAGGAAATCAACCCTGAATATTCATCAGAAGGACTGGTGCTGAATCTCCAACTCTTTCACCCCCTGACATGAAGAGCCAACTCCCTGGAAAAGACCCTGATGCTGGGAAAGATGGAGGGCAAGAGGAGAAGGGGGCAAGAGAGGATGAGATGGCTGGATGGCATCAGTTACTCAATGGACATGAGTTTGATCAAACTCAGAGAGATGATGAAGGATAGGGAAGCCTGATGTGCTGCAGTCCATGCGGTTGCAAAGAGTCGGACGTGACTTAGCAAATGAACAACAACAATCAATACCGGAGTCTCATCTTGACTGGCTCCTAGTTAGTTCAGTTTGGAACCCCCAAAGTGGGACCAGACTAGGACTTCTGCTTGAGAGAATTCTTCTCAGTGTAACTCAGGCAAATTTAGAGCTACTGAAATTAAAACCGGCTCCTTGCTGGTTAATGAACTACCTGTCATTATTTGTTAATAACCACCTAACAAAGATGCTCTAGACCAGTGGTACTTAACCTTTACAAGGGTTTTGAAGCCAATAGAAATACAATAGAGCTATGAAACTGCCCTATGTAAAAAGATGTATATTGAATAAAATATTACATTACATATTATGTAACATATTACATTACATTAGGGGTTCATACTCCACGGCCCCCATCAATTACTTAGAATAAGTTTCTACATGTGGAGGAAACTTTAAGTATCTGGTCCCCAGGGTCTCTGTCTGCTCTTAGATCCTGTTATTCTTTAGGGAAGATTTTTTAAATTAAAAAGGATTCAAAGTGATTTTAAATTATTCCATCCTGCTCTCTCTAATGACTTATAAACTGGCAAGATGGCCCTGATTTATTGCAAGTGAAATAATTATACAGTTGACCCTTGAATAACATGGGTTTGAACTGGGCAGTGTCACTTGCACGGTTTTTTCTTTTTTTTTTAATAGTTAATACTGTGCTGCTGCTAAGTCACTTCAGTCGTGTCCGACTCTGTGCGACCCCATAGACGGCAGCCCACCAGGTTTCCCTGTCCTTGGGATTCTCCAGGCAAGAACACTGGAGTGGGTTGCCATTTCCTTCTCCAATGCATGAAAGTGGAAAGTGAAAATTGAAAGTGATGTCGCTCAGTCGTGTCTGACTCTTTGAGACCCCATGGACTGCAGCCCACCAGGCTCCCCCATCCCTGGGATTCTCCAGGCAAGAATGATGGAGTGGGTTGCCATTTCCTTCTCCAATTCAGGAAAGTGAAAAGTGAAAGAAAGTGAAGTCGCTCAGTCGTGTCCAGCTCTTCGAGACCCCATGGACTGCAGCCTACCAGGCTCCTCCGTCCATGGGATTTTCCAGGCAAGAGTACTGGAGTGGGGTGCCACAGTAAATACTGTAGTACTACACTATCTGTGGTTGGTTGAATCTGCAGATGTGAAACCACAGATACAGAGAAATCACGTATAGGGAGGGCTGACTATAAGTTACATGTGGATTTTTGATGGCTGGGGAGGATCAGCACTCCATCTCCACCCACCTTCCTTATTCAAGGGTCAGCTGCATATGATTTAGGCTTGGTGGAGATAAACCACCTCTTTCTGGCTACGTCATGAATACCCCACGCTAAAGCTCTTTCTGACACATTCACTCAACTTTTTGCCCACTACTTCCTATTCCACTTGCCCAAATTCAGTGCCTTTTGCATACCCTCTATTTGTTCTCTCACTCAGAAACCCTACCTGGTATTTTAGGCTTTGCTCACCTCTCCTTATCCAAACTCCTACAAAACAGTCTGGTCACTGTTGCACACAAAGCCACATTCTGTCACAGGCTCTTACTTTCTCTGTCTCATATGTTGCCTCATTTTGGAGAAAAGACTGTAATATTCTGGATCATAAGTACCTAGTCAAATTTTCTTCTGCTTTCTCATTATGGTTAAAACACACATTATATACTTGAGAAATACTTATTGACTAAAAAAAAAATTTTTGGCTTCTGTCTACTTGGAGGAACAATAAGATCTCCACCAAAGGTAATTCAAAGGACAATCTTTTGAAAGAGAGCTAAGAAGTGAGGAGCAAGCATTGTTCAATGTGCAAGAATCAATGTAAGTTGAGAGTTTTATATTTGAAAGGAATAATGATTAAGGGAAACTATAAGACTGGATTAAAGAGCTAAGGAAAAACCAATAAGGAAAACAAACACATTTTTTAAAGGTTTGTGACCTTATTTTTAACCATTTTTTTTTTAATGTTGAAAAGAGTTGTCTTACAAAAATTATTTTTAAAAACATCTCTTGAACTTCTTTGGCTCAAGGAATCACTTGAAAAAATGGAGGCTATGCTCAATTCACTGTGATTGTAATTACCTAGTACCCACCAGCCTCACTTAAATGGGCTATCGCCATTCTGGAAGTGAGGTTTTACTTTCCTTAGTTATGAGTACTCACAGCTGCTGTCATATTAAACAAGGGGTCAGCACCACTGGAGAATATCGAGTCAATTGTGAATTCTCAGCCTCAGCGTCTAATTAGAGGTAGTGTATGGGATGCCTTCCTTAATTACTTTGGAGTCATTGGGGTATTTCATTAGTCTCATTTTTTATCTTGTAACTTCATTCATAAAATATGTTTCTTATCAATTAGCTCCGTCGGGAACAGATCACCGGTCCTGCGCATCCTGCTCTCCGTGTGATCTCTCAGCCCCGAAGGAGAAGGTCAGAATTCCTCTACATAATAACACTTTCAACTCTATTACCACTCAGAACACCATGAAGGGGGAAGGGGGGAAAAAGCAAGATACTACATTGCTTACAAGATAAAATAATGTTCCCATATTTTGCCAGAAATATTAGATAAAATTGTTATCTTCAGAGAAGTTAAACAACAAATGTTATTTGTACAAAAATTAATCAGTGGTTCAGTCTATTCTTCTCCCTGGGCCAACAGAAATGTGTTCCCCAAAGATGTTATTAAAAGAGAAATTATAATATTCTCTTTGATTATGAAATTCTATCAATACATACATTCAATCAGAAGAGGGATACACAGGTCATGCTAAAGAGGAAGATGGTTTCAGAGTAGAATAGTAAATTCAAGTTATGAACACAGCTGAAGAACATTAAGCCAGGAAGGTCACGTCACAGAGATACATGCCGGAACTGGCAATGCCAGCCAACATTCAGTGTCCTCACCGAGGATTTCAGGCACACCAGGATCCACTGCAGGTTATTATGGAGATGCTGTAATATGCTTGACATCTGCAGGAAACTTTCTGTTACTCTAATTCCATGTTCACTAGAATCTTTGGATTACTAATTAGCTAATTAAAATTAGCTTTTAATTTTCCTTGATCCTATCTATAGCAAAGGCATAAAAGGACACCTGAAAATATTCAAGGCCACTTAAAACCTCCTTTCAGAAATGGCACAATGACAGTCACTGTCCCTGCATTCTGTTGGTTAAAGCAGGTCAAATAAACAAACACAATACCAAAGGAAAGGGAAATAAACTCTGCTCGTTTAGTAGGAGCAATTGTGAAGTTACATGGCCAAGGACTTGGAAAGAGAGAGAGAGAGTCAGGGCCAAATAATGCCATTTACCACATGTGGTCTCCCTGGTGGCTCAGCGGGTAAAGAATCTGCCTGCAATGTGGGAGACCTGGGTTGGATCCCTGGGTCGGGAAGATCCCCTGGAGAAGAAAATGGCTAACCACTCCAGTATTCTGGCCTGGAATTCCATGGACTGTATAGTCCATGAGGTTGCAAAGAACTGGACACGACCAAGCAACTTTCACTTTCACCACGTGTGGCCAGTTGCACAGCCACAGAAGCCCCAGCGGCCTCAGCAGCAGTATTTTTTGAGCCTTTATTCTAGCCCTATACTTATGTCGACTTAGCCACAAACTTGCAATTTTGTATGTGTCTCCGTTCAAAGCTCCAAAAGGAAAAAGCAGACTGTACCAGCCTGGCTTATCATTGGTTCATCAAGGGTCAGTGAGTTCCCTGGGTCAAACAGAGGCTGCTGCTGCTAAGTCACTTCAGTCGTGTCCGACTCTGTGAGACCCCATAGACAGCAGCCCACCAGGCTCCCCCATCCCTGGGATTCTCCAGGCAAGAACACTGGAGTGGGTTGCCATTTCCTTCCCCAGTGCATGAAAGTGAAAAGTGAAAGTGAAGTCGCTCAGTCGTGTCCAACTCTTTGAGACCCCATGGACTGCAGCCTACCAGGCTCCTCTGTCCATGAGATTTTCCAGGCAAGAGTACTGGAGTGGGTTGCCGTTGCCTTCTCCACAATCAGAGGCATGTTCTCTTTAAAGAGGATGCAAACAGGGAGACAGTGATTACAGACATACCCAGGGTAGTTTTCCTTTAGTTGACATCGTTTTCTGCTGCTGCTTCTCTTGGTCTCTCACTGTTTGGCCTCTCTTGGGGGCAACTTCCCCTTGAGATTGCACGTCTTATTATTCCAAGACTTTTATACTCATAGAAATTGATTCATTTTACAACGTTTCACAGTTTCTTGCTGACCACCTGACCACGCCCAGAAAATGATCTAGTCTTTATCTCAACAACACCTGAGCACTCCCAGTGAAGTAAATGTCGTCTCTGGCCACTCACTGATCCTTGCCCTGACCACAGAGCAGGCCCCGACTTCAGCTTGCTGCTGACCTCAATAATGGATGCCACTGGTCTTTAAAAGTAAATTATTTATTTGGCTGCAATGTTCCCTGACTAGGGATCAAACCCAGGCCCATGCATTGAGACTGTGGAGTCTTAGCCACTAGACCACCAGGGAAGTCCTTATGCCATTGGGCTTATAGAGAATACAGAAGCAGAATTTGGATGACTCAGCTCAGATTCTCTCCACTCCTGGAGAGATAACCAGAAGTAAACAGATGGCGGGATAGTGGAACCATCTTCTCTTTTTATATATCATTTATTTAAAGGACAAAATTTTTTCATAGCAAACATCTGTACATATTACCTAGAGAAAGACTGCAATCCAAAAGAAAAATGAGGTCAAAATAAAAAATAAAGAAGAAAAATAATATTTTTCCCTAATAGAGTGCTTCTTTCTGTTGTTCAAATGAAAAATCACCTTCAACACATAGGGAACATTTGAATGTGTTGATGAAGGGTAAAAATTATCTATCACATATGTTGGCAGAATACATTTCAATCTATTGTTATTATCTTGAAGGAAATGGCACCATTTTAGTTGACAATTTGCAGAATGCACAATGAGATGTGGGTCCTATTTAAGGCATGATTTTCCTTATGTAAAGACACTGGGGACACAGCAGAGGAACCCTATGTGCGGACTTCCCTCCACTTAGCTGAGCCAATTATGGAAAATACAGACGTAACCTAATGTCTAAGCACTATATACATGATATATTGTTATTTTGTTCAGGAGCCCTGAGGCAAAAGAAAAATCAAAATAATTTTCACAATAGCACCTGTTTGAAAATAAGCAATTTATTCCATGCTTATAAAATATTTATGGATTTCAAATGGATGTCCTTGAATAAGGCCATTTCATTTCTGTTCTCCACTGAGGATCAGTTAGTTAGAGAAAACTCTAAACCTATTTCCTGTTAATTTAATACAGTTCCAAACCTTTTGTGAAAAAGCAGCCACCCAATAACTTTATTTACTAAACTTCATTCTTAATGATTCTGACTTAGTAGTTACACAAGCAACACCTCATGCATGGTTTCACCCTATTGAATAGAGAAGAATCACTTCTATGAAATAAAATAATTTGATTTCCATCGAGAAAATGTATTTCAAAAAACCCAAGAGATTGAAGGAAACTATTACTTTTTACTACCCATATCATAATGTTCATCTTAATTACTGCTAAAGCAGGTTCACAGATGTAGTCTAATTGAATGTATGACTTTTTAATTGAAAAGGGGAAAAGTATGAGATTTGAGTTCTAACAATAGGGTGAGACTCAAGTTAAATCCTTCCTTTCTAAAAAGCTTTCCTGGGAGAATTGAGATTCTTAAAAATGTCCTAATTGTCAGGTATCAACATTGCACAAATAAAGCATTTTGGAATTTGGGGAAATGAGTTATAATGGTGTTATCTATTAAACCAGGGTTAGAGAAGTTAGGGAGAAGGAAATGGCAACCCACTCCAGTATCCTTGCCTGGGGGATCCCATGGACAGAGGAGCCTGGGGATACTACAGCCCGTGGGGTCACATAGAGTCAGACATGACTGAAGCAACTGAGCATAGCACAGTGAGGTTAGAGTCAGGTCAGCGTGAATAATGTGGCAAGACAGTTGGAACTACCCTCAAGTCCACCTCTGACATTTGACCCATATCCAGGCAAAAATTTTCATGTTTTACATAATGAACAAAAGATGGGGTCAATTAAGGTCTCTGGGCCTTTAGTTCTATCCTTCATATGTCAAAGCTTTAACCTTTTATTTATACTTACAACCAACAGATAATGTCCTATTTTTGGCAGCCTAAAATTTTAGCCATTCTACTACAGATTGAGGCAAAAAGAACCTTCTAGCAATATTATTGCATTATCGCTATTCCTTCCATCTGTAATTGGACAGCATTTCCTACATCTGTTTTCTTTTTCCTTATGAAATTATTTTATGTTTCCCTGAATGCACTACAATAGAACATGCAATGGCTAAACTTACTGAAAGAACATCTGAGATTCTCTGAAGCAAAAAAAGAAAAAAATATTTGCAACATTCCTTATGGTTTAGATTCTTGTTATCTGGGTATGCATATGAACATGTAACTTTTTTCAGACATCTCATTTTGCCAAAACATCAATTAGTCTGACTCATCAAATCCCTTCTTTCTATTCCATATCATGTATTGAACATATTTCTATTTCTGCACCAGAGAACACCACTCAAACTTCCACTGAAAACAGCCTTTGAATGCATAGATGGTAATCATATGCTTAGACAGCAAAGGAAGCCTTCATGACTATTTTTAATGTATCTATAACCACTTCAGATGTCTTTTTGGAAACCAGCTGCAGAATCAATGTGTTGAAAATGGTTCTCGTTCAGCCGGTGCTATGTAGCAGCTCCCATTAATTTCTTAAAGGCCAGGTTCTACGCTTCCACTGGGGCAGGAGTAATATGACTTTAAGGGTGTGGGTGATAATTCAAATATGATTGTATTAGCATAAAAGAACATAAGCTGCTTTTTCTGAATGCAAACATGGTCCCTAAACCGAGGATGTAAATTAGTATTACAATGAAAGCCGCCAGAAGGACAGGAGTTGGAAGCTCTCTCTTCTCTGAGCAGCAGGAGACTGTTCAGGTCCTGCTGCTTTGAAAACCTTTCTCCCCCCATGCAGGCTGCCCCGCTAAGAGAAATCTATTTGAATATTTTGGCAATCACAGAGGCCCCCACATAAATTATGGATACAGAAATGCAGAAGACAGTCTAACAAATGGAACACGGTGGAATCTGTTTTTCCGCCGCCATATGGTGTCGACAGAATGCCACTTTGTTTCTCTGAGAAACAGCTCATCATTAAAAAATAAATAGCATCTTTTCTGTGGGGAAAGAACCCACAGTCATTATTTTGAAAAAATAACAAACAGGAAACTCTCTCCTTTCATTTTACAATCTTTTTTTTCCCCCCTTACATTATTATTATTGCCGCACACACAGGTTTTTTCCAGGAATTCACAATGGCTTGTACCTTGGTACATAGGAACTCAACATCATGTTTTTCAAAACTGGGAGCGATAAGCCCAAGTACAACATATACCATGAAAAATCAGAGCACTTCATGATACGCCTTCTTTCCTTTGGAAAAAAACTGTTCTTTGAACCTAACATATGGAATTTACTTATAGTTTGATTTCCTGCGTATAGATAAAATGCATATAAAACATCCTGGTTTATGTGAAGTTTAACAATTTCCAAATTGAATTTGGATGGCTTTATTATTTATGGAATGAAGTCATTACTGGAATTTATCCTGTCATATATTTGATAATTTACCCTCTCTCGGACGCAGCAACATTTTATCACATTCCATAATTAAATGTTGCGTGAAGCCTATTCATAGCTTTCTCCCTCCTACACCCTTTCTTTGGCTCTGTCCCCTTTTGCCCACAAAAAACGTTTCTTACAAGCCTCTGTGTCATCTTTCTACAAATCAGACCACTGGAAATTTGTTTCTGTGGGGCTATCTGTAAATAAATCACTGTATTTTCAAATCCATGTGATTCCCAAAGCATTTTTGCAAACATTAATTTATTTGGTATTCAAATAGCACTTGAGATAGGAGCAGGAAAAGTTATCATTTCTTCTTCGCAAACAAAGAAATGGAAAGAGGAGGTTAAATCAGTGACCCAGATAACAGTATCAGGGTTGAACCCCGGTCGTCTGACCCCCGGGTGAGGCCCACGTTAGTCAAAGCAGAAGGTCAGGTCGTCTTCATCAGTATCACCCTTCTCCCACTATTCCTTCTGTGGCAGTCTCTGGCCACGTGGCTGATCAGACTGGCTGTGTTACTGATAATGTGTCATCTATCTATTTCCTCCAATATCAGGCATCTATTCTAAGATACAACAGGGAAGTTAAAGATTTCTAGAAGTCAGATGCCACTGAGCCAAAGACAAGCACATGTCTGTAAAGGTCAGACTGTGTTTCAGATGCAAATCCCTACGATGCTGATGCCAGAATCATCGACTTCCAATTGGTGAACTCTGAAATAGGATGTGGGATCAAAAAAAAAAAAAAATGGTTGAGTTTGATAAGCTGCTTTTTACTATGGTACTTTAGTTGTTCTGAAACATCCAGTCATTTTATAACACATTGTCCTGTTGGCAGTATGACTAAAAAAATTTCACCAACACCAGGTAAGCGAGGAGACCACAAAAATCTGGTCCTCCCATGGACCAGAAGTCATGAACAGAAGACATGCATTTTTGTCTTCTCCCCGGGCTGTCTGTCAACACTAAATTCTGTTCTGCAATAGAACATTAAGTCTCTGCCAAATTGAAAGAGTCCTCACAGCCTCATCTGATTGAATTCATTTCTATCACTTCTAAAGAAAGCTTATTCAAAAATATAACTGATCTCCAGGCACATATGTTATTTTATTTCTTTTCTTCAACTCTTCCAGCTTTGTCCTTTAATACCCCCACAATTCATATTTGGGGTAGGGATTTTGCAAATTAAGAAGCTGGAAAATATTTCATGTCTGCAAAGTTTCAAGGCATATGCTTCGCTCCTTGTTATTGGAAACACTGTCCTCGAGAAATTGTATACAACTGGCAGATAATCCCTCAATGTCATTGACAGCTTGTCACTAGTGTATGCTGATGGCTTATAACATCAAGCTCATCCGGCCACAGTGCCATAACACAGAGCAAGCAACAAAGTAAAGATTCTGAAAAAGCTACCAAATTTACGGTATTGCCCAGGGCTGTTTTGAGGCAGCTCACTCGCAGGTCTATAGCATGGTTTAGACATATCATTTGCAAGATAACCATCCAGACAGGGGACTGAATGAAAGGAATACAGCTTTGGATGTTGTATCTGATGGAGAATGAGAAAGAATATGTTTTATGGTATTGTTCAATGAAAACTAGTCACCAATTACCTGCATCCAGCCTCTAGCAATTCTAAGTGAAGTTCCAGACCCAGAGGAAAAGATTTAAGGAAAACATAACAGGGAAGACAGTGTAATAAGAAGCCAGACTGTATGATTAAAGAAATGAGGTGGTAGTAACTAGAATTAATTAAATAAAATTAAAGGTTTAATTCTTCAGTCATAGCAGCCACATTTCAAGTATTCAAGAGCTATACTAGTCTAGTGGTTACTGTGTAGGTGAGCACAGTTGTAGATTTCCTTCATCACAGAAAAGTCTATGGGACAACCTTATTACAATGAGTTAAACATTTCTATGTGATCCTTCCAACCATCTGAAGACTTTCACTGAGTGGATGATTTTCAAGAGAAGCACAAAGCAAGTAAGAGAGCTTTGGTATACAAACTCTAGATCTGACTCCCCCCACCCCTCACTCCCAAAGCTTGCTCTCAGTTTTTTGTCTAGTAAAACAGAGACCACAGGGACAGAGACAGTATGGAGCTGTTTCTGGAAGAAATAAGCCTGAGGTGTTATCCAGCCTTCAAGTGCTCAGTAAGTGGTTTAATTATACTAATCATCATGCTCAGTAGATTGTGTCTATAAATTTCATTCTGCAAAGCAATTGTCAAATCATCTTTTCTCTCATTATGTTAGGCAAGTGTATCTACCTTTATATTTGAGGTTTCAAACAGCAATCATGATCACAAAAATGAACGCTGACTGATTTTTTAATCTGAGCCAGGAACATACATGTCCAGATTCAGGTTCTGTTATTACCATCTACTTCCCAGTGAGCTCTGTACCCTTGGATACCTTTCCTCACTAGCCTTAATTTTCCTAATAAGTAAACTGAAGAAGATAGTGGTCTTTGTGAGAACTAAATCAATGCTGTATATAAAGCTCTTAGGTCAGTGGCTAACATAGGGTAAGTGTGAAAACATTAGTCACTCAGTCTTGTCCGACTCTTTACAATCCCATGGACTGTAGCCTGCCAGGCTCGTCTGTCATGGAATTCTCCAGGCAAAAATACTGGAGTGGGTAACCATTCCCTTTTCCAGGGGATCTTCCTGATCCAGAGATCAAAATCGAGTCTTCTGCATTGCAGGTAGATTCTTTACCATCTGAGCTAACACAGGGTAAGTACTTATTAAATGTTAGCCATTTTAATTGCCATTTTCTAGACATTTTAATGAATACTATACACCTATTATCTTATGCTGATTCTTATGATAACCCTAATATATACATTATGTGTATGTATATATATAACCATTAGCAATATTTAACAGATGGAAAACTAAGAGGTTAAGGGATTTTACCAGTTTAACTCATGAGACAAGAGGTGGAGCCAGGATTTGAATCAGGGACCCTACCCTCAGAGCCTGAGCAACCAGCCTTGACAGTGGCGTCTACATTGTAGGCTTATGATGGGGATTTTAAGAGACAATGAAGGTAAAGAATTTAGCACATATTTTTCAAAAATTATTTTTATGCTAAAGCTCATTAAGTAATGCTTTGCAGTGCGACAGTAACTTTAGTGTTTTGTCATGAGAAGGTGGTTATCATGTTATCAGAATGGAAGCTCTAGCCAACGTTTAACTTACATAAGTTTTGAGCCATCTAATAATGCATCTTTTATGATGATATACCGTTCATTCTCTCAAACTTCATTCTGCTTTGATAACAGCAAACATACAATAGAAAGAGGAAGAGGAGGAAGAAACAGAAGAAAAAGCAGGAAGACTGGAGGAGTAGGGGGAGGGGGAGGAGGTGGAGAAAGAAAGAGGAAAGAGGGGAAGAAGAGAAAGAGGAAGAAGGAGTTGGATTCAAGCAAACCACTAAGCAAGTGCTACCTAAAACAAGGGCAAGGACAATACATTTCCTTGGAAACCATCAGCTGTTCTTTGTGGAAGAGCCTTAAATGAAATGGAAGATGATAGCTATGTACAGGGAGCTGTCCCCAGATGCAAAGAGTTCTGAACTTAGGTAACTACAGCCAGCCAAGGTTATGCATACTCCTTGCCAGTTCAGCATGGAGTAACATCAAAGGAAATGCACTGCGGACCACGATTTTCCAGCATGTTGTTCCAGCCTGAAGCAGCCTGTTAGTATTAGCATAAAGCAACATAAGTCATTTTGGAAGGCACAGTGTGGGGAGACAGTATTTTTTTCATTCCTCCTTTTCAGAAATGTGTTAAACTCCAATTCTGGATACTTAAGCTGACTATGTCTGTACCAAACAACACCTGACCTATGATAAAGCAAAGTCTTTGCATATCCTTTACTTTTCTTTCATCCATTAATGAATATATATTCCTGTGGTTTCCATGGCTATGCTACTTTGCATAGTGGAGGAAGGACCATCTGAATGTTTGTCTTTCCAAAAGGTGGTTATAGTGAAGAAGGATAAATGGCCTTTCCGAAATATGTAACATGTTTCCTATACCAAGAAGAGTGGGTAAACCTAAATTCTCAATCTTCCCATTCAGTATAGCATGAGATTAAAACAACAACAACAACATGAATATTCTGAAGAATTTAGATAGTGGTTACCTAAAGGCTGAGAAGAGTCACTAATACATATGATGATATTATCAAGATCTAAGAAAAACGTGCTTGGTTAAAATAATAGGTAAAAACAAACTGGCTGATTTTTTCTTAAATGAAGCTAATCCCACATAGGGATTTCAAATTTCAATTTCCCAAATTTCCTTGGGAGATGTGGCTTAATAAGAACTGATGCAGAAAAGGAAACAAAGACTTAGACTCCCATAAGTTAAATGTAAGACTACAGTGCACTGCTACATGATGAAATTTATTGTAATCTTGGGTTGCATTACAAGAGGTAGACTATCCAGGTGATGGGAGGTGATAGTTAGAATAATATGTTCTGTGTTGGAGAGAGATGATCCAGAGTTCAGACAGCTTATACAGCGATGGTAGAAAATATTAGGATGATGGGAAGGTGCATGCCTCTAAAAGAAGATACGTGAGCAAGATGCTTAAACTTGGGAAACATGAACTGGGCAAGAGATGCCTGAGAGCAAAGGAAAGGACTTTATGTCAGCTTAATAACAAAGATCACATGCATGGATGCTTTTTCTTATATTATTGCCTTTTCAAGCATGCCCTGCCTCACTCTCTGATACATCTTCTGCCTCTGAAATTGTGCAGTCTAGCTGATCTTGACTCCCTTCTGGGTTGTATATTGTTTCACCTTGTATTTTTTATAATTAGTCTCCTCAAGTCTCCTGTGAACTTCCCCAGGCCAGGGGGTCTGTCTTGTTTAGCTCTCTGTTTCCCAGAGCAAACAGGACTGACTACAGGAGGCCCTCAGGTGACTATTTGTTGATTTCCTCCAACACATCCTTTTTTGCTTGCTATTAGGATAAATACTGTTCACAATCTGAAGGAGACATCTACTTCAAGGTAGCTGTTTCTCCTGATCTTCCATATGGACCATCATGATGTGTTATCATTAACAGCCTCTTAAATGCCTTAATTGGAGAAGTTAGGCATTTGGTATCAAGAGGGCACAAAACTCAGCTGAGCGTAGATACTCCAGTATCTACCTTTCAAAATCTGAGAGAGGAAATAAAAAGGCTTTGGGGTAGCAAGAGCTATAACTTAATTGGTAACACCTGCAGAGAGCAGGTGATAAATGTATGAGGAGGATAAGGGATTATCTTCAATTTTTTTCCTGTTGTCATTCCCCATACACACATCCCTGTTGAGCACTATACCTCTAACAGAGTCAAACCTGTTCAGGAAAAGAAAAAAATATCAAATAGAAAAAGATATTCTAATATGAACAGCACTTTCAGAAATGCAGTGGAAATTCTTAATAAAAACTATTTCATCTCTTTTCTTTCTTCCCATCACAATCTGAGTTATTGAGGGTAAAAATTCAAATGAACATATCTTACCAAAATATTTATTCAAATAGGAATGTTAGTGATTTTCAGATGCTTGCCGGCAGAGTGGAAACAGAAAGATAAACGACTTTCTCACCCTATTCGGGAGTTATTGTTATCATCCAGCCTGTGATGTTCCCTCATTATCGCGGGGTACACAAATCCAGGCAGTGCATAATTTGGGAACCAAAAGTAAAATAGTAAAACATTTCTCAAGATGCCTTCACCATTTCACCATTTTTTTAAAGAATTTAAATGCAGGAAAAGAAGTATAACTCACAGCGCCTCTTCCCCTGGCATTAAAATTCTAAGCGCAGAGCTCTATGCATCCCTTCTCTACAGGATGCGATGAACATTTTGCAAAAAGTGGGCTGGAACCCCAGTCCGTGTAAGTCCTGGGCCTTCTGGAGCAACACCAGTGTTGACAAAGTTCAAGTCATCACATTTTACAGATTGTCAGACTGAGGTCTAAGGGAGGGAGGCAGCCCTGACTTTTCTCAGACTCATCCAGCAACACTTAGGAAATGAATGTCTTCCAGTCTTCTTACCCATAGACAAAATAATCACTTGCGCTGTTTACTTCCATTTTAATCAGTCAGCCAATCAAGTCTGAAATGAGAGCTTGCTTAATTATGCTCTCAGCCCTGTGCTTAGCTCTGCTGTAAAGAACTGAGAAAGCAAATGCAGATTTGCCCTCTAGGAAACCTGACTTAGACACACCTGAAACAATTAGAGAACAATACAGGAGGAGATGCAATTAAGAGAGAAATGTTAAGCGGAGTGATTATAAGTGTTTTGAAGGGCTCCAAGTTGTGGCTCCAGCAAGGGGAGAATGTCGTAAAGACAGGGTCTTTTCTCTTTCAACTTCTTTGTCACCCTTTCCACCTCTTCCTGGCTGCACCATTTAAGATGAACAGAAGAAGCTGCTTCCAACATGGCACCCTCTGCACAGCTGCCAATCTCTTCTCCTGTTCTCCCTCTCACTGTCTGGCTCTATTTTGGCTGATGCTCTTGTTACTCCCTGAAATCCTCTGCCATCAGTTCAGTTCAGTTCAGTTGCTCAGTTGTGTCCGATTTTTTGCAACCACATGGACCGGAGCACACCAGGCCTCCCTGTCCATTGTCCATCACCAACTCCCGGAGTTTACTCAAACTTATGTCGGTGATGCCATCCAACCATCTCATTCCCTTCTCCTCCTGCCTTCAATCTTTCCCAACATCAGGGTCTTTTCAAATGAGTCAATACTTCCTATCAGTCCTCTTCCATCAGCCTATTTCAAACTGCCCTCTCAACTGTGTAAACATCTCCCCCAGGCAACTCTCTCTCATCACTCTTCCCTTGTCAATCAATGGTTTCCTTCTCTGGCATTTCTCAGAGTCCATCTTATTCCAAAATGATAAAAGACAGGCCTTTGCTCTTTTCTTAACCCTCCGCGGGGGTCCCCAGAAGACCATAGTCCCATAGCAATGGCAGATGTTTAAAAATGAAAGAATGTTTTAGTGGTCCCAAGCATGGTCTCATGGGTATGGTATGACTAACTTCTCTGACAGTACTAAATAAAGCACCAGGAGATGAGGTCAGCGGCCTCAGAGGATAATGGTTTATTTTGGTATATATAGAAAATTTGAACTTTTAATTCCAAACTGACTCTTGCTTGGGCCATGTATCAGCCAATCGCCTTCATGCCATCCTCACTGTTACAGAGCCTGGAATGCAAAGTTCTTGCAAAAGAGAGCTTTTACAAAGAGGAAATAAAGATAATAATTATTTAAACTTGACACCTTTTTATACTTTTATTTTTTCCAAGCTAATATGTCAAACTAATTCAACTTATCATGTCCATTTTTCTCCAAAAGACGACAGGAATCTGAAGTAAATGAATATGCTCCAGATAATATGGAAGGCAATGCAAATACATAGTCAAACATAGAGCACCTCAGGACTATAATATAACCAGAGATAGAAAATTTTAATTTGAAAGTTAACGATTCATATATCACTTGTTATCTTCACCTGTCAACACTGCTGACAGCCTGTGTTAATATTTGGTATTTTCTATACTTTATCTTGTAAAAAGAATTTTATCCTTTCTTACTGTATTCCTCAACACGGATTAACAAAAGAGGTCAGACTAGCATTTTAAATTTTATGCATGGAGGATGATAACAATGGTGTCTAATGACAAAAAAAAAAAAAAAGACCCCAATCTTCATAGGAAAAGGACTGATTTCTCCTCAGCCATAGCAGCAAGTGATCACTAGAACCAAGTCTATACCCATCCTAATTGATCAATGACAGCCTCACATCAGGAATCATGCTTTTGAAGGCCACCCAGTTGATGACAGCTCAACATTTCTGAAAGTCAGCCAGTGAGTAACAAAGACTTTTGAGGAACCATGCTTACACAGCTAAAGATCCACCAATACCTAAACACTCTTGTTTTTAGAATTCTACCAATCCCTGAACTCCATAATTCCTGATTCCCTGCACAAGGCCACTTCTCTGCTTTTTCAGGAAGGGCTCAAAACCAAGTTCTCCCTCAATTAGCAAGGAAAAAAATCATGTCTCTGTATATGGAATGATGGCTATTTTCATGTAATCTAATTTGCTATCTCACCAGTATATCTGACGATCTATTCTCTTGCTTATTTATTTATACCTCCACTTATTTCAAATAGAATGTAAGGTACTTCAACATTATAAAAGCCAATCAACAGCCCATGCTGTAATATGCAAAAGGCTGGTCTAGGATGAAATGAACCAATAAAATTGTTTCGACTTGTTGATTTATTCAAACGTGACATCTCCATCAGTTACTCATATCTCTGTACCCCTGTCCAGTGGCTACTAAGATCGAAGCTTCAAGCATATTATCAACAGTGAGGAAGAGGTTATAGAATATTCCACTGTCGTAACAGTGGGCAAAGTCAGGCCCGTCAGTGTTACCTTTATCTTAGACTGTAGAGACACCATACGCTTGAAAGAGGTTTCCAATATTTATCCAATTTGTTCTATACGAAAAGTAAGAGGACAAGAGTGAGTAATTGCCCTCCTGTATATTTGAGTTATCTGAAATAATAAAATCTCTTTTTAATAGCAATTATTTTCTAAGAAACAAAAGACATCAATAGAACTGTGCATAAGCAATTATGTATCATTTTAAAGTAGAATTATATATTTGTCAGAGGATCTCCAATAAGAAAGCTTCCCTGGTGGCTCAGAGGGTAAAGCGTCTGCCTACAATGTGGAAGACCGGGGTTCGATTGCCTAAGTTGGGAAGATCCCCTGGAGGAGGAAATGGCAACCTACTCCAGTACTCTTGCCTGGAAAATCCCATGGGTGGAGAATCCTGGTGCAGTCACAGTTCCTGGGTCACAAAGAGTAGGACACAACTGAGCAACTTCACTCTCACTTTCACTTTCTCCAATAAAAACGCCATATACAGAATTGTAAACACCACTGTCCTCTTTCTTAAAGTTATTGTAAACATCTTTTATAGACTGTTTCTACCCAAGTTTATCACCATTTAATGCACAAAAATTTGTTGAAGACCACTTTTAATGGAGTGACTTATATATTGATATACTATGATAGCATGTCCTCTGTAAGAATTATTATATCCTAAAAGTATTCATTGGCTATTTTATAAATGAAAACGGAGTACCCTGGAATCCTGTGTTTAGCTAGGAGTGATATGATAAACACCACAACTCTCCAAGCTCCTTTGTATCCTCTGAGCAAGCCTGCCTGCATCTGCTGCAAGCCTGCCTGCCTGGCCTCCGGGCTCTCTCTGGTTGCTGTCTCAATGCTTCTGCCCAGGTTCTTTTCCCCAAATACGTACTGTTCTTTTCTCCCTTCAGCTCCACCCACCCAAACTCACTTTTCCTCTCCAGTTCCATATCCAACAAGAAGGTATATATTATCACTTCGTGAGATACTGATCTCCCTCCTCTGAGCTCACCTACACTCTTTTAGACAATGCCTTCATTTATTCATTTACTCAAAAATGTTACATCTTACCTCTTTGGGAAATATGTGGATATTTGGTAATTACCAACTGTTGCCTTGTATTATAGTTTTCTGCGTCCCCGCCTTATCTTCCCTTATTAGATCTTACACCTTACTTGAGTGCAAAGGATGTGCATTTTCGGTCACATGGTGCATAACACGTGCTAAGTGGATGAGCAAGTTTGCCTTTGGCGTGGCGGGAGGGCTCACAGAAGGTGAAGCATGTAAGCAACATGTGATTCAGTTATCAAACAAGTGTCTAATCTAGTTGGATGTATTTCGTTCACCAGATTTCCCTTGAACAATTTTTTTTTAAATGTGCCTTCTGCAGAGGATGAATCATGAGCCCTCTAAGAAATAGCAGTTGAAGCAGTGTACTCACAGAGTGCATAAAATAAGCTTTCAAACCTCCAGCTATTGGTAATTGTCAATCATTTTTAAAAGTCTATCAATTTAGCTCACATGCTGCTAGAACTCTGTGTGCTTGAATATCCCTAAGGATACCATATATTCCTGAGATTATTGTGTTTATGGATCTCTCAAAAGCATGGAAGAGACCTCATGGAGGCTTGTTAAGATAACTAACAGTAACCAATATCAGACAAGGAAGGGTAATGGCACTAGACCATTTGTCTTTCAGTTTGGAGGAGAGAGATTGATGGTGCTTCCCCATGATCACTACAGGCTGCAAAGCCTATCTTAAGAACTGGGATGTTTTATCAGCACATCCACCACCTGTGGTTGTTGTATGGCAAAACCAATACAAAATTGTAAAGTAATTAACCTTCAATTAAAATACATAAATTTATATTTAAAAAAGGAAAAAGAAACAGAGCCACGTGCCAGAGAATAACAAAATAGATGTGGGTATGACAAAACCTGTGTCCTCAAGTTGCTCATGGTGTTTGGGGTGGGATTCCTCCTGGGATAGGTCCCTCTCCTGACACATGTCTGTGCAGAACAGGGCTCCCTGAGGCTTGTCTTCACTCAGCCCCAGCTGGCAGGTGGTTGCCAACCTCCTTCCCTCTGTGGAGGTGTCTCCCAAGACTGTGGATCCTCTTCCTTCCCTTCTCCACCTGTCTCCTCTGAGAGCTCATCTGTTTGCAGTGCTTCTTCTCTCACCAGGATGTAAATGACTCCCAAATCTATTTCTCTACTTTGCATGTCTATCTCTGTACATCACAGGGTACTTACTGCATGCTGTTGGCAGGCAATCATTACTCAGTAAACACTTGCCGCCTGATTGTAGAATAAGATGGAAGTAATCTTCTTTTGGGTAAATGCATAAAAGGGTTTTTCTGGGTCAAGATGGCCTTGCCCTTCTGAAATTCAAAACTCGAGAGAAAAGGAGGAAATTACTATAGGTAAACTCCTTAGAGGAAAGGACTGTATAATTTTTGTTCAATATCTGCTGTTCTATCAGCTGAGCATTGCCTTCTTGTTCTGGAATTGCTCCCTCTCCTTCCATTTAACGTTCAGAAGAGCCATGTTACCCTGTGACCCTGTACCATACCTGCTAACTGGGCATTTGACCCAAATGAGGTTAAAGGCCCCCAACCCTGGGATTTTTTAACTTGGAACTAAAAGGCATTCTCTCTGTTTAATGTCTAAAACTGGTAAATATGAAACTCCAGGGGTGTTTTCCTTCATCAAGTCAGTAACTTAGGAAATGTTTGCTAAGCGTCTACTATGTGCTAAAATGTTGCAGTGAAGAACCAGAAGTCCAACTGTTAGTAAAGAAAGAAGATAAACAAGCATGAAGTAAGTAGTCATATGGGCTTCCCTGGCGGCTCAGTGGTAAAGAATTTGCCTGCAGTGCAGGAGACGTGGGTTCAATCCCTGGGTTGGGAAGATCCCCTGGAGAACGAAATGGCAACCCTCTCCAGTATTCTTGCCTGGGAAATCCCATGGACAGAAGAGTCTGGTGGGCTACAGTCCACGGGGTCGCAAAGAGTCAGACATGACTTAGTAAAGGAGCACACACACAAGTAGACATGAGATTTCAGATGTGATAAGCCAGAAATCCACAGTCTAAAGAAATCACTGCATGATTACCTACATAATTTTCACTCAAACTAGGCAAGAAAGAAAACAAAGCAAGAATAGAATGCTCATTGTGACACATGCCTACTTCTCCTTATCTTTGCTGTGGTTTTTTTTTTTTTACATGAAAAACAAAAGTAGTAAAAGTAACTATAGTAATGACTCCAACAGAGTGAAGTTGTTTAAGGTGTCCAGCAAGTTATTCTATACAGTCAGTAACTCACTTAATCTGTGAACCTGCCCTTTGTGATAAACACTGAAAATTAGCCTGATTTTATAGACTTTATAGATGAAGAAATCGATTCATAGAGAAGTCCAGTATACAGTCAGGGAACAGAGTGAACAGTAGAATCCCACACGAGAACCCAGGCTGCCTCTCACCAACATCCCGGCTTTTACCCCTCACTGTGCCATACTGATACTGAGCAGCCTCCACATCCAGAAACCATGATAATAAAGGACATCTTGCCTCAAGGAGCTCACAGCCCAACTGGGGAGCAAATCCATCAGGGGACAAGCATGATACAATAGCTGTTATCACACAGATAAAATTTTGTGGGGCTATAGAAAAAACCTATAGTTGCAGTCCATGGGGTACAGGAGAGCAACGAGGAGCTACTCCATGTTCAAGGTCAGGAGGGGCAGCCATGAGGAGATATCCCTCGTCCAAGGTAAGGAGCAGCGGCTGTGCTTTGCTGGAGCAGCCATGAAGAGATACCTCATGCCCAAGGTAAGAGAAACCCAAGTAAGATGGTAGGTGTTGCAAGAGGGCATCAGAGGGCAGACACACTGAAACCATAATCACAGAAAACTAGCCAATCTGATCACATGGACCACAGCCCTGTCTAACTCAATGAAACTAAGCCATGTCGTGTGGGGCCACCCAAGACAGATGGGTCATGGTGGAGAGGTCTGACAGAATGTGGTCCACTGGAGAAGGGAATGGCAAACCAATTCACTATTCTTGCCTTGAGAATGCCACGAACAGTATGAAAAGGCAAAATGATAGGATACTGAAAGAGGAACTCCCCAGGTCGGTAAGTGCCCAATATGCTACTGGAGATCAGTGGAGAAATAACTCCAAAAAGAATGAAGGGATGGAGCCAAAGCAAAAGCAATACCCAGTTGTGGATGTGACTGGTGACAGAAGCAAGGTCCAATGCTGTAAAGAGCAATATTGCATAGCAACCTGGAAGGTTAGGTCCATGAATCAAGGCAAATTGAAAGTGGTCAAACAGGAGATGGCAAGGGTGAACGTCAACATTCTAGGAATCAGTGAACTAAAATGGACTGGAATGGGTGAATTTAACTCAGATGACCACTATATCTACTACTGTGGGCAGGAATCCCTTAGAAGNCATGAATCAAGGCAAATTGAAAGTGGTCAAACAGGAGATGGCAAGGGTGAACGTCAACATTCTAGGAATCAGTGAACTAAAATGGACTGGAATGGGTGAATTTAACTCAGATGACCACTATATCTACTACTGTGGGCAGGAATCCCTTAGAAGAAATGGAGTAGCCATCATGGTCAACAAAAGAGTCTGAAATGTAGTATTGGATGCAATCTCAAAAATGACAGAATGATCTCTGTTCGTTTCCAAGGCAAACCATTCAACATCACTGTAATCCAAGTCTATGCCCCAACCAGTAATGCTGAAGAAGCTGAACTGTTCTATGAAGACCTATAAGACCTGCTAGAACTAACACCCAAAAAAGATGTCCTTTTCATTATAGGGGACTGGAATGCAAAAGTAGAAAGTCAAGAAACACCTGGAGTAACAAGCAAAATTGGCCTTGGAGTAAGGAATGAAGCAGGGCAAAGGTGAATAGAGTTTTGCCAAGAGAATGCACTGGCAAACACCCTCTTCCAACAACACAAAAGACTCTACACCAGATGGGCATCACCAGATGGTCAACAACGAAATCAGATTGACATATTCTTTGCAGTCAAAGATGAAGAAGCTCTATACAGTCAGCAAAAACAAGACCAGGAGCTGACTGTGGCTCAGATCATGAACTCCTTATTGCCAAATTCAGACTGAAATTGAAGAAAGTAGGGAAAACCACTAG
>SJYX01021403.1:0-87598 GCA_006410675.1 Oreotragus oreotragus | reverse complement strand
AGAGCCGTGTGCCTGTTCCCTTCATAAAGAATGCCATTTGCCTTGACACTTAGACTTTTTCTTTGAAGGGCATCCCATTCACCTTTTCTTACTTGAACTCCATCATTGCCCTGGAGTCCATGACGTTCTTCCTGCTACCTTGAGGACTGACCTACCTCAGACTTTTATAGATGAACTTCTGGACATCAGTGGTAAACTCTAAATTTTATTTTTCTGATTATTAAAATGAAGTATGTTGAAATTTTTAAATTTTAATAAATCCAGGAGATTAAAAGAAGATTAAGATTTTCCCATAATTTATATGCTTGTAAATAATGCTAACTTTTAGCTACATTTCCTTTGTCTTTCTCTCTATGTATTTTATACATATGTATGTAAATTATATGCCTTATAGTATAGATGAACTATGTGTGGGTACTCAGTCAGGTTGGACTCCTTGTGACCCCATGGACTGTAGCCCACCAGGCTCCTCTGTCCATGAAATTTTCCAGCAAGAATATTGGAGTGGGTTGCCATTTGCTTCTCCAGGAGTTCTTCCTGACCCAGGATTGAACCCACCTCTCCTGAGTCTTCTGCATTGGCAAGCAGGTTCTTTACCACTGCATCTGGGAAGCATGATAGCATATATACACACTTATTATATTTAATATTATACATAAATATAACATATAATGTTATTCTATATTGTTTCCATATAAACCTTACTCAAAATCATGCTCAATTCTCTATCACTTTCTCGATTACACATCAAATCTGTAGCTTTGCATTCAAGAAGTTTTCTTCCTATGCTTCCATCTACCTTTCTGGTTTATTTTAAAATACTGGTCTGCATTCAAGCTGCATTAGTTCAATTCCCTGTTTCTACAGCTTCCTAGGCTTTGGGTGGGTAAATTCATCTCTGTTGTTCAGGTTCTTCATCTATGAAATGGTCATGATAATAATTATTGTTATAGAATTATTTTGAGATTAAATTATATTATACATGGTTAATGATAATCACACCATACATATTAATCTTTGTTATTGTCCAGCAAAACTGTATGATTCATTCATCCCAAATGTGGTCCAGGACTTTTCATATTTCACCTTAGTTTGTACTTGTCTGATTATGTCTTCTCCTCTTCGCCCCTATCTGTTAAAATCTTTACTATTTTCAATGTCTACCTCGAATAAACTTCCTCCCAATTTCTATTCAAATGACATATTTGCATTTTTAAAAACCATTTAACACATATAATTCCTATTATTGCATGTATATTCCGTCTGGTGTTATAGTTATATATAAATTGCTTATTCCTCTATTGAATTTAAATATGTCAAGTAGAAGAGCTAAATTATAAGTATTTTTAACCCTCTCAGAGTCTAGGTTTTATTTTGTATGTTGTAAGTTAACGGAGGTAACAATTTAAAGGTTGTATCTGAAAGAAATGTTTTAAAGCCTTGGATTTTGAGTGTTTTAGGCATTTCCAATTAGGCAAACTAGTTGGAATACACATTTATTCAATTTTATACACATTCGTTCACTCAGCTAATGTTTATTGAGTTCCTATCATGTTCTAGGACTTCCCTGGTGGCTCAGACAGTAAAGGATCTGCCTGCAATGGTGGGAGACCTGGGTTCAGCCCCTGGGTTGGGAAGATTCCCTGGAGAAAGGAATGGCAATCCACTCCAGTACTCTTGCCTGGAGAATTTCATAGACAGAGGAGCCTGGTGATCTATGGGCCATGGGTGCACAGAGTGAACATTTATGGGACACAACTGAATGACTTTCACCATGTTTTAGGCTCTGGAGAAATATTGGTGGACAAGACAAGTAAATCTCTCCTCTTATAGAGTTAATATTATAATAGAGGAAGAAAGACAACAAATAAACAGTTAAATGAGATAATTCTAATGCAAGAAGACACTAACTCAGCTAGATGGTGAACCCAAGTAGAACAAGTCCATTTAGGTTGGAGTTGGGATCTGGCTTTACCAAAAGAACATTTGGAGAGAAAAAAGGAGACAACTAAATTCTGGAGGAACTACGCTTCAAGAACAGAAAACAGCATATCCAGCAAAGACCTCCAAACATTTCCTGAAATAGCAAGGAAGTCCAATGCAGTTACAATACAGTGAACAAGAAGGGTGGGTTGTATTAAATGGAGTTGGAAGAGTAGACACTTGTTCATGTAGAGCCTTGAAAGAGGTTTGTATTTTTAAATTTTATTACAAGAATAATGGGGCTGGCTCCGGTAAGCCAGTGTTAGGACTTCACCTTCCAATTCAGGGGGTGCAAGTTCAATTCCTGTTTGGGGAGCTAAAATCTCACATGGCTTGGGGCCGAAAACAAAACAAAACAAAACAAAACATAAAACAGAGGCAGTACTATGACAAATTCAAAAAAGAATTTTTTTAATGATCTACATTTAAAAAAAAAATCTTAAAAAGAATAATGAAAAAGCAGTAGGGAAGAGTGATGTAACACTGGATTTTGCCAGTGGGAGGCAGCAGCAGGGGCCAGGGAGTATATGGACAGTGTTTAGTGGACGTACATTTGCCCCTAAGGGCTTCCCAGATGGTGCTAATGGTAAAGAATCCTCTGGCCAATGCAGGAGACACGGATTGGATACCCTGGAGAAAGGAATGGCAACCCACTCCAGTTATTCTTGCTTGGGAAATCCCATGGACAGAGGAGCCTGGCGGGTTATAGTCCATGGGCCGCAGAGAGTCAGATGTGACTTAACAACTAAACAACAACAACCTAGCTCAGCAGGGACTGGCAGTGATCGCGGTTGAATCTTAGGCCTCTTCCTTGGGGCTTAAGGAACTTCCTTAGTTTTCTCTGAGTTTCAAGCACACGTCACCCTCCCCTTGAGCCTCCAAACCCAAGCATGGTCGTGGCTATCAGCTAGTGTTGGTTCCAAGGTGTTTCGCCATTCCTGTTCCCTCAGCTCTTCCCACACCTTTGAAGGATGGCTTTTCTACGCGCCTGTTGGGTTACGCTCTCAGCCAGCCATTTCTGCTGGGCACTGGCTGATACAGAGGTTTTGCGATAGGGCCAGGTTTGCAAGACTGATGGGTGGGGGGCGGCTCCCTGTGGGGTATGTCCACTTGGTGGTTAAATCCACAAGGACCTTTTCCTGGTACAAGACAAAAATGAAAAATTAGGAAGTTCTGTCTCTGTATGAAGAAGCCCTCTGCCGTCTGCATCAGCTTCTGGCCAGCGGAGCCCTGCCGTGAACCACACAAGGCACCTCCGTCCATTGGCCCTAGCAGAGCAAGGTCCACAGGCCTAGTAACTCTGAGGCTGAATTACTTGTTTCCTTCTATAGCTGAGCATGGAGCTGGTCCTAAGATTGAAAGGAATTTTTATTACATTTAGTTAATTTTACGTATCTAAGAAGAGGCCACAATTTTATAGAAGGCAACCAGATCATGTGTGTCATTCTGAATTTATGCTAACAATCTCTTGAAGAACAACAGATAACAGTTATTAATATTCATTTCTTTCCAAATCCTTATTACTTCTTATACACACACATTGTTTTCTAGGGATGCTCAAAAATTTCTTGTAATTACTAATAAATATAAATCCCTGGTGGAGAGAATTTACTTTGTTTATAAATATTTCCCAGTGTGGACTGCTACTTCTTGTAACACATGACTGCAATGAATGACTTGGACTTTGGACCATTCTCCATTTTTAATGTTTTATGAATGATGTAGCTTCATCCTTGATGCACTAGAAGTCACAAAGGTAAGGCAGAGAACATGTATTCTAAGGGAAAAAAAGTTAATGAAAGCCATAAACAGACCTAAATATGGCAAAACCCACCCTTTATTCAGAAAGGAAAGAAACCCTAAGTTCAGTATTAAAGACAATTTCTTCTGTATCCAGAGGCCCATCTAAACACAAAGGTGAAAATTAGGATGCTTTCATTCTCTTTTTTCAGCTTTTGCTAACAGGTTTTTTAAATTCCCTAAATTACTTTTTTTTTCTTAAATAATATATGCCCAGACTCCTGACTTCTAACAATATCTTTTTTCCACAAGGCGGATTCTTGAATTTTAAGAATTTATTGTGAGCTTTATGAAGCTATTTTATTCTCTCTCTCTATCTCCCTTCTTTCTTCCTCTCCTTCCTTCTTTCTTTTTTCATTTTTCTTCTTCATTCCCTCTTCTTCTGTCTCTCTCTCTGCTCAGCTTGCCCGTCACTTTCACCCCATCTCTGTTAAAACCTCATTGAAATTTGGATGCATTTTTTAATGCACTGTGCATCTAAGGAGCTTAATTCCCTCATGGGTGATACGGATATGTTATTTAAATTGAAGACACTTCATTCTTATCCTTTGCCAGTCTCGGGGTTCGTGGCAGACATGCAGGGATCCACTTCCTGTTTTGGTTTTCTTTCATGTTTACCTTCATCCTGATTCTTCTCTGTCAACATGTTTCTTTACAGCAACAGAAAAAGCGCTTATAGTATTTGCCCCCATTTCAACTTTACATTTTCTCCTAAATTATTTTGCTGATTTTACCTTCCAGGTATGTTAGCATTTCTATTATAAACATGGTCCCTATAGGTTTCAAAATGCCCAAGAGAACATAACTTCGTTTACTAACATCATTTTTTTGTTTGTATATATCTGCTCATTTTAATATGTTGCATGTACACTTTGACATGTATCCCTTGTAGTTTAGTTTATGCCTTTTTCCCCCAGGCCCATAAACCCAACACATTCTGCTAAAGTGTAAAGCAAAATGTTTTCCTGTTTTGGAGGATTGTGTTCACTTTCAAGTTATATAATTTACTTACCCATGTGCCCTCAGGAAAATGAATGGTATAATTTTTTTTTACAGAAATTCAAATCCAAAAGAGAATTACTATATTCACTAGATATCTTATATATGCTGTATCAGTTTTGGGGAAACATATCCTTTAATTCACTTTTTTATATGTTGGAAATTTCTAATGTAACATTTTATTTGTCTGTTTATATAAGCGTGCACATATGTGATATGTATATGTGTGGACAGATAGCTGTACCTTCCTCTTTGTTTAAAGTAGAATTTGAGGTCCTTATGTAAGCCATTTAACTTTGCACTGTATTAACCTATTCATGGCTCAGCAGGTGAAGGATCTGCCTGCAGTGCAGAAGATACAGGAGATGTGGGTTCAAAGGAAATGGCAACCCAGTCCAGTATCCTTACCTGGGAAATCCCGTGGGCAGGGAAGCCTGGTGAGGTACAGTCCAAAGGGTCTCAAAGAGTCCAACACGACTAAGCACACGGCACCACATAGCAACTTATTCATAAAATATGGATAATACCTACTGGAAGATGGAATTATTTCAAAAGAATGTAAAGGTATGTAAATGTTGAGGTATGTAGAAGGTAAAGGTGTGTAGAATGTAGAGGTATGCAAAGTTTATAATTTTGTAAATAAGGAAGTTAGAGTCTAAAAGTGCAAGAAAAATGTTTTCAACTCCTTGGTTTTCAAAGTATAATTCAGTCATTGAATATTCTGCTGTTTTCTATAGTTCCTGCATTTCATGTGCTTACAGCTTTTGTCATAACCTTTGCACTGCCTTATTAAAATCTAAAGCTGTACTATTGAAATACTGTCCGATATTGCCCATTGAAACAATGAGAAATTCATTAATGTTCATTATACTTGTTCAATAAAACTTAAAGAACTGCTAAGATTAGTGCTACTTGGGGGAAGCATTCATTCAGTACATTGCATGGGACGTTTTGGGTTGACTATTCAGTCTTTGCCAAAGAAAAGGTACTAGTGGTAAAGAGTCTGCCTGCCAGTTCAGGAGACGTAACAGACACAGGTTCAATCCCTAAGTCAGGAAGATCCCTGGAGCATGACTACCCACTCCAGTATTCTTGGACAGGGGAACCTGACGGGCTACAGTTTGTGGGTCACAAAAAGTTGGAAAGGACTGAAGTAACTTAACACTCACACACACACGCATACACACACACAAGGGTAATTTACACGTTTTTGTAGGATTGATAAGTGGCGTGAAGAATTATGTTTTCATAACTCTGTCAAAATCCCGTTATTTTGATGTCAGTGACATATAATTTGTGACAATTCTGCTTGTCTCTTGTGATGTTCACTCATCAGAGTGTCTTTATAAACAAGATTGTGAAGGAAATGAATGGGTTTAAATGTAATTGCAAGTACTGGACTGACTTTTTGTGAGGAGATCACTTCTGAAAAAATTTAAATATCTATCTGAATATTCCTATTGTTTTCCTGAAATGAATTGAATGTGTTCTTAGTAGTTCAAATGACTCCATGCTAGAAAATGGAGATTTAGGCTCTGCCTCTATAAATCTCCTAGGTTTCTGATCTAAGCATCCTCTTTGCATCGAGTTCACTTGCCATTCCAAGATCTTGTAAGCCATAGTTTTCACTGTTTCAAACCGATCTCCAAAATTAAAAAAAGCTATGAATAGGCATTATACAAAATCATCAACATTCAATTACCTTTATTTATGACCAGAAATAAACCTCACATATTGAATTTCCACATTTTAAAGATATCTACAAGCTTTATGAAACTTCCAAATGGTGAACACAGTTGACATCTTGGGTTTCATCCTCTTTGTATTCACAGCCATTAAGAGCTACTGTGCGTGTATGTTCAGTCATGTCCGACTCTTTTGCACCCCATGAACTCTAGGCCACTAAGTTCCTCTGTCCATGGGATTTTCCAGGCAAGGATAATAGAGTGGGTTGCCATTTCTTTCTCCAGGGGCTATCCCCAACCCAAGGACTGAATCTGCTTCTCCTTCATTGGCAGGTAGAGTCTTTACCACCGAGCCACCAGGGAAGTCTCCATACCATATCTGATCTTAGCCAAAAGGCTAAGAAGCTAGTCAAAATATCCTAAAGAAGGAGAAGGAAATATATCTAGAAAATATTTTCAGCTGGATATTTAGACTATGACGGTCCATTAAGAGAAATTACTTGTCCATTAAGAAAAAATTGTCCTTAGAAATATTTCAGGGCTTCACGTAGCACTGCAGTCAAACCACTGTGCCCAGGACTGAAATGGGGATTCTTGGGGTCCTCTTTACCCTGTTAGAATAGTTGTAATAATTGACCACTTAGAAATTGTTATTCCACAACCAACAAGATATACACAAGGAGCCTTGCAGCTGTAGGAGAAATCAGGTTGCTGGGCTCACCAATTCAAGCAGACACTTTCTATGAGCCATATGAATCCTCTCCCAAGAAAATTATATATTCCTGTGCATTACACATTAAAGCTTGATATTTAAAAGTCCAGGCTTTCTTAGCAATTATTTACAAAAATGCTTCTTTACCAATGCATTTTCCAAAGGTGATTCTGTATTCATTTGAATAAAAGTCACAAATACTAAAGTGGAAGATGTTACTACAATATCTGTCTTGACGTTGGGTGTAACTATTTTACTTACCTTTGAGTGCACGTACAGTTTTGATCCTGTTTCTGGCTGTTTTGTTATTTTTATATATTTTAAACTTCCTCGTAATTTCCTGAGACTCTGAGAATTTTATCCTCAGCCACTCTACTACTTAGCAACCTATCATGGGGACAGCAAAGCATTTATTCTACTGATAAGTCATATTTTCTTACTACTATTCAGGACAGGTGTCCCAAATCTGCTGAATATATAATAATATGCCAATGATTAATGAGAAGAATTTGACACAGATCATAATGACAGAACAAAGCAAAATATTTTAAAAAAATATTTAACGTCCGATTTGGCCAAGTGTTAATGATTGATTGTGCTATCATTTTCTCCTAAGAAATGAACAATTGATCATTATTGTTTTTAGATAAGACTGCTGTGCTTTGAATCAGTCCTGTGAACTTGTTAAGTACAGAATCATGGTTTAAATTAACTGAACAAATACCTACTGAGTGGCAATTCTGTGGCAGATGCCGTGTGGGCACTGGATTTAGAGAAATGAAGGTGGTATTGTCATCGCCAGGGAGTTAAGTCTAGAGAAAGACTTGCTGGTGAACTGAAGCTTAAGGCAAATCTTTAATAGAGCCAGAACTTGCCCAGGTGGTGGGCTTGGGGAGGGGCTGAGCCTCCTGTATAGCGAGGAGCAGCAAGACTGAGTCTTGTGCATATTTACATTTTTCTGTGCTCATTCTGTGGACTCATTCAGAGCAGTAGGCAATTGGAGCTGTGTGCTGAGTGAAATTAATTCAGTAAATATCTAAATAACTTACTTTGCTCAGCCCTGCATCTGCTATTACAGCAAGTTGTTGTGGAAGTTTCAAAGTGACTATAAAGTGGCTTATTTAGCCACTTAAAAACAGGCTGATGGCTGGAGAAGGGAATGGCTGCCCACCCCAGCATCTTGCCTGGGAAATCCCATGGACAGAGGAGTCCCTGGGCTCTCAAAGAGTCAGACACAATTGAGCAACTGAGTACACACACACATACATAGGCTAGTTGATTTGATACTGTTACATACACGCCAGATTATTTTTAATTGCATGCCAACGCTAATGGCAAGTAGAGGAAAGTGTGTGTCTTCACTCAGCAAATAGTTGATTGGACAATATGTATGAAGTACTGTCTTTTAGACATACAGCATAATTTATTTCTTATATATATGGTTGATTTTATACAGGAAAACCTATGAACAGTTCTTGGCAGAGGTTTGGTTTGAAAAATCCCTGGCATTGGGCAGAGAGGGCAGAGAACAAGTCAATACAAAGAGACATGGGACATGCGATGCTTAGTAAAGTGGAAGGTGGACATGGTTTCCATGGACAGCTAAGGATGGAGAGAAAGTGGAAGCCTAGCAAACAGCAATTCAAAGAGAAGAAAGCTATACGGAGTATCAGGAGACGGAGCGGCTTCAAGAAGTTAACATTAAAACAGGACCTACTGTATAGCACAGGGGGCTTCCCTGGTGGCTGAGTGGTAAAGAACCCACCTGCCAGTGCAGGAGAATGGGTTCGATCCCTGGGTCGGGAAGATCCCCTGGAGGAGGAAGTGGCATCCCACTCCAGTATTCTTGCCTGGAGAATCCCATGGACAGAGGATCCTCATGGGCTACAGTCCATGGGGTTGCAGAGTCAGCCACAACAAAGATCACAAAGTAAAGAGTACACAGTGTGAACATTGAAGGCCTAATCTGGACCCTCACTCTCGTGCTGTTCGGTTCAGTATCCTACAGCATCCTCATTCATGTGTCTGTGTAGTGAGGGACATTAAGTGGTAAATTATCTGCAAAGCTACGTCGTTAGCGCCTGGCATGTAACAAGCCCTCATCCTCTGGGAGTTACGTGGATTACAGCAAGACAAAGGGCAGCTGGTTGAGTCAGGAGACTGGTTGAAAAGGGCAGACGGGCTCTGTATACAGGAGTTAACATCTGTGGTGAGATTGGGTAAAGAGCTTCAGCTAAGTGAGGATTATGTGATCCATGGCAGGGTTGAATGCAAGTGGCATCCCCAGGGAGAGACACCCCAGGTAGAGGGCTCCTGCTGCAGCCTGGAAAACAGTTCCAATAAAATTTCACTATAAACTTTGGACACCACCTTGAAACTAGCCTCTGTGTCTGCTTCAGCGAAAGCCAAAGTGGTCGAATTATTACAGTGTCAAAAAGGTCTGGACAGAAACCGCACGATCTCTGGTCCAGGATGTTAAATGAAACCTAAAGCTGGAAATGAATGTCCTTCTCAGCCCACAGTGAAGCTTGGACCAACAAGGACACAGCAAGACAGAGAGAAGCCGGACTGTGTCGGGGGGCACCTTCTCATGGAACACCCAGAGCTCAGGCAGGGTTGATGCCCGCTGCTGCGGGGAAGGGCAGGCCAGAAGCTTGGAGTTACCTTTGTGCTTTCAGAGAGTTCTTGAAGGAGACAGAGACGAGAAGCACAGTGCCTTGAGGGGCCACCAGAGTAGACCCTACTCTGTTGATGGTTTACTTCTCCTCATCTTAATACTCAAAAGGAAGGTCTGCGTAACCACACAATAATTTGGGCTACTAGTTACCCTATGAAGAGAGTCTACAATATTACCGAAAGATTATCCCATCAGTCTTTTGTACAAATTTTGAATGTGTTTTATATTAACATGTCATAGTTTTTATAGGAAGATGTTGTATATCCCTATAAGGCTAACAAGACTTAGAAGAATAATAATATTATTGTAAAAAAAAAAGGTCCAACTATAACTTGAATTATATATATTATATATATTGAATTAAATATATATACACACTATATATTATATATTGAATTATGTGCATATATATATACACACAAAACTGGACTTCCCTGATGGCCCAGTGGTTAAGACTCGATCTTCCAATGCAGTGGACATGGGTTCAAGCCCTGATCAAGGAACTAAGAAAACCACATTCCCTACAGCACAGCCAAAAAATTTTTAAAAAAAAGAAAAGAAAAAAAAACTTGAATGAAAAATGAAATGATGAAATGCACAAAGAATATGGAAATAAACTGCCACATTGTCATTAGAACACAGGGATGGAGGAAGGAAATGCAGTTCCTGAAAAAAATGATCAGTCAAAACTTAAAAACCTAGCATCTAGACAAGAAGATAAAAATAAACACTCAACATTACTACACATCCTTTATTTCAAAAAAAATCACACCTTTCTGGTAAAATGCTTTTCCTTAATTCATCTTCTCCACACATGTCCTTCTGGGATGCCACAATGCAGTCATAATCAGTCAGTGGCAGCAAAGCCACGATTGCACCTGCTGCTGTAACAAACTTTGGTCCCACCTCTGGAGGTTAGAGTTCTTGAGTGCCCCTGTCAATGTGAGCCCCAATTAATTCAATCTGCAAGCAAGACAGGTCACATCTTAGGGAGGGGAGGGAGGAAAGGGGCTCTGGGCACATGGATCTCATCAGGACTCAGCCCAACACAGACCACAGCGTGACATCAGTACACACGTTTGCAGACTGATTAATGGGCTGTCGCCTGAGTTGTTGACTGGTAAATTATTTATACTTATAAGCTGCTAAATAATTTAAAGCTGATATCTTAAATTACAGCTGAGAGTGACAAGAAGAAGGTGGCCTAAAACTCCAACTGGAGCGATCAATGCCCTTGTTCTCAGGGCACTTGAGAACACAATTTTTGCTGACTGTTCTTGGGGGAAAAAAAAAACGGAAAACATAAATTATGTAGATTTGCTATAACATTTATAGAGAGAATGAAACGCTTCAGCAATCAAAGGGAAAGTTGCTTTTAACAAAACAAACATGCTCCAACTCTAAAGGACACTAAAATTTCACAAGAAATAGAAATGTTTGGCTTCAAAATTTTAATCATGAAATCTAAGCCTGCTGGATGTTTTAAACTTTGCCTCTAAGAAGTTTATCATGCTTTGTGATCACAGACGATCTGGACACATAGAGTTATTTTCACCTGCAGCTATAGCATTACATTTTGTTTTCTTTTCAGAGTACAGCAAAGGCAGCTTAGAGATAAAATATTAGTTAACAAAACACAGGGTAGGTAGAGCTACAAAGTGATCCAGTGCACATATTTTAAGCTGAGACGAGCAAGAAGAAAGGGAGGTTGAGAAGGAGAAATGTTAAGATGTTTAGTACCTTATTGATGCCACACAGAAATTTAGGGATTAACAAACAGATGGAATTCAATTTGGGATCTGAAGAACTAGAGGAAGAATAACCCATTAATTGAGATGGTGAAAACTGAAGGAAGCCAAGTAGGCTAGAAGTGTATTAAGGGTCTTATTGGTACCTGCTAAGTTTTATTTCTACTTACTTGGCAGCCAGCATATTTGGGGCTTTTCAGGTGGCACAGTGGTAAAGAATCTGCCTGCCAATGCAGGAGACTTAAGTTTGATCCTTGGGTTGGGAAGGTCCACTAGAGAGGGAAATGGCAACCCACTCCAGTATTCTTGCCTGGAAAATCCCTTGGAAAGAGGCTACAGTCCATGGGATCGCAAAAAGTCAGACACAACTGAGCAACTAAGCATGCACATGCAACATTTTTTGAGGTAGTCAAAACAGCAGTTTATTGTATAAGTTTAGAGTTCATGAGAGTGGTCTTCTTTAAATAAATAAATTCGGGACCTAGCTCATGCATGGAATGTGCAACATCAAAATAGAAAATATTTCAATATTTTTGTGTAGCACAAAGCCACATTATTTGATCTTGGAATCCCAAATTTAGAAGCCTATCCAATCACTTGCTGTTGCTTTTAAGTGTCTATTAACCTTTACAAGGAAGAAAATGATTATATCTAATTTTGGAAACTGAATATAATTGTGTCACTAAGCAATTCTATGAAATCCAGGGAGAGGAGATTAACTTGTTCAGAACTTTGTCACTCCAGAATTTCACCCCTATTCTTGGTCAAAGTGACAGTGGGTGTCTACTCAAAATGCTGAGAAGAGCACATGAGAAATCAGAAAGGCGCTTGCAAAATTATCGTTTTATTAGAGAAGACAGAAAATATAAAAGAAGCCTTCTGGAAATGAGAGGGTGACATTGCGCATTGTTGGTTCAGGCAAAGGATGATTCAGACAGTTATCTTGTACAATCATAAAATAGTAGGACCGCCTCTAGTCTAGACAACACCCAGCCTCGGCATAGCCCCAAGGCACACATTTTTACTTGCCATCACAGTACAATATCTGTTTAAAAAAAAGGGGGGGGAGGGGGGTGTGTGTGTGTAACTCAAATGCTTTTCTTCTTCCTAGGACAAGAACTAGCCTTTGGAAACTGGGTCTATCTTATTTTAGGCAAATATTATTAAAGACTTTTTGTAAGAACTTATGATGAAAGACAAGCGGTAATTTCAGAACAAGCTAATCCAGCAGCAGAAATTATTGAATGCCCACTGTAAATAGGTATTTTAAAATGACACTGAATTTCAAAAAGAATACACCTGTGAATGGCAACATGAAAGGAGATTTTCATGACATGAGTAGAATCGGTAAGCCTGAGCACTTGAGGGCAGATCAATAGGATTCACCCTATCAGAAAAACAGAGGGAAAATAATAAATTAAAGAACTACAAATAAACAAAGCCTTGGCTTCCCAGGTAGCTCTGTGGTCAAGCACCTGCCTGCCAATGCAGGAGATGCAGGTTTGATCCCTGGGTCGAGAAGATCTCCTGCAGAAGGACATAGCAACCTACTCCAGTATTCTTGCCTTGGAAATTTCATGAATAGAGGAGCCTAGCAATCTATCATCCATGGTGTCTCAAAGAGTCAGACACAACTTAGCAGCAAAACAATAACAACAAACAAAGCCTCAGAAATCTGTGAGATAGCAGTAGATTCCTTTAAATCTCAGAAGGAAAGGAGAAAGAAAAGGGCTGAACATTTAAAGAATTAGTGACTGAAAACTTTCTGAATTGTTGGAAAACAAGTTGGAAAAAATGTAAGAAAAATCCTTAAAGACTAAATTCAAATTCACACCAAGGTATATAATAAGTAAATTTCCAGAAACTAAAAACAAAGAAAAAACTCTTAATGGTAGCCAAAGAGAAATGACAAATTACCTTATGAAACAATTTTAATGACAGCAAATTTCTCATTTGAAACTCTGGATTCCAGAAAGAAATAACACAGTACTCTATGGTAACAACAAACACACTTTTTTCTTTTCAAGTTCACATGGAACATTTATCAAGGTAGATCATATCCTGGGCTATAAAACAAGCCTTACAAATTTAAATGAGCTGAAATCATATAGAGTGTATTCTCTGACCGTGAAGAACTCAAACTAGAAATCAATAACAGAAGGAAAAAAGGATAGTTTCTAAAGAATCTGCCTGCAATACAGGAGACACAAGAGATGCAGGTTGGATCCCTGGGTCAGGAAGATGCCCTGGAGGAAACTGCAACCCACCCCAGTTTTCTTGCCTGGAAAATACCATGGACATGGCGGGCTATAGTCAATGGGTTTACAAAGATTTGGGCATTACTGAGAGACTACACACAAGCATGCCGTATAACTGAATCACTCTGCTGTACACCTGAAACTAACAAGGCTGATAAATTGAATCTGATCAAAATTAATGTTTTACTGTATCAAAAACTCTGTGAACATAATGAAAAGACAAACTATAAAGTGGAAGAAAATATTTGCAAGCCATGTATCTATCTGACATAGAATTAGTATAAAGAAAGCTGAGCGCCAAAGAATCGATGCTTTTGAACTGTGGTGTTGGAGAAGACTCTTGAGAGTCCCTTAGACTGCAAGGAGATCCAACCAGTCCATTCTGAAGGAGATCAGTCCCGGGTGTTCACTGGAAGGCCTGGTGCTGAAGCTGAAACTCCAATAGTTTGGCCACCTGATGTGAAGAGCTGACTCATTTGAGAAGACCCTGATNTTGAGAGTCCCTTAGACTGCAAGGAGATCCAACCAGTCCATTCTGAAGGAGATCAGTCCCGGGTGTTCACTGGAAGGCCTGGTGCTGAAGCTGAAACTCCAATAGTTTGGCCACCTGATGTGAAGAGCTGACTCATTTGAGAAGACCCTGATGCTGGGAGGGATTGGGGGCAGGAGGAAAAGGGGATGATAGAGGATGAGATGGCTGGAGGGCATCACCGACTCAATGGACATGGGTTTAGGTGGACTTCAGGAGTTGGTGATGAACAGGGAGGCCTGGTGTGCTGTAGGTCACTGGGTCACAAAGAGTCGGACACGACTGAGCGACTGAACTGAACTGATATGAAACACTCTCAAACCTCAATGATAGAAACACCAATCAGTCCTACTAGAAATTAGGTAAAAGTCATAAAGAAGTATTTCAGTGAGGAGGAGGGTATATAGATGGCAAGTCACCACATAAAAGGACACTCAGTTACCAACCATCAGGAAACACAAATTAAAAACACAGTAGAGCACTAGTGTGTCACTAAGCTAGAAGTACTTAGGAGAGCTCCATTCCCTGCTTTGAACTTACCTGCAACGTGGAGCCAAAAACGATTGCTCTTCCAGTTTATCCAGATTTTCAGATATTGCTTGCTGAAGATGCATCTCAGAGATGGGTTCTTTCCTTTGGGAGATGATTATTTGATGGTAATTTCTATGGTTATGGTTTTTCAGGATTATCAGAACTTACCTTTCTCTTTCTTCTACTACCTTCACATAGTTGCCAAATCTACACCCGATCAGTTTATGTCCCCACTCACTTACACTGTAGGATTCTAAAATATTGGATTATAGGCCAGTGAATAAAATAAATATTCACAAGTCAATGTTGACATAAGCAAATGACAGGATATATAAATGTTGTTGTTCATTTATATATATGAACATATATATGTTGTTCATATATAAATGTTGTTCAGTCGCTAAGTCATGTCCTACTCTTTGTGATCCCATGGACTGCAGCATGCCAAGTTCCTCTGTCTTTCACTTTCTCCCAGAGCTTTCACTGTCTGTTGAGGCAGTAATGCTATTTAGCCATCCCATCCCCTGCTGCTCCCTTCTCCTTTGGCCTTCAATCTTTCCCAGCATCAGGATAATAAATAAATAGAAATAAAAGGCACATTTTCCTTACAGAATAATCACAAATACAAAAAAAAAAAAAANCCTGGATAATATATTCAAAAGCAGAGACATTACTTTGCCGACTAAGGTCCGCCTAGTCAAGGCTATGGTTTTTCCTGTGGTCATGTATGGATGTGAAAGTTGGACTGTGAAGAAAGCTGAGCGCGGAAGAATCGATGCTTTTGAACTGTGGTGTTGGAGAAGACTCTTGAGAGTCCCTTGGACTGCAAGGAGATCCAACCAGTCCATTGTGAAGGAGATCAACCCTGGGATTTCTTTGGAAGGAATGATGCTAAAGCTGAAACTCCAGTACTTTGGCCACCTCATGCGAAGGGTTGACTCATTGGAAAAGACTCTGATGCTGGGAGGGATTAGGGGCGGGAGGAGAAGGGGACGACCGAGGATGAGATGGCTCGATGGCATCATGGACTCGATGGACTTGAGTCTGAGTGAACTCCGGGAGATGGTGATGGACAGGGAGGCCTGGTGTGCTGCGATTCATGGGGTCGCAAAGAGTCGCACACGACTGAGCGACTGAACTGACTGACTGACTGAATGTTCACTGCTGGAAAGCCCATGGAGCCAAGCACAAAACAGAAGGATGAGCTGGGTTAGTTTATAAAAGGGCAGGGAAGATTTCCTGATAAAATCAGCATAAACTTTAAGACAGCTGAGTCTGGCAATGGACCCAGTTGGGGTTTTTAAATCAGACCTAGTCCAACTCTGGCAGGTTTCTAGACCCAGTTCAGAAAAAGAAATGTGGAAAATCTGGACACTCATAAAGCAAAACTGCAGAGCCAGGATCCAAGAGGGCCTCAGCCACCACCTACAGAGCCAGTGAGCTCAAAGGGCTCAATAGCTGACAGTCATTACTGCGATCTGTGGCAATTTTCTCTACATTTTCTCACTCTCTTGTTTTCTTGAGATCAAGAATTGGAAAGGGAACTTCAGAGACCTGGATTCTCAGCCTCAGGAAAGCAGCTGCTCAGGAACTGTCCCGGAAAGAGACTGCATCTATTGCATTGCATCTGGAGACAGACGCTTCTTTATGATATAAAGAACCACTCTGAGCCTCCTGTCTGACCCTCTCTTTCTTTTTGAATCTCTCCTCCTCATAAACACCTATAAGTATTACAGTAAAAGTACCCCATTTTTGCCCCTGCATTCATGGTTGCCTTTTTATCTCTGCTTTCTATCCAACATGAAATAGTTTTATGAAAATGAATAGATCAGTGCTGCCATTATAACATAAAAGGGGCTCTTCTCGTGGCTCAGAAGGTAAAGAATCTGCCTGCAATGCAGGAGATCCAGGTTTGATCCCTGGGTTGGGAAGATACCCTGGAGAAGGGAATGGGTACCCACACCAGTATTCTTGCATGGAAAATTCCATGGATAAAGGAGCCTGGAGGGCTACAGTTCATGGGGTTGCAAAGAATCTGATACGACTGAATGCCTAACACTTTCAGGTTTGGTAATATAAACAGGAATCACTGTATTATTTCTTATACTGAAATGAATCCATTTTTAAACAGTGTTACTGATGGTGCACAGGCCAATCAGATGAGCCCAAAGGAAAGCACTATGTACAGTCTGCCTAAACTACCAGGGTATAATCTACTCTGATTTCAGATAAAAATCTTTACTACTTCTGCTGTTTTCCTAGGAATTAAAAATAAATTTCTTGAAGTTTTAGGAATAAGTAGAAGACAATACATGGTTTATGCTGCTAATATACAGTAGGTGAACCCAAATATATTTCTGTTTTAAAATTGTAGGCAACTTAAGTTTTGTTCTGAAGGCTGTGTTAGAACCCTCTATTTTGGAAAACAGATTTTCCTTTATTCAAACAGCCATACTTCTATATACAAAGTATGACATCTTCTCATAACTTTTATTCTTATTTAGGTACATCCTATGTCATATACACAAAGGATGTATATAAATATCTATAGATATATACCCTAAAATGAATGTGACATACAATATCACATATGTGAATCTGTATATATACATATTTCCTGATCAGTTCCAATATAGTTGCTTTATAAAATATGTTTCTCCCTGGTTACAATTAAATGTAAACATATAAAAGATACACCTTCTGGTTAGAATTCATTTTCTTTTCAAATCAGCAGAGATAATTGCTTTAAAATTGGTTTCATTTGATTCTCAGAAAATTTATACATCCACTTCTGTTAAAACTCTTATTTTTGCGTATCAAACTTCTTGTCACACAGTGAAGTCAAGAAGTCTTCTAGCATTAAGATTTTTTTAATTCAGCTCCTTTTTTATGACTTAGAATTTTCATCAAAAAAAAAATCTTATTTAAAAGCATATAGCCTTTCTGATTGAACAGGGAAGTGATGAGGAAATTCTGAACCTTGCATACCTTCCCTCCTTCTCAATAAGGAAATCCATAAATGGACTCTGCAGACCTCCTAATGTTTTGTGGACCGTGATTTGTAAGTAGAGAGTAGTATATATTTAAACTTAAAAATTATCTGTTGTTTATTTGAAATTAAAATTCAATTTGTGTTCTGTATATTGACTTGCTAAATTTGGCAACCCTACTTACAAACGATTATCTTAGTGAAAAGAGCTCTCAGTTCCATAATAGAGAGGATTTTCCCAAGCAGTATTTGTAAATATGTTGAATACATGACAACTTCTCTAATTTCAGTTCTCCAACTAACACAATGAGTATAATAATTAAGGCCCTAACTACCTCACTGCAGTTATTCTAAGAAAGAATTAGGCTTTAGGGAATACCCTGGCAGTCCAGTGCCAAGGATTTAGGTTCTATTCTTGGTTGGGAAACTAATACCCCACAAGCTGCATCACATAGCCAAAAAAAAAGTAATACACTCTGGCCAAAAGGTTCAACATGCAGTTATCACTCATTCTGTTTTCTTCACGTTGTATTGTAGTTTGAATGGAAATAATATAATTAATATTTTAAATAGAAAAAAAGAAGACAGGTGACTCCATCTGTGAGAATAACAGTGTCAGGATAAAACTGCTTTGAATATTTTCACCTCTGGTTGGTGAAACAAGTTGAATTATGCACTATTTTGCAACAAGTCCCAACATATGATTTATTATTGTTATTCAAAGTCTATGAAACAATTTCTTCTCATTACCATCAAACAGTTATATATTACTTTACATTAAGACTATACTTGAAAAGAAACTATTGAAGGAAATATTAACAGTGACTTCTTTGGAGAAAATAATTATGGTTTAACTTATCTGTTTTATAAGGCGAGACTTTGCATCACTGTTTTACTTAACGTGAGGCATTTAATACCCTCTTTATCTTAAAGGGGAGAAGGCAATGGCAACCCACTCCAGTACTTTTGCCTGGCAAATCCCATGGACGGAGGAGCCTGGTAGGCTGCAGTCCATGGGGTCACTAAGAGTCGGACACGACTGAGGGGCTTCTCTTTCACTTTCACTTTCATGGATTGGAGAAGGAAATGGCAGCCCACTCCAGTGTTCTTGCCTGGAGAATCCCAGGGATGAGGCAGCCTGGTGGGCTGCCGTCTCTGGGGTCGCACAGAGTCGGACACGACTGAAGCGACTTAGCAGCAGCAGCAGCAGCAGCAATCTTAAAGATTCATATTCCCCTAGCTTACCAGCAACTCTGTGACAGACAAATGACACAGAAAGACTGTAGCTAATTATATAACTGTCTAGGAGCTTCATGGAGTTAATGTATCTAATTTGGTCCTAAATTAACAGATTAGATATCCAACGTATTTGACCCATGGAGGAATTCCAGGTACATAAATACATTTAACTGTACTCTAAGCCTCTATGTTTTTTCACTAAAAGAATCTAACATCTTTTCTTTTTTTATTTCTGTACACTAAGGTACCAGTAAAATAAACTTTGGAATTCTATAGTACCAGTCAACCTAGACATGTGAAAGACAAGCTTTCAATACAAAACTTAATTAATTTTAAGAGATGTTTTAAAAAAGGAAAAATTTTAGAATCATTAGAGAAGATCAATCAACTATGCCTATCATCCCAAACATCCTTAATTGTTATTTATCAGTAATAATTACAGTAGCTATACTTTTTTCCAGGGCTTCCCAGGTGGCGCTAATGGTCCTAATAGCTATCCTTTTTTCCACGGAGTCTAAAAGAAAAAGTAAAACGGCTAAAAGAACAAAAAAAAAAAAAAGGGAAAAGGGAGAAAAAGTATAGAGAATTCTACTGCTGTTGCTAAGTCACTTCAGTCGTGACCGACTCAGTGTGACCCCATAGATGGCAACCCACCAGGCTCCCCCGTCCCTGGGATTCTCCAGGCAAGAACACTGAAGTGGGCTGAATTCTAGTGCCCACTAATATCTGTGTTTTCCTTGAAAGGGATGGTGGTGGCAAGGGCACACAGGACCTTGTAGGCCACTGAAAAGACTTTGGCTTTTACTTTGAGATTAAAATCTGAGAGAGACTGGAAGCCTCTGGGGAATTTAAAGCAGAGGAATGATGTGATTTTATGGTGGGATTCTGGATTATTTCAAAGTAGATATGACAGGATTTGCTGACATCAGAAATGAAAATATTCAGACTATTTTAAAAAATACACACACAAACTCAAAACACAAACACGCACACTCTTTCTTTTCCCAAAATGGAATCATGAAGTATGTATGTTCTGACTCATCAGTATATTGTGAACAGTTTTCTATGCTAATAAATCTCTGCGTTACATATACAAAGTGCTGTATTGAATTTTATTGCAGAGATTTACTGTAATTTGTTCAGCCATCTGTTTGATATTTGAATTCTTCCCAATTTTTCTTCTGACGATCAGTATCATTACACATGTGTCATTTTATTAACCTAAACTTGAAGAAATGCAACTGCTGGGCCAGAGGGTAAGCACTTATGAAAATGTCTGAGAAACACTGCCGAGCTTCTCAAAAGGCATGTTAATATTTTATATTTTCACTAACACTATCTAGTCAATTAAACTTAAGCGTTATTCCAATAGTTAACTCTGATGCGCAAATGGCGTTGGGTTCACTATGGATTTGTTAGTCTATGAGAGGAGGAACAACTAGTAGCCCCTTCATAAGAGGTAATCCACATTAATCTTTATCCCAGTTTCTTGGATTTCTTTTTTTTTTTTTTTGTATTTATTTATTTTTTTACACGAACTCCCAAACATGAACTCCCCTCCCACCTCCCACCCCACATCATCCCTCCAGATCATCCCCATACACCAGCCCCAAGCATCCTGCATCCTGCATTGAACATAGACTGGCAATTCATTTCTTACATGATAGTATACATATTTGAATGCTATTCTCCCAAATCATCCCACCCTCTCCCTCTCCCTCTCCTTCTCCCTCAGAGTCCATATGTCCGCTCTACACATCTGTATCTCTTTTGCTGTCTTGCATACAGGGTCCACATTACCATCTTTCTAAATTCCATATATATGTGTCAGTATACTGTATTGGTGTTGGATTTCTTTAGACTTTTGAGAGTGATCTTTGTTTAGGAAAGACTTCATTCACCTCATGTAGTTTGGGGGACTAAGCCCAAGTCTAAGCTAGTTTAACTGTAGCATAGATCGGGTGGTAAAGCTGCCCGGTATGCAAGGTACAGCTTCGATGCCTACAGTTTGCATATCTCCTAGACAAACCTATAACACCTTTGATTTACAGGTCTATAATCAGCCACAGGACCCCAAGAACATGGGGTAGGAGGAAGGGAATTATGATGCTCTTTTTAGCAGTACTAATTGGAAAACCTTGATTTCTACTTTAACAGATTCTGACCACAAGGAAAAAAAACACTTAGAAATTTAATGTATATTCTTAGATCAAACTTAAAATTCATATTGCTTTTATGTGAAAATCCTTAAATAATGAAAGAAACTACAAGAGATGTTACTATGAGCTTACCACCCTTACACATAGACTCTGCAATGGCTACAAAGAGAGTTCTTTATTGTGTCTCAGTGTGATTTATTTTATGTCAAGTGGCAAGGTTTTCTAAATAATATGAAACACTACCTGTCAAAAACCTGAGATTAAAAACTTCATAAGACTGTGAAATGTTTCTGAATTTGTTCAGCAAGGCTTTAGCTGTGCAGACACTTCTTCCATCTAACTATTGCTCTTCTTCCATTTACATCTTTTCTAGAAAATACATTTCAGCCCCGATTCTATCTATCTAGATTTTCTATCTATCTATCTATATAACTCTCTAAATAAAATTTCACACCTGAAGAAAAGAAATAGCAAATGTTCCTACTTCAAGGTATATAACCTGTTTTTACACTATATCTCTGCCTCAGTTGCTAGATGACCTTCACAGGGCTGCCAGAAACAGGCTTGCATTTAAATAGATCTTCCTTAACACTGTTATTTGACAGTTGTGCCACAGGAAGAGTATTAAATGCCAGAGATGTCAAAAATCTTTGATTCCCCAAGAGTTTCTGGGGAGTAGATTACAAGGCATGCCAGTGGTTTACCTTTTTATTAAGGTCACATCCTTCTTCAGAAATATATTTTCTTCAAATGGATGTTGCTATTTTTGTGGCCAAATTACATAGGTGATAGATTCCCCACCCCTACGTTCTGAGATCTAAAAAAATATAATCATCTGCTTGACATTCATTTCATTCTATGTGGTTTCATACTATTCCTTGTGCTCAATAGCCAAAGTGACAATTTATGCCAAGATACAACTTAATGCATATGTACTTATAATTAGCTGCTTTAATAAAGAGATTGGATATTTGATACTTAATTTATGCTCATTATGAAGGATCCTCTTTACATGTGACTTAGTTTGGTGTCACATAAAAAGCTATTTTTTTGGCTTAGTGTCCAAATAGAAAAAAATTTCCTATTCTAATTAATTTTCTAGCTTTCACTGTGTATAGAGAATAAATATTATTTTAAACCAGTTTTAAATACTAGGCAGGAGGCTAAGGCTACTTGGAGCAATATAAAATTTTAGTATGTATACTAAAGTAATTACTCAGAAAAATTCTTAGATACTTAGCCAACAAATATACACGGAGTACTTGTTATGAGCCAGATTCTGGGCTGGATACCTTCTCCAGAGAGATAGTGATTAGGCAAATCAGTCCATGATGACCACTATTTCTTGCCCTGATTTCCTTTTTGCACTCTCAAACTCTTCAGCAAAACAAATGAGCATTTTCCAAAGCTGTTCCAGAAATAGGTAAGCAACACATCATGAAGCCTAAGCATAACCAAACACTATTAAGTTGTGGGTTTTAGGGAAAAGTCAGATATATAGAAAGGACAGATACATTTGATTTCAGTCCAGCTTCTAAGAGGCAAACAATGTGAAAAAGTGGGACTCACAGGCCATAGTACATATTTTACACAACATAAATTACTGAGGGCTGAATTCTACAGAGCCACCCCAATCATCAACAGAACAAAAAACAAGATACAACAGAGGTGGAAGAAGACAGAACAGAAGGTAGGTGAGGTACAAGAGGGGAAGTTTCTATAATCTGTTCTTGGGAAATGAAGGAAGGACTCCGGCAGGAGGGTAAACTGAGGTCTATTTGACACTGTAATCAAAGGTATAGAGATGGATAGGTGGTTTTGTCTCCTTTCTACCTAGAAGAAACCCAGAGAAGTCACATCCTAAATATTCTTTCATTGAAATATTTTTGGAATGACTACTATTAGTAGGATACTGTGTTAGGTACTTTGGGGATACAAAGCCACATAGCAGAGTTCCTAATTTCAAGATATTATTTGGTGATACCATAACCACTGTCTAAACTTTCTTTAATTAGAGAGTTTTTCAAATTAACAAATACCTCTGGAGCTGTTACAAGGTATCATAATTCATTCATAATTCAATGTAAAAAAATTTTTTTTAATTCTGATTTTTAAAACAAGTAGAATTTTAGCTGAGATATAGGAGAAAGTTCTGATTTGAAGAGTGAAGGGAGAAGAAGAAATAATGTGACAGGTTAGGGTACTTTCTAGAAGGCATAGAATTTAGCTATATGGGAGTTTTACTTTTCTTGCTCTAGGAATTTTCTCCCATTGATAAATGAGATCTAAAACAGAAGGAAGCCTTCCCTTGTTAGGCCTTCGCTCCCAAGGGCCTAAGGAGCAGAGATGGAAAAACAAGGGCAGACCTCTTTCTCTCTTTCAGAGCTCCTATATATGAATCTCATATCATAAGAAGCGGCTCCATGGAAAAGTGGCAGAAAGCTTTACAGGCCAACATAAGCCATTCCAGAGAGAATGAAATATATACAAACATAATAATTTTAGTGGTGGCACCAGTTCATAGAGCATACAGAAAATACTCCTGATTATCTCACTCAATATTCTTTTTAGAAAACAGGCCCATTTGACTATCTGTACTGAAAGGGTAGAGCTCTAGGAATCCTGCGATCTCAATCAGATTTCCATAAGATTTTAAGATAATAGAATTTTATTAGAATTTTTAGAATAGAATTTTCAAAACATGAAAATGGATCAATTTAAATAAAACATAAATATGAAAAGGCTAATAATAACTGATTTCTTCATGGGTATAAAATTATAAAATCTTTCTCAAGATACAGTCAAAACACATTTAGATCTTATCTTTATTGTAAGTCACAATTTGCTACTTTAGTCTCTGTTCTCCCCTTGGCCTTGTGAACCCTCAGAACAAATCTCAAGCATTGTTCTCAAGGGATAAACTTTGCTTTTGCAAATGAAAAAATTTAATCTTCTAGTACAGTAACAAGGAGACTTGTGAGAGCTAAATACAAACACCACTTATTTCTTGCTAATGTGAACTAAAATTGTTTTGTGGTTGTTGCTACAAAGATGTAAATGCTTCAACTTTCTGTAACAACAGGGTCTACTGAAATGACATTATATTTTCAAGTACATCTGGCTCAAAATGAACTTAACATCATAAATATTTGATATACTTAAATGCATTATTTTATTGTTTTGACAGAAGCTGTATTATTATAAAATCAATGAATTAACCATAAGAAAGGCTATGCTAGAGAAAGAAGTTACTGGTAAACAACACAGTGAGACACTTTTGGCCTAACCGCATGCTAATGAGTATTTCTGAAGTTCTAAGCACTCTTTATAGGTAAAACAACACTGAATGAGATCAACCATTTTCTTCTTTGTTTTACCCTTCATAAGGACAATTAGGCAACAGCAGAAAATCCTGAGACATAAAAATTACATGTGCTTGTGCCCAGTTGCTAAGTCATGTCCGACTCTTTTGCTCACCAGGTACATCGGATTTTCCAGGCAAGAATACTGGAATGGGTTACCATCTCCTTCTCCAGGGGATCTTCCTGGTCCACGGATTGAACCCCTGTCACCTGCAATGCAGGCAGATTCTTTACCAATGAGCCACCTGAGAAGCATCAGTCAGTTCAGTTCAGTCGTCAGTCATGTGCGACTCTTTGTGACCCTGTGGACTACACCACACCAGGCTTGTCTCTCCATCACCAACTCCTGGAGCTTGCTCAAACTCATGTCCATCAAGTCAGTGATGCCATCCAACCATCTCNATTCTTTACCAATGAGCCACCTGAGAAGCATCAGTCAGTTCAGTTCAGTCGTCAGTCATGTGCGACTCTTTGTGACCCTGTGGACTACACCACACCAGGCTTGTCTCTCCATCACCAACTCCTGGAGCTTGCTCAAACTCATGTCCATCAAGTCAGTGATGCCATCCAACCATCTCATCCTCTGTTGTCCCCTTCTCCTCGTACCTTCACTCTTTCCTAGCATCAGGGTCATTCCCAATGAGTCAGTTCTTCACATCAGGTGGCCGAAGTATTGGAGTTTCAGTTTCAGTATCAGTCCTTCCAATGAATATTCAGGACTGAGTTCCTTTAGGATTTGACTGGTTGGATCTCCTTGCGGTCCAGGGAATTCTCAAGAGTCTCCCCCAACAACACAGTTCAAAAGCATCAATTATTTGGCACTCCGCTTTCTTTATAGTTNCCAATGAGTCAGTTCTTCACATCAGGTGGCCGAAGTATTGGAGTTTCAGTTTCAGTATCAGTCCTTCCAATGAATATTCAGGACTGAGTTCCTTTAGGATTTGACTGGTTGGATCTCCTTGCGGTCCAGGGAATTCTCAAGAGTCTCCCCCAACAACACAGTTCAAAAGCATCAATTATTTGGCACTCCGCTTTCTTTATAGTTCAACTCTCACATCCATACATGACTACTGCAAAAACCATAGCTTTGACTAGACGGACCTTTGTTGGCAAAGTAATGTCTCTGCTTTTCAATATGCTGTCTAGGCTGGTCATAGCTTTTCTTCCAAGGAGCAAGCGTCTATTAATTTCATGGCTACGGTCACCATTTGCTGTGATTCTGGAGCTCAAGAAAATAAAGTCTGTCACTATTTCCATTGTTTTACCATCTATTTGCCATGAAGTGATGGGATCAGATGCCATGAACTTAATTTTTTGAACGTTGAGTTTTAAGCCAACTTTTTCACTCTCCTCTTTCACTTTCATCAAGAGGCTCTTTAGTTCATTTTCACTTTCTGCCATAAGGGTGGTGTTATCTGCATATCTGAGGTTACTGATATTTCTCCCAGCTATCTTGATTCCAGATTGCACTTCATCCAGCCTGGCATTTCGCATGATGTACTCTTCATATTGAGTTAAAATAAGCAGGGTGACAATATACATCCTTGACGTACTCCCTTCCCAATGTGGAACCAGTCCGTTGTTTCATGTCCAGTTCTGTTACTTCTTGACCTGTATACAAATTTCTCAGAAGGCAAGTAAGGTGGTCTGGTATTCCCATCTCTTGAAGAATTTTCCACAGTTTGTTGTGATCTACACAAAGGCTTTGGCATAATCAATAAAGCAGAAGTAGATATTTTTCTGGAACTCTCTTGCTTTTTCTAGGATCCAACAAATGTTGGCAATTTGATCTCTGGTTCCTCTGCCTTTTCTAAATCCAGGTTGAACATCTGGAAGTTCACAGTTCACATACTGTTGAAGCCTGGCTTGAAGAACTTTGAGCATTACTTTGTGGGCATGTGAGATAAGTGTAATTGTGAGGTAGTCTGAACATTCTTTGGCATTGCCCTTCTTTGGGACTGGAATGAAAACACCTTTCCCAGTCCTGTGGCCACTGCTGAGTTTTCCAAAATTGCTGGCATACTGAGGGCAGCACTTTCACAGCGTCATCTTTTAGGATTTGAAATAGCTCAATTGGAATTTCATCACCTCCACTAACTTTGTTCACAGTGATGCTTCCTAAGGCCCACTTGACTTTGGATTCCAGGATGTCTGGGTCTAGGTGAGTGATAACACCATCGTGGTTATCTGGGTCATGAAAATCTTTTTTGTATCGTTCTTTCGTGTATTCTTGACACCTCTTCTTAATATCTTTAGCTTTTGTTAGGTCCATACCATTTCTGTCCTTTATTGTGCCCATCTGTGCATGAAATGATCCCTGGTATCTCAAATTTTCTTGAAGAGATCTCTAGTCTTTCCCATTCTATTTTTTTTTTTTATTGTTATTTTTACTTTATTTTACTTTGCAATACTGTATTGGTTTTGCCATACATTGACATGAATTCGCCACGGGTGTACATGAGTTCCCAATCCTGAACCCCCCTCCCACCTCCCTCCCCATATCATCTCTCTGGATCATCCCTATGCACCAGCCCCAAGCATCCTGTATCATGCATCAAACCTGGACTGGCGATTCGTTTCTTACATGATGGTATACATGTTTCAATGCCATTCTCCCAAATCATCCCACCCTCTCCCTCTCCCTCAGAGTTCAAAAGTCCATTCTATACATCTGTGTCTCTTTTGCTGTCTCGCATACAGGGTTATCATTACCATCTTTCTAAATTCCATATATATGTGTTAGTATACTGTATTGGTATTTTTCTTTCTGGCTTTACTTCACTCTGTATAGTAGGCTCCAGTTTCATACACCTCATTAGAACTGATTCAAATGTATTCTTTTTAATGGCTGTGTAATACTTCATTGTGTATATGTACCACAGCTTTATTATCCATTCGTCTGCTGATGGACATCTAGGTTGTTTCCATGTCCTGGCTATTATAAACAGTGCTGCAATGAACACTGGGGTACACGTGTCTCTTTCAATTCTGGTTTCCTTGGTGTGTATGCCCAGCAGTGGGATTGCTGGGTCATAAGGCAGTTCTACTTGCAATTTTTAAAGGAATCTCCACACTGTTCTCCATAGTGGCTGTACTAGTTTGCATTCCCACCAACAGTGTAAGGGTTCCCTTTTCTGAATGGGAGAAAATAATAGCAAATGAAGCAACTGACATACAACTAATCTCAAAAATACACAAGCAATTTATGCAGCTCTGCTGCTGCTGCTAAGTCACTTCAGTCATGTCTGGCTCTGTGTGACCCCATAGACGGCAGCCCACCAGGCTCCCCCGTCCCTGGGATTCTCCAGGCAAGAATACTGGAGTGGGTTGCCATTTCCTTCTCCAATGCATGAAAGAGAAAAGTGAAAGTGAAGTCGCTCAGTCTGTCCGACTGTTAGCGATCCCGTGGACTGCAGCCCACCAGGCTACTCCGTCCATTGGATTTTCCAGGCAAGGGTACTGGGGTGGGGTGCCATTGCCTTCCCCTTATGCAGCTCAATTCCAGAAAAATAAACGACCCAATCAAAAAATGGCCCAAAGAACTAAAGAGACATTTCTCCAAAGAAGACATATGGATGGCTAACAAACACACGAAAAGATGCTCAACATCACTCACTATCAGAGAAATGCAAATCAAGACCACAGTGAGGTACCATTTCACACCAGTCAGAATAGCTGCGATCCAAAAGTCCACAAGCAATAAATGCTGGAGAGGGTGTGGAGAAAAGGGAATCCCATTCTATTGTTTTCCTCTATTTCTTTGCACTGATCACTGAGGAAGGCTTTCTTTATCTCTCCTTGCTATTCTTTGGAACTCTGCATTCAAATGAGTACATCTTTCCTTTTCTCCTTTGCCTTTAGCTTCTCTTCTTTTCATAGCTATTTGTAAGGCCTCCTCAGACAACCATTTTGCCTTTTCCATTTTTTTTTCCCTTGGGGATGGTCTTGATCACTGCCTCCCATACAATGTCACAAACCTCTGCCCATATTTCTTCAGGTACTCTGTCTTTCAGACCTAATCCCTTGAATCTGTTTGTCACTTCCACTGTATAATCAATTGTAAGGGATCTGATTTACGTCATACCTGAATGGTCTAGTGGTTTTCCCTATTTTCTTCAATTTACATCTGAATTTGGCAATAAGGAGTTCATGATCTGAGCCACAGTCAGCTCCCCATCTTGTTTTTGCTGATTGAGAAGCACAGAAAATAGTTAAACCAAATTTTCTCTATAACTTCTCCAAATATAATATGGCAATAAAAAAGATTTGTTAATAGATTTCAGTATGTTGCTGTGTCCATATTTTCCAACAGATCATTCAACCTGAAAAACTTATTTTGAGATCTAACTTCTATAACATTTTCATTAGCCAGAATGGCACTGATCAATACTACTATCTCCAAGGCACATACACTTGTGATCAGTTCTTGACTTCGACATGGCAAGAGAAATAAAATATTATAAGCTTTCACTTGAATGATGCTGTAATTTCCCAAAAGGTTCACATATTTGTGAGAAAGATGCATCACAATGAGTATAACTGTTAGTAAGCCAAAATCTCCTATAGTGAAAATCCACCTAATTAAATTTCTCCACTTAAAATCCACTTAATTCCTCCAAATCTAAATAGAAATCAAAAGTAGAACATATTGACTGATGCCTGATTTACATTTTTCATTATGCCTGATTTTCTTCTTAGTTATTGAACACATTGTACCAGTTCTTTTGATTTTTCTGGTGGCTTTTCAAAGATTAATAGTACATAGTAAGATTGCTTACAAATAGTCCACTTTTTGATCATTTTATTATTGCCTCCACAGCTATCTAAAATTTTGGTGTAGATAGCCCACAGGGTCAATAACTTTATTTAGAAAATATATGAAGACAAAGAACATATATAAATATTTCAACCTGTCAATGGCCAGGATCCAGATTCTAAATTATGTTATGATAACCTAGTGAATCTTAGTATTAGCTATGAATCATCCAAATCAATAAATAATATATAGCATTCTAGATAAATCTAGATGACTTTTCTTTATATCAAGTTATAAGTCTCTGACTTCAATTACAAGATTTAAGACCACCAGCTAATGTTGTAGTTGGCGAGTCCAGAGAACTAAGCCATTAATAAAACATGCTTTGGCATTCTCATTCAATTTCAATTAACCTAGTTTAAGGATCAAAGCCTCTTTGGAAATTATTTAATAATAATAATTATTAACAGTCTTTATTGTGCCTAGAATGAATCTAAATTTATCAGTGAGCAGTTATTTAGTAAATATTTAGTAGTCTACTTAATACAGATGCTATGGCTCATGCTTGACAATTGTTCAAGTTAATTCATCAAACCTCATCAGACAGATAAAGTATGAAACAATAAAATCTATGAATTAGGGTAAGAGGGGGATATAAATAATTTAATTCTGAATTATAAGAAACCTTATAAATTTCTCATAACCTACTTCATTTAAAAGTAGGTTTTATAAACTTCATTTCAGAGAAAACAAAAAAAAAAATCCTTGCTTTGTTACTTTGCCACAATCCTTTATATATAGTAGATAAGTTTTTAATTAATATCACTACAAATCTGTAACAAATAATCATTACAAACCTATGCTCACTGTCAGGCAGTTACATTCTAGGTAGGAAGATGGACAATAAAGAAGATATATCAATTATCCACTTCTGGGTATTTATCTGGAGAACACAAAAATACTAATTTTAAAAGATAAAGGCATCCCTATGTTCAATGCAGCATTATTTACAATAGCCATGCCACAGAAACAACCTACGTGTCCACTGACGAATGAATGGATAAAGATGTGGTACACACACATGCATGCACGCACACACACGCACACACATATATAAAATGGTACATAACTCAGTCATAAAGGAAGGTAAAATCTTGCCGCTTGTGACAACCTTGGACCTTGAGGGTATTATGCTAAGTGAAGTAAATCAGATGGAGAAAGACAAATACCAAATGATTTCATTCACATGTGGAACCTAAAAACAACAACAACAACAACAACAACATAAAGCAAAACCAAACTCAGAGAGAACATACTAGAGGTTACCAGAGGGGAAGGGGGTTGAAGGGTAGGTGAAATGGGTAAAGGGGGTTAATTATATATGATGATGGATGGTAACTAGACTTGTAATAGCAATCACTTTGTAGTATATATAAGATGTTGAATTATAATGTTGAACACCTGAAACTCATAATTTTTTAGGAAAGAAATCAATTATATAGAATGTGAAATTAAAAGACACTTGCTCCTTAGAAGAAAAGCTATGACCAACCTAAACAGCATATTAAAAAGCAGAGATGTTACTTTGCCAACAAAGGTCTGTCTAGTCAAAGCTATGGTTTTTCAAGTAGTCATGTGTGGATGTGAGAGCTGGACTATAAAGAAAGCTGAGCATCTAATTGACGTTTTTGAACTGTGATGTTGGACAAGACTCTTGAGAGTGCCTTGGACTGCAAGGAGACTCCGTTAGACTGCAAGGAGACTCCGTTGGACTGCAAGGAGATCCAACCAGTTCAGTTCTAAAGAAAACCAGTCCTGAATATTCATTGGAATGACTGATGCTGAAGCTGAAAATCCAATACTCTGGCACCTGATGAGAAGAACTGACTCATTGGAAAAGACCTTGATGCTGGGAAAGATTGAAGGCAGGAGGAGAAGGGGACAAAAGAGGATGAGATGGTTGGATGGCATTACTGACTCAATGGACATGAGTTTGAGTAAGCTTTGGGAGTTGGTGATGGACAGAGAAGCCTGGCGTGCTGCAGTCCATGAGGTCACAAAGAGTTGGATATGACTGAGTGACTGAACAGAACTGAACTGATATAGAATGTGAAATCATGACAAATGCCAAGGAGAAAAAAAGAGAGCAAAAGAAGGATTTAGGAGATGTGTATGTTTAAGTGTGTGTGTATGACAGGATGAAGTGAAGTGAAGCTGCTCAGTCGTGTCCGACTCTGCGACCCCATGGACATCAAGCTCCTCCATCCATGGGATTTTCTAGGCAAGAGTACTGGAGTGGGTTGCCACTTCCTTCTCCAGGGAATCTTCCTGACCCAGGGATCGAACCCAGGTCTCCCACATTGTAGACAGATGCTTTACTGTCTGAGCCACCAGGGAAGTTCTGTATGACAGGATAAAAGGTATTTAAAATTTTAGGCTGGCCAGAGAAGGCACCCATTATCCAAAGTACATACAGAGAAGAGTGAGAAATTTATGTCACTGCTTATTATAAGCACAAGATATTGCTGCCAAATTGGTTCTTATTCTGGGTGTGAGTCAAAAAAATTCTTGTTTAGCTAAAAAATGAAACTTGAAATGATGGTAAATTCTTGAACACCACTGATTCTATTAATTTTGAAAAAAAAAAAAAAACCCAGATAATTAGAAATACAACAGTCTTGTACCATATGGGTTATGCTCTTCACATTGCTCTAGCTGGCTTTCCATTAGAAATCTGAAGAATGGTCCATGTTGTTCGTTAGAGTAACAGAAGAATAAATATGCTAATGTACTCTCCGAGGCCCAAGCCACTCCCTCGCAAAGCTTTTGGTGTTTAAAGGACTGCATTTCTTCTTGCCTGACGACCTGGCAAGCAGCGTATTTAGATGTAATGATTCCTTGTTATTCACAAAAAGGCGGATTCACTGAATGCCTCACTTACCATTCTAGCGGCTATTTGGATGTGGGAAATAACTGATCTCAATGTCATTTCTGTGGCATATTTCCCTCCATGATTTGTTAAAGAAAGAAAACAATGCAGTGCACAGCATACAGATTGTAAGACTGCTTGAACTGCCCATTATCTACAGCAGAGTTTATGACCAGCCTTTCCACAGCTCAGTTTTAGAGAAAGAAGAGGCACTATGGTAAGCTGTGGCTTATCACTGCTGAAAATGTGACCACAGCGGTAAAGCCAAGTGACAGAAGCCCATGTGCTGGAGTGGCCTGGGTTCAAGCCCTAAATCATCTACTTACTGTGAGACTTGAGGCAAGTTTTTTTTTTTTTTAATATAAATTTATTTATTTTAATTGGAGGCTAATTACTTTACAATATTGCATTGGTTTTGCCATACATTGACATGAAACCGCCACGGGTGTACACGTGTTCCCCATCCTGAACCCCCCTCCCACATGCCTCCCCATCCCATCCTTCTAGGTCATCCCAGTGCACCAGTCCCAAGCATCCTGTATCATGCATCAAACCTGGACTGGTGATTCGTTTCACATATGATATTATACATGTTTCAATGCCATTCTCCCAAATCATCCCACCCTCTCCCTCTCCCTCAGAGTCCAAAAGACTGTTCTATACATTTGTGTCTCTTTTGCTGTCTCGCATACAGGGTTATTGTTATCATCTTTCTAAATTCCATATATATGTGTTAGTATACTGTATTGGTATTTTTCTTTCTGGCTTTACTTCACTCTGTATAGTAGGCTCCAGTTTCTATTGGTATTTTTCTTTCTGGCTTTACTTCACTCTGTATAGTAGGCTCCAGTTTCATCCACCTCATTAGAACTGATTTATATGTATTCTTTTTAATGGCTGAGTAATATTCCATTGTGTGTATGTACCACAGCTTTCTTATCCATTCGTCTGCTGATGGACATCTAGGTTGTTTCCATGTCCTGGCTATTATAAACAGTGCTGCGATGAACATTGGGGTACACGTGTTTCTTTCAATTCTGGTTTCCTCAGTGTGTATGCCCAGCAGTGGGATTGCTGGGTCGTACGACAGTTCTATTTCCAGTTTTTAAAGGAATCTCCACACTGTTCTCCATAGTGGCTGTACTAGTTTGCATTCCCACCAACAGTGTAAGAGGGTTCCTTTTTCTCCATACCCTCTCCAGCATTTATTGCAAGTTTTTAATTGTTTTTTGTGCCTCAATTTCCTCATCTGTAAAATGAAGATAGTAAACTACAAGTATTACACGGTTGATATATGAAAAATGTAGGTGCAACTGAAGTCCTCAAAGAAAAGTATTTGGTGAAATAAGAGCTGAAATTTTTCAAATTTGATGAAAACTATAAACGCACAGACCCCAAAACTCAAAGAATCCCAAGACAAGAAACACAAGAACACTACACAGAGATATACAATGAAAAGAAAACCAAACAACCCTGCTAAAAACTACATCAGTGGTTCTCAACCAGGGATTATTCCTCCCTATTCCTACTCCTCTGGGGACATTTGACAAAAGATATTTTTGTTTGGAACAACCGGGTGGGGGAAAGTGTGCATGACTGGCATCTAATGCACAGAGGCCGGGAACGCTGCTAAACATCCTATAATGGAAAGGACAGCCCTCACAAAAATCAGTTACCCTGCCGAAAACATCAGCAGTGCTAAGGCTGAGAAACATGGGGCTTCCCTGGTGGCTCAGATGGTAAATAATCTGCCTGCAATGAGGGAAGAGAAATACTAAAAGCATATAATAATCAAAATGCTTAAAACTAGTGAAAAGAGAAAATCTTAAAAATCATATCCTTATCATATTTTTCATCCTGACAAATACAGAAAGTATATGAGATTGCAATATTAAGCATTTTTTGTAAATCACACACCAAGGTTAAGCCAGGAGCTGAGTACCAACAAGTAAAGGTGCCCAGACCTGTAGAGCTACTTGGAGGGGTTCCCAGTACTCACAAGTCAATGTGACTTTTTAAAAAAAATCTGACTTTAGGGAGCTACACAATGTACAGTTTCTATCTTCAGCAGAAACTGAAGATTCTGCTCTGTGGTTTTCCTGACACTTAATCATAGGCAAGAAGTGGTGGGGCCAGGATTTTAACTGAAGTCTGTTTCGAAAATGCATCAAAATAATATTAATAATACAAAATATAAGATAAATGTGCTTTCAGTTTACTATTTTGGGTCTTCATAACAAGTTAATATACATCTATGCTGCTAGAGCACTGGTCCACTACAAGTTTATTCAATTACTTTGGTAGTCAGGGACTAGCTGTGGCAAAGCATATCAGTCTATATTTCTTCTTTTTTTTCTGTCAGTTGGAGGAAAGAAGAGTAACAGTGGTCACAGCTATGGCAGGAACTGTGTATATCATTTACTGAAAATTGTTTATAGTTTAAAAAATTTTTTCATGGAGTACGGTTGATATACAATGTTGCGTTAGTTTCTGCTATACAGCGAAGTAAATCAGTTACACATATATTCACTCCAGATATTTTTCCCACGTAGGTCGTTATGGAGTATTGAGAAGAGTTCCCTGTGCTATACAGTAGGTCCTTATTAATTATCTATTTTATACACAGTTGGAGGAGGAAATGGAAAACCACCCCAGTATCCTTGCCTGGAGAATTCCATGGACAGAGGAGCCTGGTGGGCTATAGTCCATGGGGTCACAAAGAGTCGGACACAACTGAGCAACTAACACACTTATATACAGTAGTATATATGTCAATCCCAATCTCCCAACTTATCCCTCCTCATCCCTTCCCCACTGGAAACCGTAAGTTTGGAAAACTGTTTACAGTTTTATCTTTATAGATGCCTACTCTGGAGAAGAGTAGGAAGAGGTGCTTATTTTTATTTGGTTCTGTCCTCCATGGGGAAAAAACTGAGAATCACTTCTTTTAAGTATCAGATCTCTTTGGTCAAGCTAGGTAGATTTCAATGGAATGCACAGAGAGAGAGAGCTAGAGACATACACTTTTTTTTCTGAATGGTTAAAACAAAGTCATACTAAAGGGAAATAATGCTAAGAACACTTACAGTAGCATACTAATCAACAAAACTGTTTAGCCTAGAATAATCAGAAATTCATCAGTGCTCTAAAGGAGTGAAAGCTGAGTTTTGTGTCTTAAGAAGTAATCTTCTGAGGTTCAAAAATGAATATTCCACACAATTAGAACAACTGAGCCAATCATCTTTAGTAAAGGAAATACTAGATTAATATGTGTTTTACTGAGGAAGTATAAACATTAATGAGGGTAAAGGAGCAGGCAATGTATAAATTATCTTGAGCTTCAAACAGTTAAAAGGTAACTTCACAGTTGCTTTTTTGTTTTCTTATAACTTTGCCTGGATACTTTATTTTCCTTCCTCTTTTTCAGGTGGTTCTATATATAAGTTATAGAGAATCCAAAACAAATGAAATTTGATGTAACTTATTATTCATTAACTTTGCAAACATGTTTTATTTCCTCCTCCAATCAACTTACCTCTTTTTATAGTCCTGTATGCTACTTGTAAGTGAATAAAAAGTTCATACTTACTCGAAAGAACAGTCGTAAGGAAAATGTAGTCTGAAAAGGATATGAGTCCACATTCTCCAAGTGTGTAAAATATACTGCCTTCATCAGCAAATTTTTCTCGTTCCTGGGCAATTTTCTATTGAATGTATGGGTCCAACCGAAAGATAAAAAGATTTAACAGAATGAGAATATAGTTAAGAGACGAATGACCATTTATCTGACAGTTTTATGGTATTTATTATAAGCATTTCTCTGATAGCCATTCCAAATTAATGGATCCTTTACAGTTTTTAAGATGATTAAAATTATAAGCAAAAGATGATTTTGTCTATTTGCTCCAACACTGGCTTAATGTGAGCAATGAAAAGTTTTCAGTTTTATGAACTCCTGCCATTTAACATATAAGAGGCCCATTTCAGGTCTGAATTTGTTTCTGAGTTTGAAAAACAATCCACCTTTTTCTATAGAGGTATATAACGTAGAGAAAAAAAAAAAAAAAACAGTTCTAAATACCCAAGAAAAACAACTAGTGATTAAAACTAGTGATCAGAAATGAATAAGTTAGCAACTATTGTCAACACCCACCCAAATGTTCAGAAAATTAATTTCTGAAATTTTAACTTTTACCTTATGAAGCCCAATAATCTTAGTTTTTGAAATATAGAACAGTTTACAGAGTAAATAACATCTCTGAAATATGTCAAATCAGACATACACATCAAGCTTTAGGCATGATATAATTTAGTTATATTTACTGTTACTTTGGTGGAGGCTCCTAAATTTTAGCTACTTGAAGAAACTCTACTATAACTTAGTTTTAATTCTAAGTACATATTTATTTTCTTTAATCTAGCTCACAGAGTTTATTCTCAGGTTCAGAAATGGTCTATCTGGGAAGTAGTCTATTCCTGGGTGTTTAAGGGAAACCTACCCTTTTTTTTCCTGATTCCCTATTAGACCAGAAACTTAAGAGGTGCCATTGATGATACTTTCAAAAACTGAAAAGGATCCATGAAACAGTTAGACTTGAAACTCACTTATATAAGTTTGACTCATTTTGGACCAACCAAAGAAATTTCAGGAATTATTCTAGGTATCAAAAAAGGGAGAGGAGGTTTTAAAAACCCAAACCAACAAAGCGCAGTCAAAGTAATAATATCATGCAAGCACAAAGTAAGCAGCAGCACTGCAAGCATAACCTTGAGAGGAGCATCATGGAAACTAAACCAACAAGCACCACCACACCATCATCCAGATACACAGCCATCCAATAGGTTACCTCTGTCTAGTGAAGATCCCATCATATACACAAAGGAAAGAAAACTGGTTAACCAGTGGAAGACATGAGGACCAAATGAATCATCATGATCTTCTTAGTAAACCCACTCAAAATAGCCTCTCCTGGATATTTGCTTACAATATGAAACAGCAACGATGGAAAAGGCAAAAATCCACAGTTGAATGCCAACAAAGCAGTAAAGAGGTTTTGATGGCAGTTTCTACTTAGGAAAGGGCATCTCTGACTCATTTGTGATGGCCAGAAAGCCTGGTCGGGCCTAACAGCATTTAGAGATTACTTGCTTGAGCCAAAACCAAAAATGAGCCCACAGTCCAATTAAGGTTAGACCTCATATCACACTTGATCTTCTACCAACAGATTAAACACAAATTTCAGACAAAAAAGGCTACTGGATGAAAAGAGAAGCAAAGTTGTTCACTGGGAAGTTAATATTTTAATTTCTCAAAAGAAAACTGTACATTTTTGAACATTATCCAAGATACTGCAAAGGAAAAGCATGTGAATGAGAAAAAAATACACAAAATGAGAACAGGCTGTCAAAGGCATAAAATCTTACTTGCTAGAATAAATTTGAATAGAAGCTGAGTAACCCATATTAATTATGTAATGATCTTACAGAGAGACTGCTATAATAAAACAAAATAAATAGTATATTGGGATCCAGAAGGTGAGAGACAAAAATCTAAGGACAAACTGAAAGGAGGAAACCAGGCAAGAAAAGCATATCCAATATTATTTTTCTAAGAATCATCTGGACCATGCTGCTGCTCAGAAAATAAAGACAAATCTTAAGTTTATAACTTTTAATTTTGATGTAATTTCAAACTCAGAAAAGTGGAGACAACTGTATAAGGAATTCCCATATGCTTTTTACTCAGATTCACCAACAGTTTACATATCTCCTTATTTGCTTTATCATTTTACATATCTTCTTTTATATTATATCAAAACTTGGAGACATGTCCCTTTAGACTTCAATACTTCAATAAATATTTCCTATGAACAAAGACATTCTCTCATGTACTACAGTAAAAATTTGATAAAATCAGGGTATTTAACACTGATACATATTATTACTTGTAATCCACAGTCTATTATCAGATTTAGCGAACTATCTCAGTAATTTACTTTTTTAGCTATTAATACTTTCCCTCTATGGACTTAACGGAAGCAGAAGATATTAAGGAAAGGTGGCAAGAATACACAGAACTATACAAAAAAGATCTTCATGACCCAGATAATCACAATGGTGTGATCACTCACCTAGAGCCAGACATCCTGGAATGTGAAGTCAAGTGGACCTTAGGAAGCATCACTATAAACAAAGTTAGTGGAGGTGGAATTCTAGTTGAGGTATTTCAAATCCTAAAAGATGATGCTGTCAAAGTGCTGCCCTCAATATGCCATCAAATTTGGAAAACTCAGCAGTGGCCACAGGACTGGCAGAGGTCAGTCCTCATTCCAATCCCAAAGAAAGACAATGCCAAAGAATGCTCAAATTAACACAAAACTGCTCTCATCTAACTTAGCAGCAGCAGTAGCAGCAACACGCTAGTAAAGTAATGCTCAAAATTTTCCAAGCCAGGCTTTAGCAACAGGTGAACTGTGAACTTCCAGATGTTCAAGCTGGTTTTAGAAAAGGCAGAGGAACCAGAGATCAAATTGCCAACATCTGCTGGATCATCAAAAAAGCAAGAGAGTTCCCGAAAAACACCTATTTCTGCTTTATTGACTATGCCAAAGCCTTTGACTGTGTGGATCACCACACACTGTGGAAAATTCTTCAAGAGATGGAAATACCAGACCACCTGACCTGCCTTCTGAGAAATCTGTATGCAGGTCAGGAAGCAACAGTTAGAACTGGACATGGAACAACAGATTGGTTCCAAATAGGAAAAGGAGTACGTCAAGGCTGTATATTGTCACCCTGCTTATTCAACTTATATGCAGAGTACATCCTGAGAAACACTGGGCTGGATGAAGCACAAGCTGGAATCAAGATTGCTGGGAGAAATATCAATAACCTCAAATATGCAGATGACACCACCCTTATGGCAGAAAGCAAAGAAGAGCTAAAGAGCCTCTTGACGAAAGTGAAAGTGGAGAATGAAAAAGTTGGCTTAAAGCTCAACATTCAGAAAAATAAGATCACAGCACCTGGTCCTATCACTTCATGGCAAATAGATGGGGAAACAGTAAAAACAGTGGCTGACTTTATTTTGGGGGGCTCCAAAAATCACTGCAGATGGTGGCTGCAGCCATGAAATTAAAAGATGTTTACTCCTTGGAAGAAAACTTATGACCAACCTAGACAGCATGTTAGAAAGCCAAGACATTACTTTGCCAACAAAAGGTCAAAGCTGCGGTTTTCCAGTAGTCATGTATAGATGTGAGAGCTGGACTATAAAGAAAGCTGGGTGCCAAAGAATTGATGCTTTTGAACTGTGATGTTGGAGAAGACGCTTGAAGAGTCCCTTGGACTGCAAGGAGATCCAACCAGCCCATCCTAAAGGAAATCAGTCCATTGGAAGGACTGATATTGAAGCTGAAATTCCAATACTTTGGCCACCTGATGCAAAGAACAGACTCATTGGAAAAGACCCTGATGCTGGGAAAGATTGAGGGCAGGAGGAGAAGGGGATGACAGAGGATGAGATGGTTGGATGGCATCACCGACTCAATGGACATGAGTTTGAGTAGACTCCGGGAGTTGGTGATGGACAGGGAGGCCTGGTATGCTGCAGTCTATGGGGTTGCAAAGAGTCAGACACAACTGAACTGAACTGAACTTTCCCTCTAGTCCAGGATGTAGTCCATAAACATAAATGGCCTTTAGTTGTCATGTCTTTTTAATCTCCATTAATCCAAAAGAGCTTTCTTTGCTCATCTTTGTTTTTTCCTTTGGAGGTTTATTATTGTTTTCCACTGTGGTAAAATTCACATGACATAAACTTCAGCACTCTAACCATTTAACCATAAAATGTGCGGGCTTTTTGAATTTGGTTTCTTTCGCAGATCATGGTTTTTGTTGGTCCATCTGTGTTGTAGCAGCAATCAGTATTTCATTCCTTTTTATTGCCAAATAATATTCCATTGTATATATACCATAAATTGTTTATCCATTCATCCATTAAAGGATATTTGAGTTGTTTCCAGCTTTTGGCTGTTGTGAATAATGCTACTATGTACATTCATGTACAACTATTTGTTTAAGTATCTGCTTTCAGTTCTCTTGGGTATATATCTGGGAATGGAACTGCTGAGTCATATCACACATTTATGTTTACGTTTTTGCAGAATGGGCAAACTATTTTCCACAGCAGCTATACCACTTTGCATTACTACCAGCAATGTAAAATGGTTCCAATTTCTCCACATCCTGAGTTTATTTTTAAAATTATATCCATCTGAGTGCAAACTTGTATCTTATTGTGGTTTGTCTAATGATGTTGAGCATCTTTTCACATGTCTGTTGGCCATTTATATTATGTTCTTTGGAGAAATATCTATTCAAATCCTTTGCCCATTTTTTTGAATTGGGTTATTTGTTTTCTGTTGTTGAGTTGTAAAGTTCTCTATATATTCTATATACTAAACATGTATTTGATATAGGGTTTGCAAATAAATTCTTTCATTCTGCTCATTGCCTTTCACTCTCCTGATTATGTCCTTTGGTGCATAGAAATTTTAAATATTGATGAAGCTCAACTTGTCTATTTTTTTCTCTTATTGCTTGTGCTTTTAATGTCATATCTAAGACTTCATCACAAAATCCAAGATCATGAAGATTTACCCGTTCCTCTAACAGTTCTGTAGTTTTAGCTTTTATATTTAGGTCACTGATCTATTTTGAGTTAACTTTGTATTAATGAGAGGTAGGAACAAAATTCATTCTTTTGTATGTGATATCCAGTTGAGCCCATACCATTTATTGAAATGATTATTCTTTTACCATCTGGTACTCTTGTTGAAAACAAACTGACCATATATATGTGAGTTTATTTCTGGATTCCTCATTTCACTCCACTGATCTGTGTGTCTATTTTTATGCCAGTACCATGCTGCTTATTTGTTTTCATCATTTTTTAAACCTGTGGTAAAATGTACTTATCATAAAATTTACCATGTTAACCATTTTAAATGTACAATTTGGCGGTATTAGGTACAATAAAAACATTATATAACCACCACCACTACTTGGTTCCAGAATGTTCTCATCACCCCATTTGGAAACCCTGTATCCATTTAGTCACATTCCACTGCTCCTCCTTTTAGCCCCTGGAAACCACTAACGTACTTTCTGTCTTTATGGATTTACTTTTTCTGGATATTTCGTGTAAATGGAACCATACCAAGTTATTTTCTTAGTGGCCACTCTGTGGATTACAATTAACATCTTAAATTTACAGCAATCTAGTTTGAATAAATACCAACTAAACTTGAACAGTATTTTTAAAAATTGTGCTCTTGTAGTGTTCCATTTTCCTTTATAGTATTTTCACAAATTACATTTTTACACAGTGTGCCCATTAACATATATTTTTAAATTACTGTCTTACACATTTGTCTTTTAAATCACAGAGGGATAAACAGGAGTTATAAACAACAAATAAAATATTGCCTTTTTAATTTACCTACATTGTTATCTTTGCTAGTGTTATTTCTTAATATAGCTTCAAGTTATTATCTAGTGTCCTTTCATTTCAGCCTTAAAGTACTCATTTTAGCATTTGGGGGTAGAGTAGGGCTAGTACCAACAAACTTCCTCAGTTTTTCTTAATCTGGGAATGGTTTAATATCTATCTCCTTCATTTTTGAAGAATAATTTTGTAGGTATAGAATTCTTGGTTGACAATTTTTTCTTTCAGTACTCTAAATATGTCAGCCCTCTGGCCTTCATAGTATCTGAAGAGAAACTGGTTGTTAATCTTATTGTATATAGGTTGTATGTTGTAAGTGAAGTAAAGTTGCTCGGTTATGTCCAACTTTTTGTGACCCCATGGACTGTAGCCTATCAGGCTCCTCCGTCCATGGGATTTTCCAGACAAGAATGCTGGAGTGGACTGCCATTTCCTTTTCCAGGGGATCTTCCCGACCCAGGAATCGAACCCGGGTCTCCCACATTGCAGGCAGATGCTTTACCATCTGAGCCACCAGGGAAGCCTTGTATGTTGTAAGTTGCTTCTTTCTTGCTGTTTTCAAGATTCAGCAACTTCAGCTTTTGACAGTAATTATGTGTCTCAGTGTGGGTCTCTGATTTTTTCCTATTGGGAGTTATTCAGCTTCCTGGATGTATAGATTCATATATTTCATTGAATTTGGAACATTTTCAGCCATTATATGTTCAAATATTCTTTCTGCCCCTTTTATTCTCTCCTTGCCCTTTGAAATTCCTATTATACATATGTTGGTATACTTGGTAGTGTCACATAGTCTCTTAAGCTCTGTTCATTTCTCTCTCATTTTTTTTTTTTCTGTCTTTTCAGACTGGATAGTATTAATTGACCTACCTTCACGTTCACTGAAGATTTTTCCTGTGTATTCAAATGCTGTTGAACGCCTTCACTAAAAGTTTCCTTTCAGCTATAGGAAATGTTTAGTTCCAGAATTTCTATTTGATGCTTTTTTTTTTTTTTTTTTTTTTACAATTTATATCTCTTTATTGCTATTACTTCATACCTCATTCTTCTTGTTTCCCTTAAGTTCATTAGTGTACTTTCCTTTAACTCTTTGAGGATACTTAGGACAGTTGATTTAAAGTCTGTTGATAGTAGGTTCAATATCTGAGCTTTCTCAAGTATAGTTCCTATTCCTTTCTTTTACTGAGTCATACTTTGTTTCTTTTCGAGCATAATTTCTTACTGAAAATTGAACATTTTATTTATTATAATGTGGTAATTCTGGCAATAGGATTCTCCCACCTCCTCAGGGTTTGTTGTTGGTGCTGGTGTGGGTTGTAGTAATTTCTTTAATAATTTTTCTAAATTCTTTTGTAAACATTTTGTCAAACATAGTCATTCAAATCTCTGTTTCATTACCAGCTGATGATCTGACAGAGATTTCCTTAAGTTCCTGGATCCAAAGGGTGGGAAAGACAAACTCTCTAGATGTTTGCAGACTGGCTCTGTGGTGGGCATTCTTTCAATGCTTAGCCATTGTTTACCATTCTACCTTTGACTTCTTGCTTTCATGGAAGCTAAACATCAGCCAGAGATGAAAGTTTAGGATCTGTTGAGGTTTTCCTCTTAGTAGTCATTCAGCACTAGCATGTACATTTCCTTCCAGATTCATGACTATATTTGGTTTCTTTACAGTTTTTGACCTTGAACAATTTGAAAAGTACAGGTGAATTATATTGCAAAATATTCCTCAATTTGAATTAGGCTGGTATTTCCTCATGATTACAATCATATCTATTTGTCTATTATAAACTATGAATTCATAATATCTCTAATTCCATTCTAATATCACAGAATACAATTTAGTCTTGCCCTTTATACATGTTACTCCCTTCTCCAAAGGGGAGAAAACTGATTCCCATTATCTGCAATACATTTACTCATTTGCTCAGGCTTAGAATACAAGAAAGATGGTTTCACAGTTGTTAATTATCTCTGCAAAAAACAAATGTAGAGTTCAATATTTGTTACAGTTTTAAGTAAAATCCACTTATGGTGAAATGCACAAATCCAATATATATTTCAATGAGTTCTATAAATACATATCTGACTAACCCAGGTACATACTATATTTGGGTTGTAGGACATTTCCACCACCCCTGATGTTTCCTTTATGCCCCTTCATAGTTAATTCCCACCATAATTTTGCACCATGGATTAGTTTTGCCTTTTCTAGAACAGCCTACAAATGGTATCATCAACATACATGCTTCAGTGTGCAGCTTCTATGGCTCAGCATAGTGCTGGGGAGATTCATCCACACTCTATTAACCAGCAACTCATTGATTGCGGAGTAGTATAATAACTCGACAAAATAAAAATAAATAATTTATGCAATTTGTTTCGTGTATTATGTTGTGCATGTAATACTAATGCACACAGTAATATCAAAACTTATTCATTCCTTTATTGATTAAACACTTAGGCATGTTTCAGATTTTGGCTATTTTGACTTTCCTCCAAGTTGTAACTTTTTTACTTGCTATTTTACTTGCAAGTAAAGTTGAGTATGAGTTCTAGCTGCAACACATCTTTGTCAATATTTATGTTGCCACTTTCTTTAATTTAGCCATTTTAGTGGTTCTCTCATCATGGTTTTATTGAGCATTTCTCTGATGACTAATGTTTTATGCACTTTATGCACTCAGTTTATTGGCAATTAATATATCTTTCTTTAGGAAGTGTCTGTTCAAGTCTTCTGCCCATTTTTAATTGGGTTGTCTTTTTATTACTGATCATGAAGTGAAGTGAAGTCACTCAGTCGTGTCCGACTCTTTGTGACCCCATGGACTACATGTAGCCTACCAGGCTCCTCTGTTCATGGGATTTTCCAAGCAATAGTACTGGAGTGGATTGCCATTTCCTTCTCCAGGGGATCTTCCCGACCCAGGGATTGAACCTGGGTCTCCCACATTGTAGACAGACGCTTAACCGTCTGAGCCACCAGGGAAGTCCATTACTGATCATAGTATGTTCTAGATATGAGACTCTGAATTTTCAGTGTCTCCAGAATGACCCCAATGTTTCTTGCCTTCTGGTATCCATGTCCTTATGTAGATCTAGTCTCTTCCCACATTGAATCAGAGCTGGTCTATGTAACTAATAGAATTAGTTACACAGACATTAGTCATATAGTTCAAGTGATAATGTACGACTTCTGATGCTAATGCATAAAAGGCACCTTGCTCTGCTGGAGGGAAGCCAGCTGTTATCAGAACAGAACAGTCAAGAAGCAGGCTTATGGAGAGCCTACAGAGAGAGGATCTGAGGCCTCTCAATAACAGTACTATCTTATCAACCATTTGAGTGAGCTACATTAGAAATGAATCTTATACCCTTGGTCAAGCTAGATGACTAAGGTCCTAGCCAACACGTTATTGGAACTTAATGGAAAAGGCTGAGCCAAAATCATGTAGGCAAAGTGCTCCCCAGTTTCTTATTCACAGAAAGCATGAGAGACCAAGAAATAATAATTGTCTTAGGCCATTAAGGTTTGGATTTGTTATTGGGTAACAGATAACAATCAAATAGGTACTAAAAGTACATTCTATTAGTCTGTGGCTTATAATTTCTATATCAATAATCAGAAGTTTTAAACCTTCATGAAATTGAATTTCTCAATTTTCCCCTTATGGTTAATTTCTGCCTATCTCCATTTCATTAAAATATCCTCTTTTTTTAGAAGTCCTGTAGTTTTAGGTTTTATACTTAGGTCTATGATCCATTTCAAAAGAATTTTGTGTACAATGAAGTAAGGTGGTAAGGTTTACTTTTTAAAATAAGGATATATAATTGTTTCTAAGCCATTTGCTGAAAACCTCTTCCTTTTTCCATTTAATTATTTTGGTACCTTTGTTAAAAATCAGTTTACATGTTAAGTGTGCATCTACTCTTCTTTAATAGCTTCTGACTTGAGTAGCCTATTTCTTTTGAAGGTCTTTTGATTACTAGCAAAGCATATGATTGTTTTCTAAAATATAAATAATATAGATTGAGAGAGACTGCATGAGATGCATTTAGGGTTATAGTTCAGGTCTAATCACCTCCACTATTGGGGCAATTATAAAATTTGCAGAGATAATAAAGATGTCACTGAACATACCTTAAATTGTATACTGATTGAGAATTACTATCAGACCATATCTCCATAGGGGCTATTTTGCATTGACAATTTACAGTGCTAGTTTAGTTAGTGTGATTTTCTCCTAGAGAAAAGCCCTCTAAATGAGAAAATATTTGTTTGCAGGGCTATATAGAAGATCTCTGCTGTACTGAGTACAGCTATAGGGACCAGGAGAGGCCAAAAGAAGGTCAAATTGCTCTACATAAGAAAAAGTTGAAGAAGACATCTGGGAGAAGAAATATAAAAGGAAAAACGACTCTTGAAAGGTGAGCCAAAAAGGATATGGAGACATGACCAGAGAGGAAGAGAAAGTATCAAAGCTGGGAAAACAGAGAAAAGAAGGCAGGTGAGCACATATGGGCACACGTGTGTGTGAGGAAGGACAGAGAACACGTATTTTGCAGTAGCTCTTCAAAAACAAGAAACAAGATATTTAACGAGGACTTTTAACTTAGTCATGCTTTGTGATGTGCCCTGTGCAAGTCTTCTGTCTCTTTAGTAAAGGTCTACATTGTTTTTCCATACCTCTGGAGCTGGGGTGGGGGCAGAGGAGAGAGGGAGAGAAGTGACATCATGTTTTCTGAAGCATCCACATACCAAAGAGTAGTTCAGGTATATTTATGATTATACAACTATCTATTAACTCTTAAGAACTTATAAGTGGGTTTTCAAGTTTCCAAGACTCAGATAATTCTTATAAAATTCACACTATATATTAATCACAAACACCAAAACTATCATAATACCATCATAACTGATCTATCAAATCAGTTAGGAGGAGAATCAAATATATATGTCAAGATTTGGAAAGAAGAAAATTAATTTTTAGACTATTTTGTGTTGCATGAATGTTTCTTAGCTGATCTTTTCAAACCAAATGCCTGATTCTACTATAAAATGATATCCTCAAGTCAAACAACAAAGCCAGAGGAGAATCTGTGAAAATAGATATATTTGAGTTTAATAATGAATAAATCTTTAAAAGCACCAAAGTATGGTGAAAATGGAAAATCAAGATTTAAAGGACAGTGGAAGGAAGGTTTTTGGTTATTTTTTCTTATTTCTAAAGTCTTCTCAATGTTTCATTTTGCAAATTGAGAATGTCAAGTAAGCTGTTCCTTCACTTAATCTTTTAGATAAAGCTTTATCTTTGATTAAATTTTAACTCACTTTTGTTCTAAGCAAATACCATTTATAAACTTCAGGAGGCATACAGCAAGTAAAACATAGTCTTCCTTAGCAGACTGATGGTAATGCTCATTTTCTCTCACTGTCTCAGAGGTGGTTATTTATATATTTTGTTACTAATGAACATTTAGCATTAATATGCATTTTTACTAGGAAAACCTATCATAATGATTTATACTTAATTCAATATAAGTTATAAATTCAATATACATAATGAACATAACAAGACAAACTAAAAGGAAGATATCTATATAAAAGTTAAAAGAAATAGAATATATTCCAATTCTATTGTAAGACCATACAATATGAGATTATGAGATTAAGCAACATATTAACATATCATTCAGTAAAAAAATTTATAGAAACTTATTTCATATTAAAGTTCCTGAGGTTAAGATTCTAGCAACTACTTCAGTGTATATGTTGACAATTAAACAGAATTGGGTATTTTAAAAAGAAGCAGTACTTGCAGATACCTTACAGAGCACTATACTATTTTATATATCTTAGAAGCTGCATATCAAACACTACTCCAATCACCTGAATCTCGGAAAGAATACAGATAAACTGATCACAACAGAATTTCTATTCAAGTTACTGACAAATGTTATTCCCCCTCTGGAGAACAAAACTATGCAAAATATTTCAAAGCAGTGGGCTCACTGACTTAAAATGAAATTTAACTGTTTTACCTAGTCTTAGATCTTACATTTTTAAAAATTTAAAACATAGCAATAGATTCTATATCACTAGAACATTCAAATTACTGACCTCAAGTACAAAGAAATTAATAACCTCATAGGAGTCTTGGTATTGATCTCAACTGCACCATATCTAAATCTTTTAATTTTTTAGATAAGCTGAAAGACTTGAGTAAACTTAGAACAAATAAGCAATTACATGTGTAATATACTTCTCAGTTAGTCTAAAACCTCAAATTGTTTCACCAGGATGGCTTTATGCTGAAAGATTCACACTCTGGTTTCTTACCCATCACAAAAACTTATAAAATATCTGGTTAAAATTGCAGGAGACCATCAGGAGACCTGGGACTGGGATTTCCAGACATGATTCAAACAAACTTGTTAATACTCACTGTGCTCAAACACAGTGAGTATTATAATAGATTTGAACAAAATAAGGCCAAAAATTTTGCCTTCTAGGACTCAACTAGATAAAGCCAAAGAAAAAAAATTGTATCTAGGAGCTTAACCTCAATTATTTATTCTAGTTAAGATCTACTTTTCAAGTTCTATAGTTTAAAGTAAACTTTTTTCTGTTGAATAGAAGTTGATGGACTGTGCCAGCAAAATAGATGCTAACACATCATCTAGAACTTCAAAACATCTCTGCTATATAGAAAATCTGATAAAGAACACAGCTTTACCATTTAAATTAAGATGCCATCTTTTATGAGATGGAAATAATTGGATTGTTTTAATACTAACATTTCTCTATGTTGCTGAAATACATTTCAAAGCCTGCCCAAATCCCTCAAGAAGTACTTGAGGTTGTATTTCAGAAACAATGATAATAATATGCTTCTTCCAAAAGATGCAATGTTTGCATATCATTTCCAAATGATAATAGTATTTCTACCTAAGGCTGGGTTAAGGACAGGAAAGAAGGATGTTAGAAAGAAAGAGAAAATTCAGCAATTTCCTCATGCAATTAATGCTCACTCTTCATTGTTTAGTTGGTGCATAGATAGGTGCCAAAGCCTTGTAAGATATCAATCTTAAACAATCACACTATTCTCAATCAAACAGAAAACATTGCACAGTTAAAATATGTGTTATTCTTCTTTTATCCCATACCTGAACTTGCAGAAAGAAAGAATTTGGGGATATATCAGATGAAAATTAAATTGAGATGTTCATTTCTTCTATTCCTAACTCAGTTTCCAAATTTTTAAAAGGTATTATTAAATTTGAGGCAACAAACACAAATTTCTGTGCAACTACAGAACGTGAATGCTTAAGATCCTGGAAACTTCACTCTTGCAGAAAGCTGTTCTCTTTTCAGTCCCAATTCTAGCCACTTTAGCTCTAAGAACAACTCCAAAATCCTAGAATACAAATGCTTTCCTACTTCATTAACTAGATGGCTAGAGAGAATAAGGATAATAAATGAGGATGCTTTAAAAAAATAAAAGTGGCAGAAGATTTGATTAAAGCAATGATAAAAATTCAAAAGTGTAATGCAACAGAATTCATTTCAAAGAAATGATACAACTTTATTGAAATGATCTATTTCAGTTCTTAGTATTTGATGAGGTGTTATCAAAATCCTAGATGTGGAAAATCATCAACCATGTTAAGTTTCTACCACATTATGCCTGCAAACTTGCTTCAAGGCGGCTCTGGGTGGGAGAATCTATATTTTGTCATTATTGATTATCTGCTATCCAAATCTAAGAACTTAATTTTGAATGTTGGCCACTCAAATCAATCAGTGCTGAAAAGAACTGTCCTGAGTTCAACAGCAATACTGGTTTCAGTCACATGGGTTAGAAAAGGCTTCCTTATCACTCTGTGGGGAAACAACCTCACACACAAATTTTGAAAAATAAGTCAATAGTGTTGCACCTTCTATTTGGAAAATCACTTTCAAGAAAAAATACACTACAGGAAAAAAGGAAAAGAGCTTCACTCTGAGAATCACTGTTCATACCCTTGATTTACACTGTTCTAGAAACTACCATTTCCCAGGAAATCCTTTGGATGAAGAACTTTTAAATCATTTCAAAGTCAAACAGTTTTAGGTATTCCTTGAACACCACCAATGATTAAAGACATATTAAGAATTATAGTTTGCATGTTCTCTGCGTGCATGCTTAGTCACTCAGTCGTATCTGACTCTTTGCGATGCCATGGACTGTAGCCCACCGGGCTCCTCTGTCCATGGAATTCTCCAGACAACAATAATGGAGTAGGTTGCCATTCTCTTCTCCAGGGAATCTTCCCAACACAGGGATCGAACCTGTGTCTCCTGCATAGCAGGCAGATTCTTTACCCTCTGAGCCATTGGGGAAGTCCTTTCTATGCTAGGTATTGTGTTAAACACTTATATTATCTCTTTAAAGTTCTTACTGCAATTCTATCAGATTACCTGCACTTAACAGATATAAAACTGAGGGTTAGAGAAGTAAGAAGCCCAAGGTGACAATGCTATAAAGTGGCAAGACAGGTCATGATCTGACTCCAGAACCCATGCACGAACCATTGTGTGTTGTGTTATATCAAATGCACAAAAATACATCAGGTGTCTATATGGTGGTTTAGTTGTTAAGTCGTGTCTGACTCTTGCCATTGGGTTGCCATTTCCTTCTATAGGGGGAATCTACCCGACTCAGGGATTGAACCCGGGTCTCTTGCATTGCATGCAGATTCTTTATCAACTGAGCTATGAGGGAAGCCCAACGATTTGCAATTTCTAAAACTGATAATGCAGGTCACATACTGTTGGAACAAAACAGTTAGTTATTGCAAAATACTAATCTTGAGGTTTAGCTTGTGTTAGCTTATTTATCTTGAAGATGAAAATCTAGTTAACGATGTAGGTGCACATCATATTTTTATGCCTTGATTTGTTCAAACACGTATTTTAATAATTTGCAAAATAAGTATCACTAAAAGAATGTAATGATTCTCTATAATCTTCTTAACTAGTAGATGTTAGGTTGATTTATAATTGGAGAAGTTTTTCCTTTTTTACTTTACAATATTGTATTGGTTTTGCCATACATCAACATGAATTCACCACGGATTGGAGAAGCTTTTTAAGTTTAGAATTTCTTTTAAAAAGTGCACCATGGCAAAGATAAATATGCAAACCAAGAACTATCCTCCACAATCAAAGGTCGTCCACACATGAGTTCAGAAATCATTTTTAGCCATCACTAGAAGAAATAAAATGTTTTGAGTGATTTTCATAGAAATCTATTTGTATAACTTTCAAACATGCTAGCGTGTTTGTGCTAAAATGATTTTTAAAATTAAGTTAGTTTGGAACAAAGTCCTTTCAGATTGAAGTGAATTTCAAATTTTGTTTCATGATGGAAATGCTAAACAAAAAGGCACTGGAAATGTAATGGTTAGTCATGTTTATGCTTGCAAATCAACAATGATAAATGAAATGGGTTCACAGTTGATCCCAAATTCAAACACAACAAAATCTAAAATAAAAATGTATTTAAAGACATCTTAATAGAAGTCTTAATATTTGATGTAACCATGTAAACTATACCCTTCTTGGGAGCACTTAATGATTATATTATTGTTTCTTTGTTCAAGATGAATAATCAAGGACATGGATTAAATCAACAGACTTTAGCAGTGGTGGAACTCAGGGACTGGAAAGAGACATTACAGTCACTCCCTGCAGAAATATAATAAGTACGGACACCATTCATTAGCTGCATCTGAAGAATAGCACTCATATTGTACTACCAGGAAAAAAAAACAACAAAATGATTCCAGCCTTTCCACAGGCAACAGGAACTTAGCATGCAAAGGACAAATCCCTGTAAGGAAGCAAGCAAGAAAGCCTTCTCCTATAAAGTAACTGCTCATTGACCTTTGGAAGCTTAAACAGTTTTTACTAGTGTCACCAAAATGAGTAATGCTTATAGAACCCAACGGAAGTAAACAATCCCCCCACTACCAAGAAAAAGAGCTTATTATTTTTAATACAAAAGGCTTATTAATAAGAATTTTTAGCTGCTTCCTACAAACTGTCCTGCCATAAATAAGAAAACTGGAAGCAGCTTTCCTCAATCGCAGGTGTTAACATCTCATTCGATTTACGCTCCTTAGTACTTTGCATGATGGTTGAGCCATAGCTATTCTAAAACAAAATCTCTGGACTTAAGGAACATTGATAATGAGGTTATCAATCAATTATTTTGATATAGTAATTTAAGTATTTGTTGATTTGTTTCAGAATGTAGTTAAAGGAAAATTAAGATAATCTACAGAACCATTAACAGGATGAATGGTTTGGGGGGTTGGTAAGGAAACTACTACAAATATATATACCATTTTAAGAACAAGGAAGCACAGGGAAAATGTTGTATAAAAATAAAGAACACCCTATAATCTTCACTAATTGATTATTTTAAGCCAAAAGATGTTCTAATTTTTCTATTTTTATTAAGAAATGCAAGAGTAATATTTTTAGTGGATATTTTGGAATACATTTTAATAGCTTATAAACTATAAGTCTAAACCTTCAAAGATCAATTTGAAAAGTACTTCTTACATGTGTCCTTGAAATTCTCCTTTGTCAGCCTACAAATCTATATATTCTTTTTCATCATTTTCTCCACGTATTTGCTGCTTTTCCAAGTTAAAGCTGTTGTTTAGCTCCAAAAAGCAAAATAATGAAGTGTTTCTAAATGCTTCATCTGTTTACTCTTAAGTCATCTTACTGAGTTAAGTACAACTAAGTAACTGCTTTATCTTGTATTTATTACTTAAGAAATTTCAAAAGGAAAAAAAGGACTAATTTTTCACTTGGAGTTATTGTTGTCTCACCATCCCTGTTACAGTTCAGCCAGGAACATGGCTTCCCTACTAAGACAATTTAAATGACCCAACTGAGTATCTACTATACAATGTTTAAAAGTTTCTTTAACTTTTGTGTGACACATAATGGTAAAACTTCCTTTTAAATTATGCTAGGTTCTATATTCTCAAGGACTTGTGAAGTGTTTGACCTGTCATATTAGAGATAAAGTACGTTAATTTAAAGTGACAGGAACTGAATCATTCTAAAGAGAGCAGGGAAAGGACATAAGCATGCACTGAACCTTTATCCTTGCAGCATTACTATGGGTTTTGAAACATTAATTAACTTAAAGCACATGCTGCTGAGTCGGTACCTGCCAGAAATCCTGATCAGAAGATGAGGAAAAAGAAAAAAAATTGACATTGTTTGATTATATGAACAAAAACTCCTAAATTAAATATACACGTATCACAAACTATTATAAATATAAAGGACCAAATGAGATTTGTAATAAAAGGACTGAAAATCTGTAAACAGGAAATGAGAAATACATAGAAATATTTTATATATTATCTAGTAGGTATAGTAGGACAAAACAAAACAAAAACCCAAGTAATTAATTTCTTAACCTTCCCCTAAAAAACATACAATTTCAGAAAAACTTCACACTATAAAAGGAGAATACATGAATAATTAATGTATTAAAGGGAAAGCAAATATTTAACTTTTTTCATAGGTAGTCAAGCCATTATCATTTCATGACATATTTTTTAACTTCATGGCAAATTTGTTGCTTTACTAACCATATTTACCATATAGACAAGCAACTCAGATGAGTTCAGAGGATTAGCAACTACTCTAAGGAAGAGTTCAGTAAAGAAAAGTTTCAGATCTTAGAAACAGGTCTCTTGCAAACTGTATTGCCGAAATAAATGACAATTCACATTAGCAACATAAAGCTAATCATGAAGTCCTAGAATGAAGGCTAGCATTGATGAAAGTTAAAGTTAGCTGGGTATCACTCCAAAATATCTTCAAATATCAATGGCTTTAAAGATTCTTTTTTTTTTTTTTAAACGAATAAACTTCACTGGCTATTAAATAGAAGTTGACCTGAACTTATTATACTTCTCAACCAAGCTTAGTTCCTAACTAAAAAATAGATGCTATCAGCAATTTAGAAGCCTAAGGCTAAGACTGATGTGACAGAGGCCCAAAGGCCTTGACAGTACTGGGGGAGATGAATCATTGTGACCACAGAACAGCCCAGATACGACCAGAGGTCTCTCTCCAGTTTATAAATCAGCCATTTAATCGCTGACAGCTGCTCATTACAGAGATAGCACAGGGAGATTTTTATAGGATTTAAATGTGAAGAAAAGAACAATGGAGAAAGCAATTATGAAGAGAGTATGCTTTTCTCTAGCATTTCATGCAAATGAAGATAACACGCACAATGGCAGCTAACTCCTTTCATAAACTGAGTAAAGGGCTCCAAGTAATGCAAAATAGCTATAATCTGCAGAGCCAGATACTTTGCCTTTTGTCCTGTTTTTATAGTTACAGAAGATAACTGATACTCAGAGATTAAGTAGTCTCTTGCCCAAAGCTGTATGTGACAGAATTCATATAGGAATACAGGATTGTCTATACCCAAAACCACATTAATCTCATCCTGTGCTTTTATACACTAATAAATAACCCATAATTTTGTATTTTTCAAATTCAGTTCAGCATACCTACAATATCTACCAATCATTTACATGTAGCTATCAAACACTGAGATGCTAAAATTGTACATCCCTTGTAAAATATTTTAGACACCAAAACCAGATTTTCTGAGGGCTGTGGTATGTACAAAGAACTAAAATTACTAATTTGTAAGAAGAGAGAAAAGTGAGAAAATAGTTTTTAAAAATATTTAAAGAACTTCAGATGAGAAAGAAAGAAGATGAAAAAAATTGAGACTAAAAATAAAACAGAAAAGTACAACAGGTGTAAAAGGATTTTCTGAAATGCTGAACCAATACTTAATTTCATTTTGGTGATGTAATTACATTGTAAACTTTTGCTTATCTAAAGGCTATAGAGTAGCTTGAATCAAATGATGCAACATTTAACACAAAACCAATCAATATTTGAAAGACTAAATATAAATAGTTCAGTTTCTAAGAGGAATATTACTTTCTCAATAGAAAGTAATCATTTTAATGAGCCAAGATCCAATTTTCAAATATAGATAACAGTCTTCACTTTAAGAGTGATGGTTTTGATTAAAAAAGAAAAAGGAGAAAAAGACACAGCATTTTTCAAAATGCCAACTGATATTCATGGCATTTGAGAAAACAATGGAGGAAATGACAGTCAAGTTGAAATTCTTCTAAATTCAGGTACTGAAATTTGTGTATTTCTTGTTTTCTTTCTTTAAAATTAAACACTGTGGTTTTTCAGGTTAACATAGGCTTCTAATCCAAGAAGAAAAAATTAACACTCTTCAACAAAGTGAAACACCAAGTTCTTTTTTGCACAAATAACATTGTTAATAAAATAAAAGAAATATTTGACAAGAGAAATTTCTATTTACAAATAGATCATATACACAAACAGCTTAGATACATGAAAGGAGATAGATAATAGCATAGTGATGATGGTAAAGCTGAAACTCCAGTACTTTGGCCACCTCATGCGAAGAGTTGACTCATTGGAAAAGACTCTGATGTTGGGAGGGATTGAGGGTAGAAGGAGAAGGGGACGACTGAGGATGAGATGGCTGGATGGCATCACCGACTTGATGGACGTGAGTTTGAGTGAACTCCGGGAGATGGTGATGGACAGGGAGGCCTGGCGAGCTGCGATTCATGGGGTCGCAGAGTCAGACACGACTGAGCGACTGAACTGACTGACTGACTGACTAAGACACTGGATTCAGGAGCCAGAGTTCCAGTTTGCACTCTAGGCTCCACCAATTGCCAACTGTATGATCTCAGGTCAAAAAATAAAAAGGCTAAGTTACTTAACTTATATGTATTTTAGTATCTTATTTATAAAATGATGAAAACAGTAAGCTATCTGAAAGAGTGGTTGTGTGCATTAGAATTATTATGTATAAACACTTGGAACAGTGCTTGGTAGATAATAAATACTCAAAAATTCGACTATTGTTCTTTTTCATATTATTAGTAGTACTGACAGTAATAGCTCCCTCCAGAGACAAATAGAGTCAAGCATTTTTCATTTAGAAATTTTACTTTCAACTAAAAAACAAACCACTGACAACCAATGAATGAATGTGTTAATGGAGTTTTCTTTTAAGGGCTAAATTATCATCCCTAAAATAATATATAATTATGAAATATCTGTGGAGAACTTAAGGCTTCAAATAATTGAAATACTTTATGTATCCTCTTGGAATGTCTTACAATTTATAGGATAAATACAAACAGGGATCAAAAAAAAAAAAAAAGAAGCAGAAACAATAAAATTCTGTCTATATATTCTTATTTATCAATGCATGTGTGCTAAGTTACTTCAATTGTGTCCAACTCTTTGGGAGCCGATGGACTATACCCTGCCAGGCTTCTCTGTCCATGAGATTCTCCAGGCAAGAAAACTGGAGTGGGTTGCCATGGCCTTCTCCAGGGAATCTTTGCAACCCAGGGACTGAACCACCATCTCATTATGTCTCCTGCATTGACATGAACTGGGAAGCCCTATTTATCTATAGAAAGACCTGAATAAATATACCAATTCACCAAGAATTTAGAACTGACTGGTTCTGAGTCTGTGAAAAGCAAAACAAAGGAGGGGAGGAAGTATATAATTAACAAGATAGAAATCATAAGAAAATCAATCCTGCTATTAAAACTTGAGGAAAATTAAAGTAATTCAAATAAACATGAAGAGTCACCAAATTCTTCACTTCAGCTGCTCAGTCGTGTCTGACTGTCTGCGACCCCATGAATCACAGCACGCCAGGCCTCCCTGCCCATCACTAACTCCCGGAGTTCACCCAAATTCATGTCCATTGAGTCAGTGATGCCATCTAGCCATCTCATCCTGTCGTCCCCTTCTCCTTCTGCCCCCAATCCCTCCCAGCATCAGGGTCTTTTCCAATGAGTCAACTCTTTGTATGAGGTGGCCAAAATATTGGAGTTTCAGCTTCAGCATCAGTCCTTCCAATGAACACCCAGGACTTGATTTCCTTTAGAATGGACTGGTTGGATCTCCTTGCAGTCCAAGGGACTCTCAAGTGTCTTCTCCAACACCACAGTTCAAAAGCTGCTGGGAGCCAGCGTGAGGAACTCCGCCCATGGCAAAGGTCATGAGGAAGGAGGCTTGGCATACACAAAGGCGTGATCAAGCCTCAGGAAACCCCGTTCCCGAGCATCTACCCCCAAAACCAGAGTCTATCTACTTTACTGTTTCATGCTCTCACCTACACCTCTGACTTTACGGGGGGCTGTTCCCCACCGGTTCTCTCAGAGAAGGAGTAAACGTGCAGCTCCAAGTCAATAAAAATTCCTGGGTGTGACAAGTGTTTCAACTTACGGACTCCTCTGAAGGTTATCTAGCCTGCCTGTACAGGTTTGTCTGGCTACATGTGATTGTTTACAGCCTCCCAACCGTGAGAGGCATGAGATGTTTTAGACTTACTAAAGGCAGATTCTTTTGGGAAGTAGAAATTATTAGTATAGTGGGTTGGTTAGGAATTATATTGGTGAAGGTTTTTCATTTGTTGTGCCAATAATTGCTGCTAATTCCCTGCCCTGGGTGTGACAAGGGTGTCTCAGGTCAAATCCCTCTGCTGACAGACTAGCTTGTGTGACAGGATTATCCAAACTCCTGCCACTAAGCACATGATTGTTTACTACCTCTCAACCATAAACAGCACAGAGAGTTTGGAGTATTTTGAGAATCTTAATTAGCATAGGGCTTTTCTCATTGTTGCTCCCTGGTGGCTCAGAGGTTAAAGCATCTGCCTAGAATGCAGAAGACCTGGGTTCGATCCCTGGGTTGGGAAGATCCCCTGGAGAAGGAAATGGCAAACCACTCCAGTACTCTTGCCTGGAGAATCCCATGGAGAGAGGAGCCTGGTAGGCTACAGTCCATGGGGTTGCAAAGAGTCAGACAGGACTGAGCAACTTCACTTCACTTCAATTTCTCATTGTTGAGTCAATGATTGCTGCCAGGCCTCCATGTCCTTAGGCATCTGGGAATATATTAATCAATGTATTTGGAATATAGAAAAGGAAATATAGTAGTTTTTGATGTTAGCAATACTAGACTTATTGAGTTAACAAATTTTCTCTTTTGTAATAGATTACTGTACTTTGTTATAAATCACTGTGTCCTTGCTATGTAAAAATGTAACTTTATCACTATCTTAAGACTAAATAGATCTTAAGGGGAACATTGGTGAAAGGATTTTCATTTGTTAGGCTGATGTTTGCTGCTAAATCTCCATATTCCCTGCCCTTATAATGAATATAATTAGCATTAGGAGAAATAAGTATTAACCTTTAAGATTAATCATGTTAACCTTGGGTTAAATAAATTTCTTTCTTGATTGTAACTCATTACACCCTCACCCTATAGGAATGCAACTTTATTTGGAGGGTGGTGCCTGGTTTAAGAAAAAACACCCTTGGAAAAAATAAGTAAAGTAAGTTTTTTGGTTATCAGAAAAAGGGTCGTAAAATGTCATCAGGCCTCATGGCCAGAAGATGATGTAAAACCCATAAGACCTTTTTTAATGTAAAGCACCTGATTTTGATAAAGGTCAGGACTACTGACCCTCGTGTGACTCTGTATTCATCCCTATGTATAACAAAAGGTATATAAGCAAACCTAAAAATAAAAAATTCGGGTCAGTTTCTGGAAAGACTGATTCCCCCATGTCGTTCTTTCTTGTTCTCCGTTTTTCTGGCTGAATTCCCATCTGGAGCGTGGGTGCCTGCTACGTCTACTTACTTGTCCTGGCTTTCAAGTCCACACGAGAAGGAGCCCAAGGAGGGGCACCTTCCGATATTCAAGTGGCACTGGTGGCCCAACGTAGATGGTGCAAATTCCTTGTCTTGTTATTTTATTGGTATCCCACGTAAACCAAGTTATTGTCTCTTTTTCTCTCCTACTATTTTCTGGCCGAATTCCCATCTGGTACGTGGGTACTCATCAAGTCTACTAATTTTGCCTGGGCTTCTAAGATCGGACAGGGGAGGCCTCAGTGCCTCCTCTCCTTCGGGAGAACGGAAAGACGCCTGTGGCCTACGTAGATGGTGATTGGTATTCCACGTAAACCAAAGTTATTCAGCCTCTTTTTCTCTGCTAATTTTCTAATCCCTCTCTATCTGTAATTAAATAAGTTTTTTCCTAGGACGCCGACTCCATCTCACCTTCGAATTACCCTGGATCCACTGAGGCTGGACCCTGGCAAAAATCATCAATTCTTCGGCACTCAGCCTTCTTCACAGTCCAAATCTCACATCCATACATGACCACAGGAAAAACCATAGCCTTGACTAGACGGACCTTTGTTGGCAAAGTAATGTCTCTGCTTTTCAATATGCTATCTATATTGGTCATAACTTTCCTTCCAAGGAGTAAGCATCTCTTAATTTCATGGCTGCAGTCACCATCTGCAGTGATTTTGGAGCCCAAAAAAATAAAGTCTGACACTGTTTCCACTGTTTCCCCATCTATTTCCCATGAAGTGATGGGACTGGATGCCATGATCTTCGTTTTCTGAATTTGAGCTTTAAGCCAACTTTTTCACTCTCCTCTTTCACTTTCATCAAGGGGCTTTTTAGTTCCTCTTCACTTTCTGCCATAGGGTGGTATCATCTGCATATCTGAGGTTACTGATATTTCTCCCAGCAATCTTGATTCCAGCTTGTGTTTCTTCCAGCCCAGTGTTTCTCATGATGTACTCTGCATATAAGTTAAATAAACAGGGGGACAATATATAGCCTTGACGTACTCTTTCCCTATTTGGAACCAGTCTGTTCCATGTCCAGTTCTAACTGTTGCTTCCTGACCTGCATATAGGTTTCTTGAGAGGCAGGTCAGGTGGTCTGGTATTCCCATCTTTCATCCAGTGTTTCTCATGATGTACTCTGCATATAAGTTAAATAAACAGGGGGACAATATATAGCCTTGACGTACTCTTTCCCTATTTGGAACCAGTCTGTTCCATGTCCAGTTCTAACTGTTGCTTCCTGACCTGCATATAGGTTTCTTGAGAGGCAGGTCAGGTGGTCTGGTATTCCCATCTTTCAGAATTTTGCACAGTTTATTGTGATCCACACAGTCAAATTCTTCAGTTCAGTTCAGTTCAGTTGCTCAGTCGTGTCCAACTCTTTGCAACCCCATGGACTACAGCACACCAGGCTTCCCTATCCATCACCAACTCCCAGAGCCTGCTCAAACTCATGTTCATTGAGTCAGTAATGCCACAGCCATCTCATCCTCTGTCTGCCCCTTCCTCCCGCCTTCAATCTTTCCCAGCATCAGAGTCTTTTCAAGTCAGTTCTTCGCATCAGTGGACAAAGTATTGGAGTTTCAGCTTCAGCATCAGTCCTTCCAATGAATATTCAGGACTGATTTCCTTTAGGATGGACTGGTTGCAAATTCGTGTAGTTCAAGGGATGCTCAAGAGTCTTCTCCAACACCACAGTTCAAAAGCATTAATTCTTCGGTGCTCAACTTTCTTTATAGTCCAGCTCTCACATTCATACATGACTAGTGGAAAAACTATAGCTTTGACTAGAGGGACCTTAGTTCACAAAGTAATGTCTCTGCTTTTTAATATGCTGTCTAGGTTAATCATAGCTTTCCTTCCAAGGAGAAGTGTTTTTTAATTTCATGGCTGCAGTCACCATCTGAAGTGATTTGGGAACCCAAATAAATAGTCTCTCACTGTTTCCATTGTTTCCCCATCTATTTGCCATGAAGTGATAGGACTGATACCATGATCTTAGTTTTCTGAATGTTGAGCTTTAAGCCAACTTTTTCACTCTCCTCTTTCACTTTTATCAAGATGTTCTTTAGTTCTTCTTCACTTTCTGCTATAAAGGTGGTGTCATCTGCATGTCTGAAATTATTGATATTTATCCCAGGAATCTTGATTCCACCTTGTGCTTCATCCACCCCACCATTTTGTATGATATACTCTGCATATAAGTTAAATAAGTAGGGAGACAATATGCAGCCTTGACGTACTCCTTTCCCAATTTGAAACCAGTCTGTTGTTCAATATCCAGTTTTAACTGTTGCTTCTTGACCTATATACAGATTTCTCAGGAGGCTGGTCAGGTGGTATGGTATTCCCATCTCTTTCAGAATTTTCCACAGTTTATCATGATTCACACAGACAAGGGCTTAGGCATAGTCAATGAAGCAGATGCAGTTCAGTTCAGTCGCTCAGCCGTGTCTGACTCTTTGCAACCCCATGGACTGCAGCATGACAGGCCTCTCTGTCTATTGCTAACTCCCAGAGTTTACTCAAACTTATGTCCATTGAGTCAATGATGCCATCCAGCCATCTCATTTTCTGTCATCCCCTTCTCCTCCTGCCTTCAATCTTTTCCAGCATCAGGGTCTTTTCAAATGAGTCATAGGGTACTGCAAACCCACAGCAGTGGGCAGAACTAGCCACCCCAATAAGAGGCCCAACTGGGACTGTGACACAGAGGAAGGGAGAGGGCACCTAGAGAGATATCAGGTGACTATTTTACGAGGTCTCAAGAGGAGATGTGTATAAGAGACAGCATCAGGGTCTTTTCAAATGAGTCAGTTCTTTGCATCAGGTGGACAAAGTATTGGAGTTTCAGCATCAGCATCAGTCCTTCCAATGAATATTCAGGACTGATTTCCTTTAGGATGGACTTGTTCGCTCTCCTTGCAGTCCAAGGGACTCTTCAAGTGTCTTCTCTAACACCACAGTTCAAAAGCATCAATTATTCAGCACTTAGCTTTATAGTCCAACTCTCACATCCATACACGACTACTGGAAAAACCATAGCTTTGACTAGAGGGACCTTTGTTAGCAAAGCAATGTCTCTGCTTTTCAATATGCTGAAGTAAGATGTTTTTCTGGAACTCTCTTGCTTTTTCGATGATCCAGCAGATGTCGGCAACTTGATCTCTGGTTCCTCTGCCTTTTCTAAATCCAGCTTGAACATCTGGAAGTTCACAGTTCACATACTATTGAATCCTGGCTTGGAGAATTTTGAGCATTACTTTAATAGTGTGTGAGATGAGTGCAATTGTGTGGTAGTTTGAGCATTCTTTGGCATTGCCTTTCTTAGGGATTGGAATGAAAACTGACCTTTTCCAGTCCTGTGGTCACTTCTTAGTTTTCCAAATTTGCTGACATATTGAGTGCAGCACTTTCACAGCATCATTTTTTAGGATTTGAAATAGCTCAACTGGAATTCCATCACCTCCACTAGCTTTGTTTGTAGTGATGTTTCCTAAGGCCCACTTGACTTCGCATTCCAGGATGTCTGGCTCTAGGTGAGTGATCACATCATCGTGGTTATCAGGGTCATGAAGATCTTTTTTGTATAGTTCTTCTGTGTATTCTTGCCATCTCTTCATAATATCTTCAGCTTCCATACCATTTCTGTCCTTTATTGAGACCATCTTTGCATGAAATTTTCCCTTGATATCTCTAATTTTCTTGAAGAGATCCCTCGTCTTTCCCATTCTGTTGTTTTCCTCTATTTCTTTGCATTGATCACTGAGGAAGGCTTTCCTATCTCTCCTTGCTGTTCTTTGGAACTCTGCATTCAAATGGGTGTATCTTTCCTTTTCTCCTTTGCCTTTCGCTTTTCTTCTTTTCATAGCTATTTGTAAGGCCTACTCAGACAACCATTTTGCCTTTTTGTATTTCTTTTTCTTGTGGACGGTCTTGATCACTGCCTCCCGTACAATGTTATGAACTACTTTCCATAGTTCTTGAGGCACTCTATCAGATCTAATCCCTTGAAACTGTTTGTCACTTCCACTGTATAATCATAAGGGATTTGATTTAGGTCATACCTGAATGGTCTGGTGGTTTTCCCCACTTTCTTCAATTTAAGTCTGAATTTGGCAATAAGGAGTTCATGATCTGAGCCACAGTCAGCTCCTGGTCTTGTTTTTGTTGACTCTAGAGAGTTTCTCCATCTTTGGCTGCAAAGAATATAATCAGTCTGATTTAGGTACTGACCATCTGGTGATGTCCATGTATAATATCTTCCCTTGTGTTGCTGGAAGAGGGTGTTTGTTATGACCAGTGCATTCTCTTGGCAAAACTCGGTTAGCCTTTGCCCTGGTTTGTTTTGTACTCCAAGGCCAAATTTGCCTGGTACTCCAGGTATCTCTTGACTTTCTACTTTCATTCCAGTCCCCTAAAATGAAAAGGACATCTTTTTTTTGGTGTTAGTTCTAGAAGGTCTTGTAGGTCTTCATAGAACCGTTCAACTTTAAGTTTTTCAGCATTACTGGTCGAGGCATAGACTTGGATTACTGTTACAATGAATGGGGTTGCCTTGGAAACAAACAGAGATCATTCTGTTGCTTTTGAGATTGCATCCAAGAACTGCATTTCAGACTCTTTTATTGACTATGATGGCTACTCCATTTCTTCTAAGGGATTCTTGCCCACAGTAGTAGATATAATAGTCATCTGAATTAAGTTCACCCATTCCAGTCCATTTTAGTCCACTGATTCCTAAAATATTGATGTTTACTCTTGCCATCTCCTGTTTGACCACTTCCAATTTGCCTTGATTCATGGACCTAGCACGCCAGGTTCCTGTGCAACATTGATCTTTACAGTATTGTAGTTTACCTCCATCACCAGTCCCATCCACAACTGGGTGTTGTTTTTGCTTTGGCTCCATCTCTTCATTCTTTCTGGAGTTATTTCTCCACCAATCTTCGGTAGCATATTGGGCATCTACCAACCTGTGGAGTTCATCTTTCAGTGTCCTATCTTTTTACCTTTTCATACTGTTCATGGGGTTCTCAAGACAATACTGAGGTGGTTTGCCACTTCCTTCTCCAGGGGACCACCAAATTCTATACCATAAGAATTTCAGACCCCTGCTAACATCTCCTAACTAACATCTTTGATCTGCAATACAATTTACTCTTAAAAGACAGGAAATCTCTTACATAACTTACTATATGCATCAGGGAGTAATACTGTACTTGACCTTATTGGCAGACTCATATTTTATCTGTGATATGAATAATCACAACTCAAAGCATTCAGACCATTACAGTACAGGAAAAAAATGTGCCCATACTCCACTTGGGGAAACAAGACTTTTCCCTAAAAGGAATGGAATTTTAAACTTTACCAATATTTTTAAAAAGAACTTTTACCTAAGTAAGTAATTAAAAGCATTTGGTTATATTAAAGCTTTGACTTCTACCTACAGCTCTATCTTTTTTATTCTTGCATATCATCTTTTTATTATAAACACTATAACCAGTATTTTCTTTTCTAGACTTTGACTGTACTTTCCTCTTTCACCTCAATGTGGACAATGTTTCAGTTTGATTTAAAATGTTTTCCTTTTCCATGTAAACAAATATTCTTGTCAGCATCATAAAGGAGATGGAAATAAAACACGTTAATTCGTTCTCCAAATTAGGAGAGATTCTAAGGGGACTGTAATTACAAATAATGAAAAGACTCATTCCAGAGGCATGATTTTTGAAAAGTTCAGGGAGAGGTTAGGGGAAAAGGGAACCTGATAGAAAGGAAATAGTAAAAAATCTATTTTCTATAAAAGAAATATATTTGGAATGATAATAATGGATGACTAGTTTCAATGGGCAATTCATCATTATTTAAAAAAAGAGTATTAACTACTTCAAAGACAGCATGAACTTTGACTACTTCAATGCTCTGGAATACTGGTATTCTTTGAAGAAACAATTTTACCTAGACGATGCAGTTTTCTACTGTAACTTGAAAAAAAAAAAAACTCATGGTAGGTAGGGCTTGAGATAGAGAAAATTGACTATTATAGACAATAAGAACAGAAAATATAAAACATAATTTCTAACGTGTGGTATGCTAAGGAAAAAAGGAAAAGTAAGAGAAACAGGAAAATGAAGGGTTTCAGGACAGGAATGACATGAACAAATATTTGACAACTATGTAAAATAAAGGCTCTATTTAGGAGGGTGCTTTGTCTTATAGACCAATTATTGGATGATAAAAAGTTAAATTCAGGAAAAAGTACAGCTTTCATTAAAGAAATAATTCATGAAATAATGGCATTAACAAATCATAACGAGAATGTATAGACACTGTGGGGAAAGAATGCATTTTTTAAAAAAATCTATGATATATTACACTAAAAGAAAAGCCAGACGATATTCTGTGTTACCATCTGTATGCTAGTGCCAACACTCTAATTATAATGATTTTCAAATATCCTCAAATAGAAAATCTGAACTCTTTAAGTGTTGAGGTTTTTAAACTAGTCTGAATATTTTTAAAAATATCATTTGCCTACAAAATATGATCTTTTTAAAAATTATTTATTCGTTTTTTTTTTTTTTTTTCTGTGCTGGGTGTTTGTCGCTTTGTGCAGGCTTTCTCTAGCTCAGTGAACAGGGGCTGCTCTCTAGTTGTGGTGTGCCTGTCTCTTGTTGTGGTGGCTTGTCTTATTGTGGAGCACCAGCCTAGTTGCTCCAAGGCATATGGGGTCCTCCCAGATCAGGGATCAAACCTGTGTCCCCTGAACTGGCAGGTGGATTCTTTTCTACTGCACCACCAGGGAAGTCCCTGCAAAATATATTCTTAAAACAAAAGGCCACTGACTGTAGTTTCTATATACAAGGCCTGTGTTAGCAGATAGTTCTGAAATGTATAAATGCTGCAAGTTTCAACAATAATGTATTGCATGACTTTTGTACAAAGGAAATTGCTAAGCATCCTTAGAGTAAGGGTATGCTAAGCATCCTTAGCATACATTAACGTAAGGTAGTGATGAGCTCTGGAAAAAAGATCTTCCCCCAACAAAATCAAAAGCTGCTTAATCAAATTCAAATTCATGAACTATCAGTTGAAACAGCAATGTTTCATTTACTTCTTGATAATTCTCTGGTCAAAAAGAAGAAAAGATGAGAAGTAAGGAATAACTGCAATTATTTGTCAACATCATTGGGCCATTCTTTTCTACTCTGCTGGAGTTTGTATGAAATTCAAGTACAAATGAGAAAACACTCCAGAAAAATGATACTACTTCTACATTTCTTCTTGCTCTTATTGACCAAAAACACTATAAAGTACAATTCAACAAGAAGGCAATAAAATAAGACAATTTCTTAGTGGTCAAATGATAGACTTAATTAAGTGGTGTGCTGAATGTTAAAACAATGGAGAAATAAACAGGATGAGAACAAATATTTCCCTAAGCAATTTATAACTAGTTCATCTTTCAAGTTAAAAAAAGGAGAGAGGGAGAAAGAAAATTATCTGTTTAAAAATCAAAATAAGTTTGAAAGAAAACTCAAGTGTTTTCTTAGTAGTAATTTCTACCAAGTTTCTAATCATCATGCATGAAATTTACTATAATTATCACATACATCTGTTTTTTCAACAGGAAACTATTTTAGGAGTTATGTACTCTGGAAACTGCTATTCAACAACTGAGGTTTTCTGACTCTTGGGAGAATAAGAGTCATGAAGATCCAAAGGAAAAGAATTAAGATCAACACTTGAATTGAAGGAGAAAACAGACAGAACAGGCTCCATCTTGAAACTAGAACTCCGTCTTGGGCCGGACTGTGGACTTTGAGCTATATGCCCAGTATCTGTGGAAATGATATACCAATTGGAAAACCAGGCCCCCTGGATGGAACCCCAGGCCTTGTAGCTAGACTCTCTGTTGCCTAAAGAATACCCTAATTATTTGTGTAACCGAATAGAATCATAAATTCCATTTTGCTTATTGGGGTATGACCACAGGCCTATTGATAATTGTCCACTGTTAACTACCTAGGCTTAAGGCATATGAATCACGGGTTAACTTTGATTGTATCTTTCTTTTCTTTTGTTCAGACTAGTTTCAGAGAATTTGGGGAGGTGGGTTTGGGCACGTGCACTTAGGGTATATAAGGTTTTCAGAAAAACTGGTCAGGGTCCTTGGCTAAGAGGAGACTCTGCCTTGGGCCCGCTGGTGTAATAAACTGCACTCCACTATCTGCATTTTCCTTCTGAGTGAGTTTGTTTCCCAGAACGCGAGGCTACAACATTTGGTGCATGGGCCAGGAAACTCCTCACTTTGAGGAGACAAGTCCCATTTGGGACTACTCCAAGGCCTTGTGGCTCGAATCTTCTAGAGGGGGGAAGGTGCCTCGCCCTTCTGGAAGGATTCTGCTTCTCAATGTCCGGATCTTTCACGTTAGCAGGTAGTGAACAGCAGCAGCGGAACTGAATGCTCAGGTGACGAGGAACCCACCCGGTAGGGTGGAAGAGGGGGCCTGATCACCCTCCTGGGAGGGATTAGAAGGGGCACAGACCCACAGGAGCCTGGATTAGGCAGGTGGCAATGACTGCTTGGTACACAGGTTGACAAGCATATTAGGGTTTAGGAAGGAAATTTGTGAAGGTCATTTAGGAGGTGGTGTCCACACCATTTTGGGGAAAATTATTACCAAGCAATTGCCAGGGGATTTTTAGGAGAAGAAACTTGGTTTTTGTGTGCTCGTATTCTGCTCTCCCCAAGGAGGTGTCCCATCTGCTATGAAATTCTTGATCCCCTCGGAATTGTCAGGCTAGAAGGAGGGTGATACATAAGTGAGTACGAATTGGCTTTTCTGGAGACGGCCTGGGACGTGGGATATTTAACCCATCTATATTTTCATCTGCACCTGATCAAGTACACCAAGGCAGAATGGACTTTAAAAGTTAAGGGAGAAACAGTCTTGGACCACGTGTTGTTCTGGTTTGGTTGTGCTGACCAGCAGGTGAAGACATGCAGATCCCTTCTCCCCCTGGGATCTGGCAGGTAAGGCTCTTCTCACCCCAGTTAGGAAGGAGGCAGAATGGCAATTTAAGTGTCAATGAGTGGAAATATCAGAAGTACATAGGGTGCTGAGAACTTCATAGACAGAACAAAAAGGAAAAGTAGAAGGTCTGAGAAGGTAAGCAAGATGGGAGGAGGGAATCTGAGGCAACTGTATTGGATGCATGATCAAAAATTTAAAGGGATTAGGAGGAGACTATGGGGTGAAGATGAAGCCTAACCGCCTCCACATACTCTGTGAGGTCGAATGGCCCCCTGTGGGAGTAGGATGGCCACCAGAGAACACCATGAACTTAAAAATAGTGGAAGCAGTCTATGCAGTAGTCACAGGAGAGCCAGGACACGTGGATCAATATCCATATATTGACTCATGGCTAGGGTTAGCTCAAGATCCTCCTACTTGGACAAGGTTCTGTATCCAGAAGGGAAAGGGAAAATATTAATGGCACAAAAATTGACTGATGATAAAAAAGGAAATTCTACAGGATTTGCATGGGGATGACCTGACCCCTCCCCCACACTGGATAATGATGCGCCTGCCTCCCAGTGCTCTACCAGTACCGGAGGACGCCTTAATGCCCAATCCAGGGCCAGGTGAAGTTCCTGCAGCAGCCACTACTCTTCCACCAGCTCTCCTGGAGTTCACAGAGCCGCCGTTTCGGCAAGCTCCAATCCCAGCAATGGAGACCTCTGATCAATGCCCCCAGAATTCCACCTCAGCTGGACCTTCTAGATTGTATCCACCTGTCCCAGTGTGTAATGATGGGAAGGGGAAAGAAAACACAGCAATTAGCCAGAGGCTGTGCTCTGCCAAGGAACAGGGGGAAAGAATCCCACTACAGATGCTCCTCAGAGAGCTACAACAGCCTCCAGTTCAGGACGCATGGGGCACTACCATCAGCTCCCGGTAGCCTATTGTTACCAGCCATTTTCCTCTACGGATATATTAAACTGTCAGAGACATGCTCCACCATACTCGGGGCAGCCACAAGCCATGATTAGGCTAATGGAGACTATTTTTCGAACCCACCGCCCTACAAAGGATGATATAATCCAACTACTAGTCTCCCTTTTCAGCACTGAGGAAAGACACAGGATCCTGAGGTCAAAAAAAATGGCACCACAGGGTACTGCAAACCCACAGCAGTGGGCAGAACTAGCCACCCCAATAAGAGGCCCAACTGGGACTGTGACACAGAGGAAGGGAGAGGGCACCTAGAGAGATATCAGGTGACTATTTTACGAGGTCTCAAGAGGGGGGCCCCAAAATCTATGAGTATCGCAAAACCCTCCAAAGTGATTCAGGGAGAAAGCAAATCACCCTCTGAGTTCTGCGAAAGACTGTGCAAGGCCTATAGACTTTACACGCCAAAAGACCCAGCCAGAGGCTGCTGGGTCTCAGATGGTGATAAATGCAGCCTCTGTGTCTCTAGCCTACCCTGAAAACGTCAGATGGGGGGACACCAAGTGACTCATGAATTTTTATACATCCCTGAATGCCCAGTACCTTTGTTAGGCAGAGACTTGCTGTCTAAATTGGGGGCACAAATGACCTTTCCCCCCACAAAAGACCCATTGTTCGAGTGGGCTTAACCACCTATTTACTCTTCCTCTCAGTAACCCCTCAAGATGAATGGAGGTTGCACAGTCTCCCAGCAAGGAAACCAGATGGGCTAAACAGTCAAGAGAGAGCGTTAACTCAACAATTCCCTGAAGTCTGGGTGGAAGACAACCCGCCACCCCCAACACCCCAGGCTTGCAAAACAAGTCCCACTGGTAATAGAACTCAAACCCGGTACAATGACATCAGCACCCACCTTGGGCCTGCCAGACCTTGCTAAGCCGTTGACTCTTTATGTGACTGAAAAGGACAAGGTGGCTACAGGAGTGTTGTCCCAGATTATGGGGATATGGGACAGACCAGTGACTTATCTCTAATCAGCTGGACAATATTGACACTGGGTGGCTGGGATGCTTATGGGCAGTTGCCTTACTGGTCTAGGAGGCAACCAAGCTGACTTTGGGCCAAGATTTGTTCATAAAAGTCCTGTATGAGGTCAACACTCTCCTGCGAGGGGACTCCCATAAATGGCTGTCAACATCCCAGATTACTCAATACCAGGGACTGTTATGTGAGAACCCCCATGTTACTAATGAGCCTTGTCAGGCGCTGAATTTGGCCACTCTCTTTCTTGTGGGAGAAGGTGAGCCCTCACATGATTGCAAGGAAATATGCCAGCAGGCCTGACTTGAAAGACCAGCCAATACTGGACCCAGATTTGGTCCTGTACACCAATGGCACCAGCCTGGTGAAACATGGACAATGACTGTTGGGATATGCAGTCGTCATGGAAGAAACCATTGTTGAAGCTAGCTCTCTGCCATCACACTGGTCCACTCAACAGGCTGAACTATATGCTCTAATCCAGGCCCTCCAGCTGTCAAAAGGACAAAATCTCAGAACTGCACTGCCTGCTCACAGGTCAATGCTGCCTCTTGGCACAGACAGAAACCTCACGGATTCATGTAAAAGGCACGCTGCCTTTTGAACACCTGGAAGTGGACTTCACTGAAATGAAACCTCACCAACACTACCATTACCAGCTGGTCATAGTATGTATGTTCTCGGGATGGGTAGAAGCTTTTCCTACCCAGACTGAAAGGGCATCAAAAGTAGCCTGGTGCCTGCTTAGGGAGATAGTTCCCAGATTTGGATTTCCTACCAGCATTGGATCGGACAATGGCCCGGCTTTTGTAGCTGTTTTAGTATAACAAGTAAGCAAAACTTCAAACACCAAGCAGAAATTACATACATCATATAGGCCCCAGAGTTCTGGGATGGTGGAAGGAACCAACTGGACACTTAAAGAGACACTCTCCAAGTGGATCTTAGAGACTGACTGTTCCTGGGTGGACTTGTTTCCGACAGCTCTGCTCACTCAGGATGACCCTATAGTCCCATGGCTCTTCTCTGTACAAAATTGTATATGGGAGGCCTCCTCCCATAATAAAACAGATATCAACAAATTTGCCTCAAGTAAGGGGAGATTAGATTTCACAGCAGATGGAACAACTGGGTAAGGTAATAAATCAGGTAACTAAGTTTTACAAGAAAGGGTGTCATTCCCCCTTGGGGAACAGATTCACAAATTTGTGCCCAGGGATCAGGTGTGGTCAAGGACTAGAAACACGACTCCTTGGCCTCACATTGGAAGGGTCCATATACTGTTGTTCTACCCAGCCCGAATGCAGTTAAACTTGCAGGTGTCACTCCCTGGATCCACCACACGAGGGTGAGGAGAGCATACCACGCAGACCCGGAGGACGCCGAGCGGACTACACAAAAGGACCCCACTGAGCCCCGTGAAACCAAGATCATTTTAAAGAAGAAACAGAGATGAAGCTCTACAATCAACTGCTGCTACAAGGACTTGCTGGTATCATCTTAAGACTAACCATAGCTTCAGTACAAAGACGGACCGGTGCTATAATTAAAGTTGAATGTTGTGTATATATTCCTGACTTATCTGGCTATATATCAGCCACCCTAGATGACATGAAAGGTCAGGTAAAAGTTATGTCTGATGATAATCTTCCTTTTAGGACTTCGGTCCTATCTTGGGTAAAGGGTGATTGATGGAAAACTATATTTACCATTGTTATAGTTGCCCTGGTAGGTCTGCTTTGTGGACCCTTATTTTACAATGTATTATGAACATTGTAACCAACCCAAAGGTTGATGTCGTTCTCCCAAATTGGAGGTTGGGGAGTCAGGGTGCAATATATCCCTATGAATGATGCTCATACTATGAGTTAAGAGCATCAAGAGGGGGGAATGAAGGAGGAGACAGACAGAACAGGCTCCATCTTGAAAGCAGGACTCCATCTTGGGCCAGACTGTGGACTTTGAGCTATATGCCCAGTATCTGTGGAAATGACGTACCAATTGGAAAACCAGGCCCCCTGGATGGAACCCCTGGGCTTGTAGCTAGATTCTCTGTCACCTAAAAGAATACCCTAATTATCTGTGTAACCGAATAGAATCATAAATTCTATTTTGCTTATTGGGGTATGACCACAGGCCTATTGATAATTGTCCACTGTTAACTACCTAGGCTTAAGGCGTATGAATCACGGGTTAACTTTGATTGTATCTTTCTTTTCTTTTGTTCAGACTAGTTTCAGGGAATTTGGGAAGGTGGGTTTGGGCACGTGCACTTAGGGTATATAAGGTTTTCAGAAAAACTGGTCAGGGTCCTTGGCTAAGAGGAGACTCTGCCTTGGGCCCGCTGGTGTAATAAACTGCACTCCACTATCTGCATTTTCCTTCTGAGCAAGTCTGTTTCCCAGAATGCGTGGCTACAACAGAATAAGCATTGATTCTTATAATTATTGAGGGGAAAACTTGAAATGCTGCAAAAATCCCTGAAAAAACTAAGTTAATTAAGCACTGAATGAAATTTGCACTCTTCATTATTTAAGATTTAAAAACAGTATAGAAACTACTTTCTTAGACTTCATATGAAACAAAGACAATTCATAAACACATAAACTAGACGTGAACTAAGTTTAAGTATCCCATTTAGGAAGCATAATCTTCACTCCTTAAAATAAAACCTTAATAATATATTTGATAGAGTATAGGACTTAAATGAAGAAACTAGCAAAGGAATTAAACATGCATATCATTATGCAGATGAAAGGGGAACTTTTTCTGGGGAACAGGCTAGCTGGCTCAGGGTCACTGGCTCAATTTTATATCTCCTTATGTAAGTGTCCCATTCTTTTATTCTCTTTCAGAATCTGTTCCCCTGGATGAAGTCAACTTTTACATGCCTGAGTTTCATATAAATTATACTTTCAAACATTATAACATTGATATCCTTAAATCTTGCCTTACCTACTCTGATTTCAGATTTTGTGCTTCAGTGCATAAACATTTGCAACTATAATCTATTAAGACTACCTTCCAAATATAGAAGCACTGCCATTTTTGTCTCTATAGCAAGAGAAGTACACAAATACTTTAAATTATTTTTTAAATTTATTTGCCTTTTATTGAATGATAATTGCTTTATAGAATTTTGCTGTTTTCTGTCAAACCTCAACATGAATCTGCTGTATCGCCCAGGAAACTCAAATACTTTATATTTTTATTGCATTTTACTCTTGCTATTTTATAAAGATGAGTGGAAACTGAAAAAAATGCAAACAACACAAATGATAAGAAATGGAGAGGTCATAGATTTAAATCAATTGAAACAAAAGTGGAGCTCATCAGTCAATCCAAAAGTTGCAAATTTCTAGCATCAAGATGACAAGTACTGGCCAAAACAGGAAAAAATAAAGAGCACATATAAAACACGAGTTACTGCCGGGAGCCAGCACTAGGAGTCCTGCCCGTGACAAAGGTCATGAGGTTAAGGGGTCCGACAGGCAAAGGCGAGTCCGGCCTTAAGGGAGCCTCACTGGATTTTCTCGAGCATCTACCCGCAAAACCAGAGTCTGCCTGCCGTACTGCATTATGCTTTTCACTTATACTTCTGACATTAACAGGGGCTGTCCCCCCACCACCTTTTTCTGGAAGAAGTTAATTTAGAGCTTTTAGATAATAAGTCTCCTGGGCATAATAAGAGTGTTTTAATTCAAAAATCCCTCTGATGGCTTTCTAGCCTGCCTACAGGACTCTTACAGCTGCACATGTGATTGTTTGAGGTCTCCCGACCTCGAGAGGCATAGGAAGCTCAAAACATCCTAGGAATGTAGGGGCTTCCAAAGACTCAAAATCATTAGAATAGGACTGATTAAGGGTTTCATTTGTTGAGCCAATACTTGCTGCCAAATTTTCATATCTTTTATTTGTTGATATAGTTGGTATATAGAAAAAAACAAGTAGCAACATAGATCTTTCAGTTAAGTACCTTCTTTGTTATAACCCATTGCACCTTTGTTCTATAGGGATGTAACTTTAGTGCTTTGAGGGTGATGCAGATTAAAGAAAAACACTTCAGGGGAAAGGAGATTCATATTCATTAAGGAAGAGAGCCATAAAGTGTTAACAGGCCTCTTGGCCAGAAGATAATGTAAATCACCTGAGATCTTTTGTATACAAAAAGATACACAGAAAAGGTCAGGACTGCTGCCCCTGCAAGACTCTGTATCTTCCATTAGGTAAAACTTAGGGTATATAAACACCTTTTAAAAATAAAGTTATGGGGTTTTTGCACAAGCTTGGCCTCCCCCATGTCGACTCTCTCTCTCTCTCTCCCTCTCCTTTTCAGGCTGATCCCTTGGAACGCGGAGGCTCTCCGTGTCTACTTATTTGCCTGGGCTTCTAAGACCCACGCAAGAGGGAGCCCAAGGCGGGGCACCCTCCGCTATTCAAATGGGCGCCTGTGGCCTAACATAGACGGTGCAAGTTTCTTGTCTTGAAACTTTATTAGCTTTCGTGTAAACCAAGGAATATCAGTCTCTTTTCTCCACTAATTTTCCTACTACACTATTTTTTCCTAATCTCTCTTTATATTTCTAATTAAATANGGGCACCCTCCGCTATTCAAATGGGCGCCTGTGGCCTAACATAGACGGTGCAAGTTTCTTGTCTTGAAACTTTATTAGCTTTCGTGTAAACCAAGGAATATCAGTCTCTTTTCTCCACTAATTTTCCTACTACACTATTTTTTCCTAATCTCTCTTTATATTTCTAATTAAATAATTCTTTCCTAAGACACCAACTCCGTCCCCCCTTCGAATTACCCTGGATCCACCGGGGCTGGACCCTGGCAAGTTACTATTAGGGCTTCTATATTTGGGAGTTCTCTAGGAATGGAATTCCCCTTTTAACATGTAAAGCTGCTGTTCTACTTGCACATCTTTATCCAACTTCTTTACATGTTTTCAGGTTTACAAAAAAGGACTGAATTCTCATGTTACGCTGGATTCCTTCAGTAGCCAAAAAAAAAAAAGTGATCTATAAAATTGATTTTGTTGTAAGATATTACTGACATCATGAGTCATACCTCCAAGGAATATGCAATTGACTAGTTGATTTTTTTCCCAATAGGTCAAACATTTTATTGGTTACCTCCTTCCTAGGTGCCAAGCATACTCTGGACTCTGAGTGACATAAAGATAGATAAGACAGGGGCCTAACTTGCCAGAGACTCTGAAATCAGACCCTGACACCAGTGTCTGCAGCAACCCCTTATATGGATAGTAGAGACACCAAGGATCAGAGAGAACATGGGGTTGTCCCAAAGCAAAGCTAGAACTCTGAATCTGGGTCTCCTAGCTTCTAAATGCCCTTTCTTTTTGATCATTCTTTCTTTTAGAACATGTGATTTTAAAAAGAGGATATCCACAGATGGAGGTATTGTGCCACCTGAATAGAAAAAGTAAATTTTAGGCTGGAAGTCTTGGCTTCCAAGATCTCTCAGATCTCTCAACTTTCAAAGCAGCCACTCATTCTTTCCACTTGTGCAAGAATCTGAGCACTTATATCTTCACCTTACCAATACATGTAGTTTTATTGGATGCAAGATTGACACATTCCTGCAACATCAGCTTCTGTTAACCCTGACTTCTACCCGTCTAGAGCCTAGTTTGTAATCCTGCCTTTTCCAGCCACTTCATGATTTTCCTTCTGACTTCCTTCTTGTTAAGCTTGGTAAAGCCATCCCTGGCTTGATCTTCCTCCTGCTGTGCTTTCTTCCTCCACTTTAAAATAGAACTTTTACTTTTCTCTCTGACTCTGTGTAATATTTTCTTTTTCTTTTTGGAGAATTCAGTCTGAAAGGGAAAAACATGTTTAACTGACTGTTTTGAGATAAAAAAAATTGAAAGTTTCATTTTCTATACTTAATGATTTAATTATATGATTTATTCAGGCATAAAAGAAATTGAAAGTAAGTATAATGCAAAATTTATATGTATATTGGGGTGATCTTCATAACTGTTTTAAAACTACTAGTAAGGACTTCTCCAATTTTCTTGTTAGGGTTATAACTATAAACTATCAAAGTCTAAGGAAAGTCAAATCAGATAGGTGTTTTATAAGAAATATAAATACAATATTGGGGAGTTGTTAACCTTTATAATGGCTTCTAAATTAAAATTCAAATGTTAAAACACATTCAATTAGCTCTCATTATATACAACAGACAACCCAACAGTATTACTTTATATGCAAAAACACAGAAGAACCTTCTGCTTGATTTTTCCTGTAGAACCATTTGAAGGCACTTACAGGCTTCCCAATGTAAGCACCAAGCTTTTTCAGTAAGATAAACACGTATTCAGAAATTTCTCACAAATAACTTTAGAGGAACTTTAATAAACAACAGGCTATACATGTTGTATCATAGTTCACTCACCTTTCCATCAAAGCGTTTTATTGTATACTGATCCAGACCCAAGTCTGTAAAACAGAAAAAAATAATGCTTAGTCACTGATTATAACTCGGGTGAAATACATGAAATGCTAGCTCTCAGTTTTGTTTCCAATCCCATTGAGATGGTTTAGCCACAACATTATTTGAACAGAAATGAAAATTCTGTCCTACTTTCAGACTTAAAGTGTTGGTACTAAAAAATGCCAATCCTTTATTTTATATATGAGAATATGAAACTCTTAGAGATAAAAAGAGTCCATTTGCAGACCTATTCATGTGCAAACCTACTCAATAGTAAAGCCAAACTAGAACCCTGGACTCTTCCCAGGATGATACTTTTTCATTACATCAAAATGATATATTACCTTTAAATAAGGTGAGGGGATATTAGTTTTATCTGAAAGCATAATCATTTTTTGTATAAAGAGACATGAGTTTAATACCAGGAGACACTGTCCAACACACCTAAACAAATTAAAATCGGCCATCTTAATATGACCTTTTAAAGGTGGGCTAGATAACAAATTTAGCCTTGGGAATTCCTAGCACTGTGAAATACTAAGCACCATGAAAGATAAAAGGAAATATATTAAGTGTTCTTGAGGGCTGGGGTTTTTCTGTTTTTGATGACTGCTTTATCCCAGTATTTGGAATAGTGCTTGGTCACTAAATACTTAAAAAACACACACACACACAAAACTGAATGAGTAAGAAACAATCCTTGCCTTGAAGAGTAACAGTTTTGTAAGAAAGACACATGCAATAATATTGCAAGGGGAGATACAATGAGTTCAGTAAGAGGATGCTGTGGGACTTTTTAGAGTGGAGAAATCAGTTCCCAATTAGACTTATTTTTCTTGCATAACTACTCAGTTGTTTTCTTTCAGTTCTCACATTCTTCATGCCGGTTCAGGCCCTTATTTCATTATGCTTACAGTAATACAATGATCAGAATATTGCTGCTCCCAAAGGAAGCTTTTTGCATTTCTGCTTCTACACATTTGGTTACACATGCTCATCTAAAATGTGCTTCACCCTCTAGAAGTCTATCTGGAATAAAATGAACCACTGACTGCAAAAGAAGAAGATAAGTCAGAAAAATAGAAAATTTAAAAACAAATATAATTTGAAACTTCACATGTACTCAAGAAAATATCAGTTATAAAGGCAGAACATGCCTCTATGATAAAAAAAAATAGAGAACAAGAAAGACTTGTAGACAATTAAAACTACCAAGGGGAGATAAGAAAGATTTCCTAAGTGAACAGTGCAAAGAAATACAGGGAAACAATAGAATGGGAAAGAATAGAGACCTCTTCAAGATAATCAGAGATACCAAGGGAACATTTCATGAAGAGATGGGCACAACAAAAGACAGAAACAGTATGAACCTAACAGAAGCCAAAAAAATTAAGAAGAGGTGGCAAGAATACACAGAAAAACTATACAAAAAAGATCTTAATGACCTGGATAACCACAATGGTGTGATCACTCACCTAGAGCCAGACATCCTGGAGGGAGAAGTCAAGTGGGCCTTAATAGCATCACTACAAACAAAGCTAGTGGAGAATTCCGTTGAATTCTAGCTGAACTATTTCAAAGCCTAAAAGTTGATGCTGTTAAAGTGCTGCACTCAATATTCCAGCAAATTTGGAAAACTCAGCAGTGACCACAAGACTGGAAAAGATCAGTTTTCATTCCAATTCCAAAAAAACACAATGCCAAAGAATATATTCCAACTACCACGGCATTCATTTCACATGTTAGCAAGGTCATGCTTAAAATCCTTCAAGCTAGGCTTCAACAATATGTAAACTGAGAATTTCCAGATGTACAAGCTGAATTTAGAAAAGGCAGAGGAACCAGAGATCAAATTGCCAACATCCACTGGATCATCAAAAAANACACAATGCCAAAGAATATATTCCAACTACCACGGCATTCATTTCACATGTTAGCAAGGTCATGCTTAAAATCCTTCAAGCTAGGCTTCAACAATATGTAAACTGAGAATTTCCAGATGTACAAGCTGAATTTAGAAAAGGCAGAGGAACCAGAGATCAAATTGCCAACATCCACTGGATCATCAAAAAAGCAAGAGGATTCAGAAAAATATCTACTTCTGCATCATCGACTATGCTAAAGCCTTTGACTGTGTGGATCACAACAACCTGAAGAAAATTCTTCAAGAAATGGGAATACCAGACCACCTTACCTGCCTCCTGAGAAACCTGTATGCAGCGCAAGAAGCAACAGTTAGAACGGGACATGGAACAACGGACTGATTCAAAACTGGGAAAGGAGTACACCAAGGCTGTATATTGTCACCTTGAGTATTTAACTTATATGCAGAGAACAGAACATCATGTGAAATGGTTGGGGGAATGAAGCACAGGCTGGAATAAAGATTGCTGGGAGAAATATCAATGACCTCAGATATGCAGATGACACCACTCTTGTGGCAGAAAGCAAATGGGAACTAGAGTCTCTTGATGAAGGTGAAAGAGGAAAGTTAAAAAGCTAGCTTAAGACTCAGCATTAAAAAATCTAAGATCATGGCATCCGGTCCCATCACTTCATGGCAAACAGGTGAGGAAACAACGGAAACAGTGACAGACTTTATTTTCTTGCAAAATCACTGAGAATGGTGACTGCAGCCATGAAATTAAAAGACGCTTGCTCCTTGGAAGAAAAGCTATGACAAACCTAGACNGCATCCGGTCCCATCACTTCATGGCAAACAGGTGAGGAAACAACGGAAACAGTGACAGACTTTATTTTCTTGCAAAATCACTGAGAATGGTGACTGCAGCCATGAAATTAAAAGACGCTTGCTCCTTGGAAGAAAAGCTATGACAAACCTAGACAGCGTAATAAAAAGCAGAGATATCACTTTGCCAATAAAGGTCCGTATATCAAAGCAATAGTTTTTCCAGTAGTCATGTATGGATATGAGAGTTGGATCATGAAGGCTGAACACCAAAGAAATGATGCTTTCAAACTGTGGTGCTGGAGAAGACTCTTGAGAGTCCCTTGGAACTGCAAGGAGATCAAGTCAGTCCGTCCTAAAAGAAATCAGTCCTGAATATTCATTGGAAGGACTGATACTGAAGCTTCAATACTTTGTCCACCTGATGCGAAGAGTTGACTCACTGGAAAAGACCCTGATGCTGGGAGAGACTGAAGGCAGGAGGAGAATAGGGGAATGCAGAGGATGATATGGTTGGATGGCAGCACTGGCTCAATGGACGTGAATATGAGCAAACTCTGGGTGATGGTAAAGAACAGTGAAGACTGTGATGCTGCATTCTATGGGGTTGCAAGAGTCGACACAACTTAGCGACTGAACAACAACAAAACTGTGATTCCTCATTTCCTCGTGTTTCTTAATACACTGTCAAGAAATTACAAAAAGTTATCTCCCTGGACCACTGCCAAAAAGACAACAGAATGGAAAAGAGAAAATAGAAGAGTGAATTATAGAAAAACAGAGACTCAATACAAGGTCTTCTGTCATACAAGATCTTTTCTCATTCAGAAATACAGACGACATAATTCAGAAAGTATTAGCAGAACATTTTTCGTTTAAGTAAAATGAACAAAACTTACTTGTAATTCAGTGTATGCTTATGAAATCTCAGAATACCAAGAACAGGAAAATCCTCAGAGTTCCCAGAAAAAAAAAGCCCTTCCTCGTCCTTTACAAAGGAATGAGAATCAGTCTAGGATCAGATATCTCATAAGTAAGGGAAATATATGCTTACTAATTAGAGCATCACTGCTCAACACAAATACATGCCAAGTAAATAGAAACAGGTAAAATTAATTTTAATAATATATTTTACTTAACTGAATATATCCCAAATAGCATGATTTCAACATATAATCAATACGAAACTTATTGAGATATTTTACATTACATTTATACTGAGTTTTTTAAATCTAGTGTGTATTTTACAATTATAGCACATTTCAATTTAGACTAGCTACATTTCACATTATTACCATAATATCCAAAATAATTCAAAAGTTAACTTGAACGGATTTATGTTTTTCATTGAATGCTCTTTACTATAGTTGGGAACATACTTTACTATGGGTATCTGCCCAAAAAAAGGAGGGGGCATGTAAGGACAGCCTGGCATGTACTGAGAATCCCTGTCATTTTAAAAGCAAATACAGACATAAAGTACTTAGTTGAAATACATGATTGGTTCATCCTGTTATATTTAGATTTCTTTACCTGTCAAATGAAGGGATGGTTGCATTAGATCAGTTCTTAACATGGCTGGGGGGTGAAGTATGGGAAATGTGATGGATTACTTTATTCTGTCCTTACTCCCTACTCTTAAAATTCTAATAGGCTCAGTTACAGTGGGGAAGGGAGAGTATGCTGAAAGGTGAAAACATAGCATGTATAATTTGAAAATGTAATCAGATGACTCCCCTTCCATTTCTCCACCCTCATTCTTTGGGTCTTAACTTAGAAACACTGGATGTTATGCTGCTATGCCTAGGGTGTTTTCTATGGTTCTCAAACTTCTCTTCAGAGAACTCCCACAGTCATTTAATGTTAACAGAGTGACCTAAACACGATCTCCTCCTTTTCATTAATGAGAAAGATGACCCTCAAAAGGATTAAATGATTGTTTTCGATTTTAAGTCTAACAATCTTTTTAAATTATGGCAGTTGCCCATCTTGAATTCACACTAAAAATAATGTAAATGTGCATATAAGAATAGTCTCAGTTGAACCTCTTGAGTGAACATTTAACAGGTTTGTTTTAAAGATGATAGCTACTCGTTTTGACAAAAGACATAAATGAAACTGAATCACATATATAATTTTGATATAATCACATATATAAAATCTAAAAATTAGAGCTTAAGTAAATGGAAACTATATTAATTTTACATAAGAAGTCCCAGTGATCCTTCAATATTTAGAGATTCATTTTTCAGTTTAAAGAATTTATTCTAAAAAATAGATGCAGAAAATTATCCTAAAATTTTATATAAATGATTGTATTTTCAGCTTATGTCAGTCAACAAAACAAAGTATAGTTCAAGTTCATCAGATACAAGAGATAAACTTTTGCTTAAAATCTAACTGCTAAAAATCAAAGGCAAAGAAAAAAAAATCTTTAAAACAGGCAGTTTAAAGGGCTGAAAGAAAAGAGTTTCAACCCAGATTTCTTTATTTAGTGAAAATATTTTTCAAGAATGAAGACAGGGCTTCCCTGGTGATCCAGTGATTAAAAATCTGCCTTGCAATAATGCAAAGGACATAGGTTCAATCCCTGGTCCAGGAAGATCTTAAGGAATAAATAAAGAACAACAGAAATACCTAATATCTATTACAGATAAATTTAACAGACTATTTTGGCCGTCAAAACAAAACCTTAAAACGGTATCTGGAAGAGTTTTCAACTTATGTAGCTGTAATACATATGACGCGTGCTTAGTTGCTCAGTTGTGTCCAACTCCTGCATGGACTATAGCCTGCCAGGCTCCTCTGTCCGTGGGGATTGTCTGTGGGGATTCTCCAGGAAAGAATACTGGAGTGGGTTGCCATGCCCTCCTCCAGGGNGCTGTAATACATATGACGCGTGCTTAGTTGCTCAGTTGTGTCCAACTCCTGCATGGACTATAGCCTGCCAGGCTCCTCTGTCCGTGGGGATTGTCTGTGGGGATTCTCCAGGAAAGAATACTGGAGTGGGTTGCCATGCCCTCCTCCAGGGGATCTTCCCAACCCAGGGATCGAAGCCAGATCTCCCACACTGTAGGTGGATTCTTTATCATCTGAGCCAGCAGGGAAGCCCAGGAATACTGGTGTGGGTAGCCAATCCCTTCTCCAGGAAGGGAGTCCCAACCCAGGAATCGAACTGGGGTCTCCTCCATTGTAGGCAGATTCTTTTACCAGCTGAGCTACCAGGGAAGCCTAATACATATGATACTATACCATAAACTGGGGAGAATACTCCACTTGAAGCAGTAAACTATAAATTCTTAGTAAACTGTGAAAAATCAACTATGTATTGATATATTATAATCCCAGTAGCAACCATTAAAGATACACAACAAAATATACTTAAATTCCTCTGCCAAAATCAACTAAAATGAAATATGAAAAAATCTTCAGGGATTCCCTGGTGGCTCAGTGATGAAGAATCTACCTAAATGCAGGAGACACAGGTTCGATCTGTGGTCCCAGAGGATCTCCCATATGCTGAGCAACTGAGTCCACAGCCAACAACTACTGAGCCTGTGCTCTAGAGCCTGGGAACTGCAACTGTACAGCCCACATGCCACAACTACTGAGCCTGTGCACCCCAGAGCCTGAGCTCCTCAATGGGGGAGGCCCCTGGAATAAGAAGTCCACGCACCTCAACTAGCGAGCAGCCCCCGCTCGCTGCAACTAGGGAAAAGCCTGTGCAGCAAGGAGGACTCAGTTCAGTTCAGTTCAGTCACTCAGTCGTGTCTGACTCTTTGTGACCCCATGAATTGCAACACGCCAGGCCTCCCTGTCCATCACCATCTCTCGGAGTTCAGTCAGACTCATGTCCATCGAGTCAGTGATGCCATCCAGCCATCTCACCCTCTGTTGTCCCCTTCTCCTCCTGCCCCCAATCCCTCCCAGCATCAGAGTCTTTTCCAATGAGTCAACTCTTCGCATGAGGTGGCCAAAATACTGGAGTTTCAGCTTTAGCATCATTCCTTCCAAAGAACACCCAGGGCTGATCTTTAGAATGGACTGGTTGGATCTCTTTGCAGTCCAAGGGACTCTCAAGAGTCTTCTTCAACACCACAGTTCAAAAGCATCAATTCTTCAGCGCTCAGTCTTCTTCACAGTCCAACTCTCACATCCATACATGACCAATGGAAAAACTATAGCCTCGACTAGACGGACCTTTGTTGGCAAAGTAATGTCTCTGCTTTTCAATATGCTATCTAGGTTGGTCATAACTTTTCTTCCAAGGAGGACTCAGCACAGCCAAAAATAAATAAACACAATTTTTTAAAAAATCTCCAAATAATCTGAAAAGAATGCAGGAAAGAGATAAAAGAGTAACATAAAAGGGGAAAACAAACAATAAAATGGTAGACCTTAATCTAAACATATCAAAAATTACATTAAATATAAATCATCTAAATACATTAATTAAGAGGTAGAAACTGTCATATTGGATAAAAAATAAGATCCAACTACATGTGGTCCATAAAAAACCTATTTTAAATATAATCATAAAGGTAGGTTAAAAGTAACATGGTGGAAAAAGATGTATCATGAAAAGTGAATCAAAATAAAGACAGAGTAGCTATATAAATATCAGACTATGTGGACTTTAGAGCAAAAGAAATATTAGCAAGGATAAAGAGGGTCAATTATATAATGAAAGAGGGTCAATTCACCAGGAAGACAGAATAATCCTAAGCGTGCTTGTACCTAGTAAGAGAGCTTCAAAATATCTGAAGCAAAAACTGATAGACCTGAAAAGATACAAACAGACAAATTCACAAATAAAGTCAGAGATCAACTCCCTTCTCTCAATAATTGACAGAGACAGGAATAGATACCAGTAAGGATATGGAAGATGGAAAGATCAGTGGTTGCCTGGGACTTGCTAGGGAAAAAGTGGGAAGGCAGGATTACAAATGGGCACAAAGACATCCTATGGGGTGATGAATACATTCATTATTTTGATTACACTGGTGGTTTCACCACTGTATACGTCTAATTAGTATATCAAAACCTCATCAAACATTTAAAAACGTGCTGCTCGTTTTGTTTGTTGTTCAGCTGCTCAACTGGGCACTAAGCCTTGAGGTGATAAACAATTAAGAATTGCTACTTTGTTTGCTACCACAAGCCCCACTGGTCACCGGAGTCAAGCTATTAAGGATGTGTCCTCCCAGTGGCAGTCACAAAAGCTGCAAAGTCAGACATATATACAAGCTCCCTGTTCAGAGATACCAGCAATCTGGGACAGGGTACAGGGAGAGCACAAAAATGATGCCCACTGGCCTGCCCAGTCTCTGAAGAAGTTTATAGTCAGACCACAGATATGTGTTTAATTAGAAGCCTCCCCTCAGGCCACAGCCATGAAGATAAGTTAGTAAGCCTCTTTACACAAAGACTGGGGTGTATTTCATGCTGGTTACCTGTGCTGTGGCCTGGAATGGGCTAATCAGTTAACTGTTTCTCCATTTGTTACAGCCCTATGGGACCTGAGAATGTAAGCTCCAGTGGCCACTAGAGGCAAGTGATCAAAGGATGTGTCCTGGGTGCCAGCTGCAAAACCAGGATGCTAGACATGTACACAAATCCCCCTCTGGGAGATACCAGTGACCTAGGGCAAGGCAGAAAGGTATGCAAAGATGGCTCCTACTGGTCTCTATAATCTTTAGAAAGTATTTCAGCATGTCTCTGGATGTGTATTAAACCAGAAGCCTTCTCCCCAAGCCAAAGTTCCAAGATAAGCAAAGGTACCTGTTTCACAGAAATACTGGCGGTGTTTCAATCTGCTACATCCGTGCTGTGCCCTGAGGGTGGTAGCCAGTTAAGAATGGTTTCTGTATTTGTTACAGTCCTATGGAACCTGTGAACATAAACCCTGCTGCCCACCAGAGGCAGGTGATCAAGGCGTGTCTCTTGGGCAGCTGCTGCAAAGAATAGGGCACTGGATGTGCACAAGCTCTTCTCAAGGAGATACTGGAGACCTGGAACAAGGCAGAGGGAGAGTGCAAGCCTCTGTCTTTGGAGAATAGTTCAGTAGGCTCCTAGATATGTGTTAAATTAGATGTCTACCTCTCAGGCCAATGGTGTAAGATAAGCAAATAGGCCTCTTACACAGAAAGACTGGGCACTTTTCACTCAACTGTTTTTGCGCTGGACACTGCAGGGTAGCCAGGCCATGAGCACTTAAAGAACTGCTCTTTAGTTCACTATAGCCTTGTGGGTCTTTCAGATGCAAGTCCCATTGGCTTTCAAATCTGGATATTCTGGGGCTTACCTCGCAGGTATAGGTCTCAAAAGCTGGGGTGCCAGATGTGAGATTTAAACTTCCCACTCCTCAGTTAGAAGCTCAGATCTGTGAGTTCCCTCCCGACCACTGGTTACTGTGCCAGGAGTGGAGTTTATGGTGAGATTGTGTCTCAGCCTTTTCTACCCATTTCGGTGTGGGTTTTTTCTCATTTGTCTGATGTGTAGGAGTATAGGAGTGGCTCATCTAGTTTTGGAGTTTCTTATTCTTCCTTATACAGTTGAAGATTTGGAGTGTCCATGGGAGGAGGTGAGGTCAGGATCCTCCTACTTGACCCAAAACCACTGAATATAATCGAGCATAAAATTATGTGTCTCAGACTAAAAGTTTCAAATCTGGATATTCTGGGGCTTACCTCGCAGGTATAGGTCTCAAAAGCTGGGGTGCCAGATGTGAGATTTAAACTTCCCACTCCTCAGTTAGAAGCTCAGATCTGTGAGTTCCCTCCCGACCACTGGTTACTGTGCCAGGAGTGGAGTTTATGGTGAGATTGTGTCTCAGCCTTTTCTACCCATTTCGGTGTGGGTTTTTTCTCATTTGTCTGATGTGTAGGAGTATAGGAGTGGCTCATCTAGTTTTGGAGTTTCTTATTCTTCCTTATACAGTTGAAGATTTGGAGTGTCCATGGGAGGAGGTGAGGTCAGGATCCTCCTACTTGACCCAAAACCACTGAATATAATCGAGCATAAAATTATGTGTCTCAGACTAAAAGTGCTCTGCTGCTGCTGCTGCTGCTAAGTCGCTTCAGTCGTGTCTGACTCTGTGCAACCCCATAGACGGCAGCCCACCAGGCTCCTCCGCCCATGGGATTTTCCAGGCAAGAGTACTGGAGTAGGGTGCCATCACCTCCGAAAAGTGGTCTAGGTAAGATCAAAAAGGGCTCTCTAGTAAGAGTATCACTAAGGGCATGACTCTTATTCTAAGGAGAATATGGAGTCCTGAACAAGTTAATTCATAGTACAATCTCTCTTTTCTCTTTTCACATCCCTTTTGTCTTCCATGTAGATAAAATCAGATCAAGATGAATAGATCAGCCAGTGGGACACGGTGGAAAGGAAACAGATTCTCTTTGCTCTGATCAAAGCTCAAGTTTTTCTACAAAGTACTTTAAAAACTCTATCCATGCTGCTGCTTCTCCAAGTCATTGGCTAGCTATGCAAAATTGGTTACTACAAGCAGCAAGCAACTGTCTTATCCATTGTACACAGAGATGCTGATGATATTAAGGCTATATATAAAGGACATATTCAAGTCATACACTTCATATTTTTAGTCCTTTTAATGTCTTTCCTCCTTACCTATGGCTACTCTAAACTTTCTGGTATTCAGTACAAAAATATTCTTAATCAGCTTGCTACTGAAATTCATTAGCACTCTACTCACTTAAAAGCTGCTTAATTTTAGGGCTGTGTATGCTTTGTGATTATTTTTGAACTATTCTAAAACTAAAACTTACAAGTTTAGATCTGTTAGGTATCCTGGGATACAGTATGTGTAAAAGCCATGACAAAACAAAGTTGAAATATGAACTACAGGCCAGAGTCCAACCATCTGATGATAGAAATTCAAACTACAAAAAAACAGCCTCATTCTTTTCTTTGTTTCAACCCACACTGGAATAATATATATTTTACTTCTGCTACATCAACATTTGTGGAAATTTGTGTTCATAAGCAAACAAAAATGAAGCCAAATTTTCTCCTGAATCTCATTTTAATATATTACAAGTTTCCCTCATGATTATTATTTTAAAAGAAAAGCAATTATTCATTATTCTGATTTTTTATCAAAATCAGAAATATGCTTGGCATACGAGACATTTAATAACCATTCTGTCCATATAACAGGTCTTTCAATAACTGAAAAACAAAACTACAAAGTTAAATGCCAAAATGTATGTAAGCAATTAGAATATATAATGATTTCCAAAGGGGGAGAAATTCCTTAAATGACCAGGTAAGAGATAGAGGAAAACAACAGAATGGGAAAGACTAGAGATCTCTTCAAGAGAATTAGAGATACCAAGGGAACATTTCATGCAAAGATGGGCTCGATAAAGGATAGACATGGTATGGACCTAAGAGAAGCAGAAGATATTAAGAAGAGGTGGCAAGAATACACAGAAGAACTGTACAGAAAAGATCTTCACGACCCAGATAATCATGAGGATGTGATCACTAATCTAGAGCCAGACATCTTGGAATGTGAAGTCAAGTGGGCCTTAGAAAGCATCACTAAGAATAAAGCTAGTGGAGGTGATGGAATTCCAGTTGAGCTGTTTCAAATCCTGGAAGATGATGCTGTGAAAGTGCTGCACTCAATATGCCAGCAAATTTGGAAAACTCAGCAGTGGCCGCAGGACTGGAAAAGGTCAGTTTTCATTCCAATTCCAAAGAAAGGCAAT
>SJYX01021400.1:166463-352856 GCA_006410675.1 Oreotragus oreotragus | reverse complement strand
GAGGGCAGGGCCCCAGGCGAGGTCCTCCAGGGTCCTGGGGGCACAGAGCTGCCTCCAGGGTGCCCCTGCTGAGGGGTGGCCCTGGCACTGTCCAGTCCCTGGTGTGCAGGCGGCCGGGCTCAGCCGTCTGCGGTTCCCTGGGGAACACAGGAGCCACATGGACCACTGTGCTGGGAAGGAGGTGCCAGCCAGAGGGCAGTGCTCAGGCTCAGAGGAGGGAGCCTCAGAAGGGCGTGGAGGGGATTCCAGAAAGCCGGGCAGGCAGTCCGGCAGCGGCGCTCTGAGTCCTGAGGTTGGCTGCAGGTCTCGCCCCTTTTCCAGGGGCTTAGTCCAGGGTAGACAAGACGGTCCAGGGGGCCTGGGCCCTGGCAGCCTCTGACCCCTCCAAGATGAAGGCCCACCCACAGGCTGCCATGCGTTGGAAGAGATTCTGGGCTGAGCAGGTGGTCTCAGCTGAGCCCTGGGGGCCTCAGGGCTACCCTGTGGATCCCGCACTTCTCCCAAACACCGCCTCCCTAATAGATGCTGCTTTGCATAATGCTTTGCCCACATACTTTGCATAATATCATCCACACATCATCCCAACCCTCCCGGTCCCCTATGGCTTACCCTCCGTGTCTTCCCCTCAGCGCCCCCACTCCTGTGCCCTCCCCTTAGTGTTCGCACCCCCACCTCCTCAGAATCACCCCCCCCCAACCCCATGTCTCTCTCTCTCTCTCTCTCTAGCCCCACTCCCTTGGAGCCTCTAAGTCAATCTGAGTCAACCCCAAGTTCAGGTTGGCTAGTCCAGATCTGTGGGGTCTCCCAGAGCCATGATGCCGGAGGGAGCACGGCCCCCCCATCCCTCTGGCCCTCCGGATGGCTGCCCCCATCCCCACCCCCAGTCCAGTCCCACCCTGGCCAGCCAGGCCCTGGCTGTGGACGCTTGCTTTATTTCCAAACAGGTTCGGAAATGAAGTCGGGAGCCGGGCTGGAAGCAGGTACGAAGGAGACATGAGACTCCCGGGATGGGAAAGGGACCGCTGGGCTAGCGGGGGTAGGGAGACTGGGGCAGGCCGCTAACTTCTCTGCCCTTCCTCCCATCTTGAGGGTTCAATGCACTCAGAGCAGCAGGGTGAGGTCCCCAGGCAGGGTGGGTCTAGGGACTCCCGAGACCTGTCTCCTCTGTGACTGCGCCCGCAGGCTCCCTGCAGGTGGCTGAGATTCCTGGAGTGAAGAGAAGACTCTGTCCCTCCCCAGGGACATCCCAGAGACCCCTGTCTAGAGAGGGACGCCCTGTACAGGTGACCCAGCGAGGAGTTTCGCACAAGCCTTTATGGAGGGAATGCCACCCTTGAGAGCCCCCCGACACGGGACTCTCTCCCTCTGCCCCGTCCCCCCAATTAAGACAGTTCTCCAGATAAGACGGTCACACACCACACCCACCCAGTTGTTAATGACTTAAGGAAACGTGGCCTCAAGGACGCCAGAGGCAGAGACCAGCCTAGATACCACTTTCCTGATTCTTGGGTTTCACGGTCATTGAGGCCCAGGCAGGTTAAGGAACCTTCCACCTTCATCCTTTGCTCTGGGCTCAGCTGAAACAAGACCAGAGTTTTCCAAGGACTCCTAGACTTCCTAGGAGTCTAGGAGAAACTTAAGTCCAACCCAAATTCATCAAATTCAGAAGCATTGCACCAACAAACTTCCAAAGCAATTTCCTTTCCTGCGAGGAGTTGAAACCTGAGACAGAACCATCTCACTGTCAGAACCAGCTCACGGGGCTGGCTGAGGTCAAGTCCGTTGTCTCGCTCCTGACTCTTGANACCCAAATTCATCAAATTCAGAAGCATTGCACCAACAAACTTCCAAAGCAATTTCCTTTCCTGCGAGGAGTTGAAACCTGAGACAGAACCATCTCACTGTCAGAACCAGCTCACGGGGCTGGCTGAGGTCAAGTCCGTTGTCTCGCTCCTGACTCTTGAGACCAGGCCAACACCTCCCATTTGTTGCCTCTCCTGGTGCCCCTACAGGGGTCTCAGCCACCACTAGGCAGGTGATGAATGGACAAGCGTGCAAGTCCTGGGCCAGAAGGGAAATCCCAGAGTGACAGCCGACACTGCCCACCACTGGGGCACCCACTCCTTCTGGAAGAGGGACCCCTCCCTCTCCCGCCAGCCTCTCCAAGAGCTGGGGCCTGCCAGTTTCCTCCCCTTTTCTTCTCTTTAAAGAAAACAACAGTGAGAGACGAGAGGCCAACCCCAGTTGAAGACAGACACCTGGAGTCCCAGTCATCTACCCTGAGAACATGCAGTGGGAGGGCACCTCGAAAGTCCTCTAGAAGGCACTTTGCCCTCGTTGCATCTGCTGTGGTCCTCCTTCCCACACAGACATGGGGCCAAAGGCTTGGATAGTTTCGGGTACCAGCCTGTGCCAGCCTTTACCTGCCTGCATTCACCTGTATGAATCCCAAGGGCTTCCCCTGGTGGCTCAGTGATAAAGAACCCCTCTGCAATTCAGGAGATGCGGGTTTGATCCCTGGGTCGGGAAGATCCCCTGGAGGAACCCACTCCAGTCTTCTTGCCTGGAGAATCCCATGGACAGAAGAGCCTGGCAGGCTACAGTCCACAGTGTTGCAGAGTCGGATGTGATTTAGCTACTAAACAATAACAAAAGCCCCAGCCCTCTCCCACCCTGGAGGCAGGCGCTGTTACAACCCGGTTTACAGATGAGAAAGGAGAGGTAACGTTGGTTGGTCTGGGGCGTACAAAGGCTGTGAGAGTGAAAGATGCCATGTGACGCCATGTGCGGAGCTGGGCAGAACGAGGAGGGCGGTTAAGAGGAGACCTGGGTTTGCGCTGGTTCTCCTGCATCTGCGTGTCCTTAACCAAGTCACTTGACTTCTCTGGGCCTCCGGTGTCCACCTGTAAATGGGAGGCTTGGCCTCTGTGAGCCCTAAGCTGTCCCTCTCCCTCCACTTCTTAGTTAACCCCCCATGGACACTTCAGGGCTCCACATCTTATGCTCAGACCCCCTCTGCCACCACAGAGAGGTCTGGACCGTCTGGAAGAGCGACCCCGCCACCCTAACGTCACCCTCCCCCCTCCCCACCAGTCTCTACTGGAGGAGGGCATGAGACAGACTCCAGGAACTCGGCAGGAAGTGAAGCCCTGCCTGGCTGGCATTCCGGGCACATCTCTGGCAGGGTGGGGTGTCAGGATTCCTGCCCGGGGGTACTGGCCCAGGAGAGGCAGGAGCAGGACTGGGCCTCGCTCCTTAAAGAGGTGGGCGGAGGGAAATCCCTGGTAGTCCAGTGGTTAGGATTCTGCAGGGGGCATGGGTTCAATCCCTGGTTGGGGGACTAAGAAGATCCCTGTATGCTGCACAGCGTGATCAAAAAAATTGGAAATTTTTTTTTTTTTTTTTTTCAAAAAGAGGTGGGAGGGGAGCTGTGATCCTGCCCTCCAGCCTCTAAGACTTGCCTCTGGCACCTTCCACCTGCAATGTCCAGGCCCTCAAACTGCCTCAGACCTGAAAAGTCTCTGAAAGCTGGTTGTCTGTGTCCACCCCCAGCCCCGGGAAAGGGAAGAGAAGGAAAAGCAGCGTGACCAAAAGCAGCAGCAGTGGCCACAGTCACCTGCCAAAGAAAAGCCAGGGCCTGGGGCTCTGCCGGCTGACCCCCGCGGAGCGCTCAGCTGCACCCAGCCTCGCCTCTCATCCCCACACTCCCCCCCCGCCATGTCTGCTTGCTTCGTCTCCCCCTCCTCAAAGCTCCCCATGTGTCTCAGTCCCCCTGCCCCCTCCACCTGACCCCTGTCCCCGCCCGAGCTGACCCCCGCGGCCTCTGCCGGAGCCTGCCCAGGCCCCCGCGACCTTCCCCAAGCGTGCCGGTGCCCAGAGCTGGGCAGGCGCTGGGCCCAAGGAGCTGGGTGGGGTCCCCCGGGGGAGAGCGGACTGCCTGGCTCCCCCGCCAGCCCGCCTGCTTCTCTCCCACAGAGGCTGTGCCGATGGCCGTCATCATCGGNACCTTCCCCAAGCGTGCCGGTGCCCAGAGCTGGGCAGGCGCTGGGCCCAAGGAGCTGGGTGGGGTCCCCCGGGGGAGAGCGGACTGCCTGGCTCCCCCGCCAGCCCGCCTGCTTCTCTCCCACAGAGGCTGTGCCGATGGCCGTCATCATCGGGGTGGCCGTCGGAGCTGGCGTGGCCTTCCTCGTCCTTCTGGCAACCATCGTGGCCTTCTGCTGTGCCCGCTCCCAGAGAAGTACGGGAGCGAGACCCGGGAGCTCGGGGAGGGGGGCAGAGAAAAAGGCCAGGCTTAGGCTGCCCCGGAGAGCAAGTAAGCGGGAGCAACAGGGGCCCCACCGGTGCTGTGAGCTTTAGGGCCAGCTCCGGGTCTCACGCATCTTCCTGCGTATGGTGCTTTGCCCCGCACCCAGGACACAGTGGGCACTCGACTGATGCTGAGCTGGACAGAAGTGGACGTCCTCCCGCAGGGCCGTCAGCTGGCACCTTGGATCGACCACACACCACACTCCCTGTGCTTTGAGAACTGTACTGAAATCCCTCGGGCAGGGCAGGGAGGGGGAATCCTTGCGCTCTGAGATCTGCTAGTCCAACCAGAAAAGCAGGTCACCCACACACGAAAATAAACAACAAAAGCAATCAGGGAATTGCTTCGTGTGGATTCTTAAAAGGCCTTTAGTCATTAGCCATAAAAAGCAGGCGTGATGCCCTCTTGAATCGTGTGTGCCTGGACTCTCCATCCTGAACGTAGCTCTGAAATTCTGTGTGCTAGACAGACATGTGGAAGGGTAGATGGGATTGTGGAGCCGAGGGAACAATAGAGACACAGTCTTGCAGCCCCATCTTTTCTACCCCGTGACCTCCGGCAAGCCACAGCTACCCGGGCCTCCGTTTCCTCCTGTGTGACAGCAAGGGGTCGGCTGAAGTGACTTTCAGGGTCCCACCCGGCACTAACATTCTGTGAGCACAAGGCACCAAGTGAGTCAACGGAGGAAGCTTGCTCCCTCCTCCACGTGGCAGCCTTCGCCGCTGGAAAAAGGCTGCCTGTGTCCTCCCCTCCAAGCCGAGCAGCCTTGCTCTCCTGAGGGCTCCCAAGGATGCAGTGTCAGGCCCTCCCTTCCTGCCCACTCAATGGACTTCATAGGAAAGTGTATTTTAGCAGCAGTTTCCTAGCAGAGCTCTCCAGGTATCAATGGGCTTCCTCCTCTAGAAGCTGGTAAGCTCTCCATCACAAAAGCTAGACCACACTAGCACAGGGGCGGGAGCTGGACCAGGGGATCTCCAGGTCCTTTCCAGCAATCAGAGGTGTGATTCTATGAGCAGAGAGACCAGAGCCAGGTAGGGCAGGTCAGAGACTGCTTCTAGAAGAAGGTGAGAATTTCCTAGGATGACCAGTGACCACAGGAGCAGCAGTGAAAGGGTGAGAAATGTGCAACCAGGAGCCCTTAGAGAAAGCGCTCTGAGGCCCCACAGCAGCCCACAGCACGTCCAGATAGGTGTTCCGTTACCGGGTCGGGGTGGGAGGGGCGCAGGGAGGACGCGTGAAACTGCTGAGTTCAGGGGCTGGAGAGTAAAGCCAAGGGGAGCGGGGAGCTTGACAACTCAGGCCCTGAAGTCTGAGATAACAATTGTCTGTCATCTACGCTTTCTTATTTTATGTCCAGATCTCAAAGGTGTTGTGTCCGCCAAGAATGACATCCGGGTGGAGATTGTCCACAAGGAGCCCACCTCGGGCCGGGAGGCTGAGGAACACCCCACCATCAAGCAGCTGATGGTGAGAATGTCATCGTATCCCCGCCCCACCCAGACTTCTGTGCCCTGAAGGGCCCAGAACCAGAGGCTTCCTGATGCTCTAGATGCTCCTGAGAACAAAGCATCAGCCAAGATGTGCTTCTCCGCCTCCCCCAGGCCCCTCACCTCGGTTATTAGGCCAAGCACTCACAGGCAGACCTAGGAGGCACCGTGGGTTGGGTTCCAGACCGCCACGATAAAGCGAGTCACATGCATTTTTTTTTTTTTTTTGGTTTCCCAGTACATACCAAAGTTACATTTACACTATACGTTAGTTAACTGCACAATAGCATTATGTCTTTTAAAATGTACATACCTTAATTTAAAAGTACTTTATTGCTAAAAAATGCTAACCATCATCTGAGCCTTCAGTGAGTAAGAACATCAAAGATCGACTTATCACAGATCCCCATAACAAAGATTATACTAATGACAAGGTTTGGGGACTTCCGTGGTGCTCCAGTGGTTAAGACTCCTGGTTCCCATTGAAAGGGGAGCGGGTTCAGTCCCTGGTTGATGAACTGAGATCCCACATGCTGCACATCTCAGCCAAAAAAAAGGTTTGAACTGTCATGAGAATTATCAAAACATGACACAGAGATGTGAAGTGAGCAGCAAACACGTTTGGGAAAATGATGCCAATAGACTTGCCCAACACAAGGTTGGCACAAAACTTGGATTTATTTTAAATATATATATATATTTGCGAAGTGCAATAAAACTAAGTATGTTTGCATGCTCAGTCAACAAAGGTGTATAGTGTGTCTACCATACTGTGTGTGGAGTTCTCAGAGACTCAAAGACAGCTAACGTGCGTTCCCAGCTTTCCAAGAACCCGGCTGTCCATGAGGGAGGGAACACGGGCATTGCTGCTGTTCAGTCGCTAAATCGTGTCCAACCCTTTGTGACCCCATGGACTGCAGCACACCAGGCCCCCCTGTCTCCCAGAGTTTTCTCAGATTCATGCCCATTGAATCAGTGATGCCATCCAACCATCTCATCCTCTACCGCCCCTTCTCCTCCTGCCTTCAGTCTTTCCCAGCATCAGGGTCTCTTCAAATGAGTCAGTTCTTTGTATCAGGTGGCCAAAGTATTGGAGCTTCAGCTTCAGCATCAGTCCTTCCAGTGAATATTCAAGGTTGATTTCCTTTAGGATTGACTGGTTTGATAGCCTTGCAGTCCAAGGGACTCTCAAGAGTCCTCTCCAGCACCACAGTTCGAAAGCACCAATTCTTTGGGGGCTCAGCCTTCTTTATGGTCCAACTCTCACATCCGTACATGACTTCTGGAAAAAGCATAGCTTGACTGCTTGACTGACTATTAGGACCTCTGTCGGCAAAGTGATGTACATAAATTGTCATAATATGATGTGACATAACATATAATCCTATGCACACACAGGTATTATCAACATTCAGTACATGCCTTCTCCCCCACCCCCAAGGAAAGTCTGCAATAAGCATAGGTTCCTCTTCAGGAGCTAGACTGTTGTATACTCATAACTTCTCCGGCAACCCCAAGGCCACTCCTCCTCCTCCTGATTCCAACTGATAGACCATGACTCATCCCTCTGTGCAGACAGACCCTGGAAAACTCAGCTAGAAGGCTCTGTTGCATATTGTGTCACGATTATAATATGTTAGAGGAGCAGCAGCAAGCAAGTGGGTTAATAGCCTGGGCCCCTCTGGGCCCCAGTCTTCTTATCTAGGAAATGGGATGAAGGTCATGCTACACATGGCAGGGTGAGGGCTCAGTGGGTAAACCCCTGAAGAGTGTGGAGCCAGCGGAACACAGTGAGGGCTCCAAGGAAGGGGAGCTATTTACATCGATGTGAAGTCACCTGCTTCCTTGTCTGCCTCCACTAGAGAGGGTGAGCAAGCCGCCTTAAGTCAGCCCTGTGTCCCTGGCACCTTCCACGGTCCCTGGAAGATGCTCACTGCCGTTCAGTGAATTAAACTGATGTCTTCTCTGCTGCTCTTTTTCCATCCAGTTGATTTTCCGGTCCTGTCAATTCCCACTTGACCATCTTTTCAAAGAGGAGCCTCTGCCGCTCCTTAGCGCAGGCCTCCCCTGGTCCATGACAGACAGCATCCTCCCAAGCAGTCCCACATTCTCTGTCTTTTACCATTTTACTCACCAGAGTCCTTCTGAAATGCAAATCTGATCCTGCGGTGTGCGGGACCTTAGTTCCCCAGCCAGGGACTGAACCCACACCCCCTGCACTGAAGGGTGGATTCTTAACCACTGGACCACCAGGGAAGTCCCACATGTTTCTCTTCCATAGAACATTTCTCTAATTACCTGTGAGCATCACCAAGTATCCCAGAGTCCCTCAAAGGTCTGCTAATGTCTACTTCACCCAAGCGAACACAGTATCTGACACATAGAACAGTCACTCTTACAAGGGAGGGGACCACAGCCCAGACCTGGGCAGGAATGGACATCTCTGTTGATGAGCTGTTTATCAAGTCTGGTGTGGAGGTCCCCATGCCTGTCCTTCACCCCCCAGGGACCTTTCATTCCCTCCCAGTGGGCTGTTCTGAACTTCCCTGACTTGACACTACTCTCCGGTCCAGACCCTAAAGAGTGGGGGCCACTCAGCAGTCAGTTAAGAGTAGAGCATAACCCCAGCGGAGAAACCCACTGAGGGCTCCCCGTGGGGAGACCTTCTTTCCCCCGCCCCGATACAGCCCCAGTATGGAGGAAAGGCAGGCTTAGCAGTTGAATCTGGTGGGATGGGAAAGAAGAACTCAATCCAGATAGCCACAGCATTTACTGGAAAATGAAAAAAGCAGCATTAGTGGGTAGTTAACAGGACGGAACTGCCTTGATTAAATCTCCGGTGCTCCAAAAATAGATCAGGAAAACGAGTCACAAAGGAAAAGACACATCCCAGTTCCGAGAGTGGGTGGGAAGCTGGACCAGATTGTGCCAGGTGTGGAAGTGATACGTGGGAAGAACATTTTGTACCATGGGACAGGCACCACTGCGGCTATTCAGACTAATTAATACACCCACTGTGTGCCAAGTATGCTTTATTTTTCACCTTAAGTACATTATTTTTTAATTTTTAGTAATTTTGAGGCATGTCCCTTCATTCATTCATCTGACATAAATATAACATTTCTGACAGCCCTGCTGTATGGCAGGCACCATGCTGGGCACCAGGAAGTCAATTAATACAACACAATTAAATATGATTCCATTCCAAAAGGATTTTGGTCAATGACCACAGGCTCTGTACCAGGCATGCTGGAGACCCAAAAAGAAACAGAAATAGATCCCTGCCCCCTGACTCTCTGGCCTCCATTCAGGAAGATAACTTTTAATAATAATTTAAGTCCTTGCAGTGAATAACAGGTGAGGCCCTAGCTGCCACCTCCTCGCAGGTAGCTTCCATTGATTCCTTCTCAAGGTCTTGCCCGCTGCCCAGATGTTCTGCAGTTATTTATCTACAGGTCCACCTCCTGGTGAGCAAAGCTGTTTCATAAAGTCTCTTGATCTTTGTTTGCCTGGCCTTCAGCACAATGCCTGGCCTGAAGTCAGTAAATGCTCACAATTGAACTGAATCAAAGTGAAATCCCTGGAGGTGATAACTGTAGCCAACAGAGGAAGGGGGGGAAGGAAGGCAGTGCGTCTTAGAAATGGGCCTTGCCCACACCCACCTCTTTGTCTCCAGCTCTCGGGAAGGGGTGGGGATAGGGGTCCAAGGGTCCAAGAACAACAGTGAGAGCTGGAATCTCCTCTGGACTCTTGTCACCTGCCTCTGGGGGGAGGGGGAGGCAGAGCATCTTTTGAGTTCATTTCTCCAGCTTTCCCCTGGGATGAGTGGACAGTCAGCCCACTTCCTACCCTCTGAGCAGCTGTTTTGGGGTTGTAGATGGACCGCGGTGAATTCCAGCAAGACTCAGTGCTGAAGCAGCTGGAGGTGCTCAAAGAAGAAGAGAAGGAGTTTCAGAACCTGAAGGTAAGCAGAGCCCTGCTTACGGTCGCCGCGCGGCCTGGGCTCTAGGTTTCAGCGCTGATGACCCCAGCCCCAGATCCGGGCAGACCGCAGCAGCAAAGAAGAAGAGAAAGGCCAGAGCTCACCTTGGGGACCTCTCCTCTCCGTAAAGTTGGGATCACCATCTGCCCCCCTCCTCTCCGTAAAGTTGGGATCACCATCTCCCCCCCCCAACAAGGAGATGAGAGAGTTCACTTCCTCGCCAGTCACATTTATAATGAGTTTCCATGTACTGGACTAAAACAAAAAAATAATGAAAAATTCTCACATGACCTTGAGCTAGCTGCCCTGAAATAACAAAACATGCCGGGCAAGACTGGCTTTCCCAGGTGGCGCTAGTGGTAAAGAACCCGCCTGCCCGTGCAGGAGACGTAAGAGACAGGAGTTCGATCCCTGGGTCGGGACGATCACCTGGAGAAGGAAATGGCAAGCCACCCCAGTATTCTTGCCTGGAGAATTCCAGAGACAGAGGAGCCTGACGGGCTACAGTCCATAGGGTGGCAAAGAGTTGGACATGACTGAGCGACTAAGCACACACAGGGCAAGACCCTGCTTGAATACCTGCCAGCATCCTGCCCAGGCTAATAATCCACACCCCCACTCTGGCCCCCTGCCTGCCTCCCCTGCCTTCCTCCTATCTGTCCCTGGCCCTTCCCCACTGTCCATCGGGTGACGTGACAAGGCTCTCCCTCCGGCCCCTGCAGGACCCCACCAATGGCTACTACAGCGTCAACACTTTCAAGGAGCACCACTCGACCCCCACCATCTCGCTGTCCAGCTGCCAGCCGGACCTGCGCCCCACGGGCAAGCAGCGCGTGCCCACTGGCATGTCCTTCACCAACATCTACAGCACGCTGAGCGGCCAGGGCCGCCTCTACGACTACGGGCAGAGGTTCGTGCTGGGCATGGGCAGCTCGTCCATCGAGCTCTGCGAGCGGGAGTTCCAGCGGGGCTCGCTCAGCGACAGCAGCTCGTTCCTGGACACGCAGTGCGACAGCAGCGTCAGCAGCAGCGGCAAGCAGGACGGCTACGTGCAGTTCGACAAGGCGAGCAAGGCCTCGGCCTCCTCCTCCCACCACTCCCAGTCCTCTTCGCAGAACTCCGACCCCAGCCGGCCCCTGCAGCGGCGGATGCAGACGCACGTCTGAGCATCCCGGACCGAGGGTGGGGGACGGGTCGGTGTTCGGTCTGGCTCTGCAGAGACTTTGCAAAGGACCCCGGAAGCAGCCGCCTCCAGAACAGCCCCGAGGGCCACCGCCCTCTCCGCAGCCCCGCCGATGGAGCACAAACGTGGGCCTGGCGGCAGCGCACACAACCTGCAGGTGGAAGCGCGAGCAGAGGATGCAGCCGAGAGGAGGTGTGCTCTTGGCCGGCCTCTCAGTCCTGGCCTTTTTCCCGAGGCCCTCCTCCACCTGCTCCTCCCACACGCTCCAGAGGCAGCTAAAACTCTCCTTTTGTGAACTGTACCCGTTGCTGCCCGCCAGCCCTCCCCCCATTCCTGTGCTTCAGTACCGCAGCCCTGGGGAGCAAGGGGTCAAGCGCTCCCCGGCGCTGAGCGACCCCAGCGTCCCCTGCCGCTCATAGCCCAGACCCTCCGAGGCTGCGAAGCCAGAACCGGCCCTGGCCCTTGGCCGCCACCCCAATTTGTTCGGTGTTTTGTGTCCATACTCTTGCAGTTCTGTCCTTGGACTGGATGCCTCTCAGCTCTGCAGTGGGACTGGTCTGATCAGAGACTGAAGGGGAGGGGTGGCGCGGCGGGGAGAAAGAGGGGAGGGGGAGTGTGGCACGCGGGGTCCCCTCGCCAGGCTGTGTGACCCAGAGCCTCCCCCTACCCCTGCTTCGTGTACGCCTCCTCCCCCACCCCTGCACAGTCAGAGTCAATATAAGGAGTGTGAGAGCTGCTCTGGTCAGGGCTCTTTAAACAGCGGTTGGAGAGACTGTCTGGGGACGCACGGGGTTTGAGGGGACCAGCAAGCAGGCCTTTCTTCAAGTGATGAGACTCGCCTTCTCAGCTGAGCCTAGCTGAGCCTAGAGGCACACACACAACCGTGGGCCCTTCTTCAGCACAACTGCAGGGGCACCAGAGGATGCGAATCAGCTCCTCATGCCTACCTGCCACCTGAGAATAAACATTAGGGGCCCTGCCTCCAATAGATCCATTCTGTTCTTTTGTTCCTGCTGAGACAAGGCGAGACCCCAAGAACTCAGAGGATGCTTTGGGAACCCAGGGTTCCTGGCCCACTTTCATTCGGCTTTCCCAGGCAGTGGAGAGCTACGGTTGCAATGGCAACAAGACCTAGAGGCAGACTCCTCTAGGAAGTGCCCAACCCAGAGGGCGCACGAAAGCAGGGCCTCACCAACCACCTGACTCATGCCAGATACAGCTCAGGGGCAAAGGGGCATTGGTGGGGTCCTTCGAGGCCCTTCTTCTGGAAGTATTCTGCAAGGTCAGCTCCCTCCGCTGGGGGTTCAGGGGAGGAGGCCCTCTTCAAAGAGCGTGTGCCACCAAGCACCCCAACACTGTGAGACTCAAATGATGTTCTAAGAATGGCTTTGTTTGGGTGGAAAGCTTGGCGTGGTGATGGCCGACAGGCTGGCATGGATAAACAGGGCCAAATTAGAATGTGAGCTTTGCGGAAGCCATGTTGTCCTGAAGGTTGAAGTGTCCTCCTAAGTTTTAGCCTCTTCTCCAGCCTTCCCTGGAGTCCTTACCCATCATGGGAACCTTCATCACGAAAGGCTGCTTCTCTCCACCATTGCTTCCTTGGATGCCCTCGGTCCACAGATTCTATGCATAGCCTTCCTAGCATCTCCACTCAGAGGATTTATCTGCTTCCACCATATTTCCTACTGCTCAGAACCTCCCATTTCCTTTACATCTTCCGTTACAGCCCCCACGCCGGAGGGAGCAGAAACTGATTAAGAATGTAAGTGTACATCCCAGCCCCACAGCTTGCTCCTGGTACCAGGGTACCATTTCTGGCCCAGCACAGATTCCTGTGGGCTCCAGCTTAATTTTTTCTTTCCCCAATAATTGCTAACACTTTAAAGTTTCATTTATTTGGCGATGCTGGGACTTCGTCACGGTGCAGGCTCTTTAGCTGCGGCAAGCAGGGGCTGCTCTGTTACCTAGCACAGGCGTCTCACTGCGGCGAGTCCTGTGGTTGCAAGCGCTCTGTGGGCTCTAGGCTCTAGGGTGCACAGGCTTCAGTCCTTGCCGCACGTGGGCTCAGCACTTGTGGTTCCAGGGCTCGAGACCACAGGCTCAATACTTGTGGCACATGGGCTTCATGTGGGATCTGCCCAGACCTGGGATCGAACTCGTGTCTCCAGCACCGGCAGGAAGATTCTCTACCACTGAGCCACCAGGGAAGCCTTCTAAGTCTTCCTCCAACCCCACAAGTCTTCTTTCCCATCTATGTCTTGCCTTTGCTCTTAAAGAATAAGGGTCTAAGATCAACTGCAGAATGCCTTGATGTGCTAGAATAGGAGGAGGATGACCTGAGATGACCTGTCCGTTCCCTTCTACTCTTCCCCACCTTGGAGGCGGGTGAGAAATGGACCTTCTAATCCTCACCACAGACTACCTTGCCCCTTATACCGTGCACAATCATCACCACCCCTAATACACAGTTCTTCTAAAAGGATGGAGATACCCATTCTTTTCTTGAAGCCCATTCAAAATAACCTGGGAAGAAATATGATCTTCTGGAGAACAGAACCCTCTTTTCCCTCAGAGGTTCAGACACTCCTAGGGTGGGGCTATGGACATCACATAAGAAGGGGCTGCACAGTGAAGATGTGGCTACATGGGGCCACCCCCTGAACCCTCTCCAAGGCAGAAACACAGCAGAGAATCACTGAAAGGTTACACGATCACATTTAAGGCCCTGGTGAAAGAGAAGAACACAGGTAGGTGAAATCAGTAAGCTCTATCGCCAAGGCATTGAGAAGGATGCTGGACTGAGCTGTACACATCCTTTTACCCCTCTGGCCCCACTGACTTCTCATGCAGGAGTGAAAGGCAAAAAAGTTGGTAAAGGGAACTGTTTTTTAAAAAAAAAAAAGAAGGCTTCAGTGGGAAGCCCTGAATTTCCCTGCAGGTGACCTCACATCAACTGAAATGAGTGCCTCACATTTGTAATCTTATTTAATTCCTGCATTTCTACAAAGTATCACCATTTAACAGACAAGGGAGTGAGGCTTAAGAAACCAAAAGACCAGCCCAAGGTCACAGAGCTAACAAGTGACGTGCATGAGATTAAACACAGATGCTTTCCTCTGTGACAAGTTTCCATTCACAGCAAAGGCCCAAGGCCACTTTCATCCTAGAAAAGGGCCGGTGCTGAAGGCCATAAGCAAGGACCCACTTGGGGGCGGGCACAGGAAGGACAGGCTGCAGCTCCAGTAGGAAAGCAGGACTGGCATCCTCCACCCCCAGTCCCCGAATGACCTGGAGAGACAGCAACTTCCTGGGAAAGTGCTTCTGTGTATCCAATCAACCACCCCCCCACACACGCCCCGTTCCCAAGGCCAGGATCCAGCTTTCCGATAGCTTTACAATTCGTTATTGGCTCTGAGTCACTGGCTGAGGGCCCGGTTTCTAACTCTCAGGCTCGTTATCAGTCTGGAAAGCCCAGGGTTATTTCCACCATGTCTTCAACTCTCATGGAATGGAAGGTGGTCTCATACAAAGCACCAGGGCACCAGAGTAAATCCATCTCTGATGAAGAGGACTGAAACAAGTCCGCTAAAGGCACAGGCCGTGAAGCTGCCTGGGAGCTTCCAGAGTGGAGGGGAGCACGGGAAACAGCAAATGTAATGCGGCTTTTAGATTTCCCAGGAGAAAAGGAGCCAACAAAAATTCCTTTTCACTTCCTATATGGGGGTCGGGGAGGGGTACACACGGGGCACATGGCCTTTATTATGACATGATCAGAACTGAAACCGCCAGGAGTCCCACCAGCCCTTCCCAGGTACAGCGCATGGTTTGTGATGCCACCAGAAAAAAGGACGAGGGGGGAGTCCTGTAATTAGTTTCTTCTAGAAGTTTCCCTATAAAATCAACTCTTTGTTGAAATAAAAGTATAAATATTTAAATTAAAATGATCCTAATTTGCATATAGATGTTTATTTCAAAAACATGAACGTTTAGTTATAAACCGAGGACATTTCAACTAAATCTTGATGTCTACTTCCCCTTTAAAGAACCCTCTTGCAGAAGCTGTTTTTAGGAGCTGTAACCACAGGCCAGCCATTTGCAGCTTCAGCATCAAAACTACAGATCTCTGAGAGTCCCTGATCAAACACTCCCTTGCTCTAACGTTACTTCTCAAATTCAGTAAGGCTCATCTCTTCCCCAACCCCCTGTGTTTCCATTTCCCTAACTAGGTCATCAGTTGGGAAAAATGAGACAATCCCAAGCTACTCTTCTTTCTAAACATAAGGATTCGTTTTCCTGGATGAACACATTTGTGTTGCAGGAAGGGGCCCGTCCACTCTTTCCCTCTTTAACCGCTGTTCTTCCTGGCCCCGTCTCTTCCTCCCCTCTGCTGGTGAAATCTTGGACATGCACTGAAAGCTTCTGGACCACAGGTCCTGTGGTTTCACACCTACCACAGCCCTCATCTTTACAAGGCCTTTTGTGAACACATGACATTTACAAGATCCATCCTTGAGTTTCTGGTCTACATCCCTGGGGCCTGTATCTGCCTGCCATTCCATGTTCCCAGAGCTCCTTCCTGGGCCAGCAGGCTCAGCCCACCCACAGGGCTGGGACAGCCTCAATCCCTGGGCCAAATGTCTCCCTTGTGCTCACTGACCAGGGAGCCCCGGCCACACAAAGGAACTTCCTTCCATTCCTTCTCAAACTATGGCCCTTGGAAATAACCTTGGAAAGCTATGAGAACAGTCGCATAATGCTTCTCTATAGCTGTTTTCTTTGGAGTGAATCTAAAGTACTAAGGTTCAAAGACAAGGTATGTGAAGTCTCAAGAAACAGGTCTTCTTAAGGACACCTGGGGTCTTATTAACTAGACCTTACCTGAAACCTACTCCTCCTTATACAAGAGGAGGAGGGCCACTCAGGATAAAAGCTGAATCTAGGGGTTTTTCCCTGAGAAAGGTCATCCTCAATTGAGCAAACACGGGTTCAAGGGAACCAAGTTCAAGATACCACCTCCGTCACCTATGTCAAGAAATTAAGGGGCCAGGGCCTTGCTGCCCAAGGATTAGAAGACAAATTCACGACACTAGTAGGCTCTGCACTTGGGAGAAAGACTGAATGGAGAAGGCATGAGTGATAAAGTGATACAGATAAAGACCCAGGGCTTCTACAGCAGAATTTTCAGATGAGAATTTCCTATCTGACTTTTACTTAAAATTGTCTCTAGTTCTCTTGCCACGCAGGGCTACAAGTGGAACAGAAATGTACAGAAAAAAAAGCACAGAACTAGAAAGAATCTCCCTACCAGACTGTAACTTGTCCTCTTGTGCATACTTTTCTTTAGGAGAGAAACACATTTTTAGGCAACTGAAGACACTCCTTAAGCGTTAAAGTTGGTGATGTACATAAATGATGGTTTAGGAAACCTCAGAATAATGGTTCTGGAACAGCTTAGTTAAGTAATTCCAACTTCAGTTCCCTGGGGTGATTCCTATCATTCCCTCCACCCGTTCTATCCTGCCAGTCTTGCAAGATTCCTGAGAGGAAACAGTGTCTCTGCTGAGGGGTGCAGTACTTTAAATTGGTCTTCCCAGGAAAGCTGAAATCTGGCTCCCAGAGTTGTTTTTCCTAAAGCCTTTTGTCAAATCCTCTGTGCTAACCCTCCTATACAGGACTGCAGTCTCCCCAGCTTGCTCCTAGCTGCCTACACGTCCTTTACTTGAAGAGGGGGAGCCCCCAATACATTAGGGACCCCCCAAATCTGTCATCGAATAAGACCCAAGGTTCATCTCCCTGCCTCAGTTCTCAAGTGCAGAATCCCCATAAACTCTAACAAGAGAGGTCAAATCACTAAGAAAGATCTGGTCAGAAACACAGTCTATTAACCACTGACAGACACACATATAGATCCCTCCTCAAACTCTTAAGTTGGAAAGATTTCCTGGAATCACGTCCAGTACAAAACCAAGGAAATGCTCAAAACTAACAGATAATTTTCTGAAGCTATAATTAAGACATCAAAACAGTCAGATGGCTTGGAGAGAGCTTACCAACTATTAAGATGTACTTCTCAACCTTTGTTTAGCAACCTGCCCTGGTAGGCTGCCTGCCACGGAAACGTTGTTGTTCAGCCCTCAGACCCGCCCAACTCTTTCCAACCCCATGGACTGCAGCATATCAGGCTTCCCTGTCCTTCACCATCTCCTGGAGTTTGCTCAAACTCATGTCCATAGAAACAGATAATGCTCCCCAAGAAACACCTTTCTCCAAAAGCAGCTGCGAGTGTCTGACTTCAATCTGAAAACCATTGCCAGAGAGCAGTTTGAACTCACAGTTCTTTGCTGTTTTCTGCGAAACTTGCATTTGAGTCCTCTTACCCGCCTCTTACCTTCCTCTGCTGAGCTTGTTGGTGACTTGAAGACACTTTTCTGTAACTAGCCCTACCTGGGCATACGTTTAACCTTCCAGATGGACCTCACCTGTTTCATTTGCTTTCAGGTATTCTCCATCATGCAAAAAGTAGCTTTCCAATCTAACATTGACATCATACTTTACAGTCGACCTGATGTTTTTCCAGACATATTCCCACTAGATCCTTAAAACCTCCTTGCGGGACAGGCATGCGTAATCACTATTTTACAGGTCACGTGACAGAGCACGGTTTTGTGTGTGGGCTTACACCTATCTGCCTCACAGACAAAACCGATTCCGAGTTCAAACTTTTCGCAGGCTGCTGGCCAGTCTCTGGGGGAAGGCAACTGGATGTATTCATATCCTTGGAAAGTGTCAATAAAAACCCGAAGTGTTCAGCACTTTCACTTGATGTGAATACAGAACATCATTTCGACGTGATGACGGACTAAAGACCCAAGCTCTGTCTTGCCCAGCTAGGAGGTGGAGCTGCTTGTTCCGCCTCTTCTCCAGGCCTCTGTGGCGGAGAGATGGGGCGCACGGTCCACACCGCACCGGGCGGATCTCCTCCGATGGCCAGCAGCCCGAGTCTGTATCACCCCCGCCCGAGCGGTGACATCAACGTAGGTCACATGAGCCAGCCCCGGCGGGAGTTCGGACAAGCCCCCTGGTAAAAACCGTGGTTCGCCTGCAAACAGGGCAGACGGGGCCCAGAGCCGGTTGCCAGGGAGACGCCGGCCTTTCAGCACCCCGGGAGGCCCCCGGGCGCACCGCGATAGGGCGCTGCTCTGCCTGGGCGGCCCCTGCCCCGCGATCGGGATCGCGGGGCCGATGACGCGTGCGCCGCACCGGCCTCCGCCCCCCGCCCGCGGGACAAAACCGCGCGTGCGCGTAATTAACGCGGCTCAAGGGCACCGGGGATTAGCCTGGGTTTTGCACGCAGACCATTGAGTTGGAAGAGGCCCTTGAGATTATCCTGTAGTCTAGACTACGGAGGCAGTGGTTGCGGGTGCTTGTTAAAATTCCAGATTCCTGGGCTCCATCCCCAGAGGCCTGGGTAAAACCGGAGAATCTGCATTCTTAAATCACACCCAGATGATTCAGTATAAGTGTGGCTGGACCCTCCCTCCTATTTCAAGGAATGCAGGAATTGGAGCACAGACGGGGAGAAGTGATCAGCCCAAAGTGAAGTGAAGTCGCTCAGTCGTGTCCGACTCTTTGCGACCCCATGGACTGTAGCCCACCAGGCTCCTCCGTCCATGGGTTCTCCAGGCAAGAATACTGGAGTGGGTTGCCATTTCCCAAGGTTGTACAGAATTAAGTGGCAAGCCCGGTGGAGGACCCANAGTCGCTCAGTCGTGTCCGACTCTTTGCGACCCCATGGACTGTAGCCCACCAGGCTCCTCCGTCCATGGGTTCTCCAGGCAAGAATACTGGAGTGGGTTGCCATTTCCCAAGGTTGTACAGAATTAAGTGGCAAGCCCGGTGGAGGACCCACATTTGTGGGCCGGCAGTCAAGTGCTTCCCCTCTGCCGTGCCCTGCGTCTCTCTTGCCTCCTTTTCCGGGCCGGGTTAATCAGGACCAGGCAGGTGGGCTGGCGGGCAGTTCATCCGCATTGGTCAGGCTAACTGAAGAATGACAGCCCCTTTCTCAGAACTCAAAAGAACCCCATCCATCATCTCCTCATCAAAGCTCCACTGCCTGCTCTGGGGCCCCTGGTGCTGCCTCTGTCCACCTGGGACTGGGGTACCCTGGAGAACGCTGAGCCCACACCCCCACCCAGGGAGCAATGGCCAGTTTGGGGGGTATACACACCCACTTCCCATACACACTCCTGTGTGGATGTAATCATGGAGGACTGTCTGTGTGTAGGCATCATACACTTCATGCAAAAATGTAAATTGCTCCTGTGTCTACATGCATGTGTGTGTGTGTGTGGAGTTTGCGGGGGGCCGGGGGGGTGGGTATGAATTTCGTTTCTGGCTCGAGTTTAGGCACATCCAGTAACAGGCAGTGGCCCTAGTCCAAGACAGCTGGATCATACGTGCTGACAGCCACTTTCAATGGCCTGCATGGGGAACTGGACACTCCCATGCAAACCCTCACAAGCAACAGCTGGAGATGCACCAGGAATAAGCGGAGCTGAGGTTCCTGAACACACTCAACCCTGGTGGGGTCAGCAAGGCTCCCCAAGACAAAGCCTGGAGACGAAGCTGGCCCATGTGGGGGAGAAAGGAGGGGGCCTGGGGCTGCTGCCCTATTTGCTCTCACCCCTGGCGGGACAGCAGCTAGCAGAGGGGTTCTGCCAGGTTTCTGAGAGACCAAGTCCATCCCCTGCCATGGTCCTCTGCTCCTCCGAAATCTCTGCCCCTCCTTATCTGTCCTGTCCCAGCCTCACCATCTCAAAACCTCAAGGCTGCAACACTTTCCGAGAAAGCCAGGAACACAGATGTGAGTCCCTTCCCTCTGGGGGAGGTCCGGCTCTCCCTCCTGGCTCCAGATATAAAGGCACAGCTGGGAGAGTGGCGGGAAGCCCACTTGGCAGCTTAGCAGGGTCTGGGAAGATGGGAAAGAAAGCCGGGCAGAGACCGGCAGACAGCAGGGCTATCACGATCATAAAAACCTGGGCCAGGGGTAGAGGGGGTGGAGGGCAAAAGCATTCCATCGCCTGTCCCATCGACTGCTCACAGGCCTTGCCAAGCCCTCAGACACCACCCGTGCCCTGCCCATCCCAATTCTGGCTGCCTGGGCCCCTGGCAGGACTTTCTGTAAACTCCATTTTATGATTCCCACTTAATCTGAGAAGGAAACTTGGCTTTCTTTGTCTGTCTCCACCCTTGTCCTCAAACACACACCTTCCAACATGTGATTCTGGAAACAAGGCTGGTGAGGGAGAGGGAGGGAGGGGAATGAGGGTGCTGCCCCTCCTGCCTCTGGAGAGTAAACCAGGATGCAGAGCCAGGCTAGGTGTCCAGCAGACAGGGCCGTCTGGGCACCAGTCGCTTGCCTGCTATGCCAGGATGACAATGCATGACTTGGCACCACCCAAGCATCGGATTCAGTAAACAATGACTTTTCAAATAACTCTGGCCCACCTGCCCACTACCGGGCCAAGGGGCCCACCGCTGTGGCCTGCTCCCCATCCGTGTCTTCTTCAATCCGAAAGGACAAAGAGTATCACAGCTGCTTCTGTTTTAGGAAAAATAGTTTAATAATTTGTAACCTACTTTAGGTCACTTCCGCCATGGAGCCCCTGTGCCAGTGCTCTTCCCATGCCTGCTGGGAGGGAGCAGCCCCTCTGTGGGGGGTGGGGCACCACCCTCCTGGGAGGCCCGCTCTGGGCCTAGGCCGTAGCGGGTGCATCACTCCTGTGTCAAAAGTGAGCAGAACACTGTCATATGCCACCTCTTCCGGATGCCATGGGGCCAGCCCACAGCACATTCCTACCCTTAATTAAATAGCCCCTTAAATAATCTCCCGGCACTGGCAGAGAGGGGATGCCACAGAAGCAAGCCCCCGTGCCCAGGCGCAGCCCCTCCTGCCCCAGGGCCTCCACCCTGACTCCATCTGGCCTCCACCAGAGCAATCAGGGGCACGGCCTCATCTCAGACCTGGCCCCCTCCCCCACACAGGAGAAGGTGAGTCCAAGCCGGCCAGGCTGGCACCTGGCACCTGGCACTCCCAGAGGCATGGACCGGGGCCGCTCAGCAGGGTGAGCCGATGGGAACAGCCCCTGCCCGAGTCAGAAGTAAGTGAGGTTCTTGACCGCTCCGATCTCCAGCATCCGCTTGATGGCCAGGGCCTCCTGGGAGACATTGTGGCCTGACCACTGTGGAGACAGCCAAGGAAGCAAACTAAGGAACTTCTAGGCAGCTCTCTGGGCCTCCCGTGACCCCACGCCCGGGAGCTCTGCTCCCCAGGCCGGCTCTCAATGTGGAGGATGCTGGCCTGGGAGTCCAGATGCCTCTCTCTGTGTGACCTCACAGGTGAGCCATCTCTGGGCCCCCAGCACCACCCTCACTCACTCTGTATCCCCAGGCCAGTTGGCCCCACCCAGTTCACCAGCAGGGACCACTTACCATCATGGACTTGAGCGTGATATACTCATAGTAGTGAATGGACTGCTTCTTCTGGTGGGCGTCTGGGTAGCCGAAGCCAGCAATATGCACCAGGTCGCAGAGGTGGAGGGCCAGGGTGATGGCCAACAGCCCTGTGGTGGGCTTCTGAGGGACAAGGGGTGGGCAAGGTATTAGAGGCAGCCAGCGTCTTTCAGCACCTCTAGGCCAGCGCTCTGCAACAGAACCTTCTAGTATCATGGAAATGTTCTTCATCTGTACTGTCCTCTATGTCAGTGACGAGCCACGTGGGGCCGAGGAACTAAGATCCCACAGGCCATGGGACACAGCCGAAAAAACAAAAAATAGCCACATGTGGCTCATGACTACCATATGGCATGCTGAAGCTGTGCTTAGTCACTCAGTTGCGTCCAACTCTTTGCAACCCTGAGGACTGTAGCCCACTAGGCTCCTCTGTCCATGGGAATTCTCCAGGCAAGAATACTGGGGAGGGATGCCATGCTCTCCCCCAGGGGATCTGCGCAACTCAGGGATCAAACCCAGGTGTCCCACATTGCAGGCAGATTCTTTACCGTCTAAGCCACTGGGGAAGTCCAGGAACACTGGAGTGGGTAGCCTATCCCTTCTCCAGGGGATCTTCCCGACCCAGGAATCGAACCAGGGTCTCCTGCCTTGTGGGTGGATTCTTTACCAACTGCGCCACCAGGGCAGCCCTACCATATGGCATAATACAGCTTAAAACATCTGGGGAGGGCTCACACCTTTGGGGGTGATTACCGAGTGACGGTAATGACGACAATCATAATAACATCTATGCCTTTCGGAGCACTTGCTATGTGCCAAACACTGTTATCTTACCCCTTATGTCATCTCATCCGACTCTTTGTGACCCCACGAACTGCAGCCCACCAGGCTCCTCTGTTCATGGGATTCTCCAGGCAAGAAGATTGGAGTGGGTTGCCATTTCCGCCTCCAGGGGATCTTCCCAACCCGGGGATCGAACCCGCATTTCCTGCCTTGGCAGAGGGATTCCGGACCACTGCACCACCTCTCATCCAGTCCTCACAAAAACACTTTGAGATCGATACTTTTATTAGCCCGATTGTATACAGCTGGGGAACTGAGGCTTAGAGCTATTAAACAAGTCCCTCCGGGAGTAGAAAGGTTCTGCTCTCCATCCTGGAGAAGCGTACCTCTCCCCGAAGCCCTGGGGCACTCACACTCCCGGGCTGTGTGCCCTTCACGAGGGTGGGCTCTGCCGTGAAGTGGGGTCAGCAGTACCTCCCTCAGCCCCCACCGTAGGGGCTGCTATGAAGATCTGTTTCTCCACCCCTAACTCATCCACGGGGATGTGCCACCCAATAGCCTAACCTCACACATCCTCTTTCTTGGCTGGGACGACCTACCTTCCAGAGCACTTCAGTGCCCACTCCCATTGACAAGCCACTCCCTGGATCTTGTCAGAACCCCCCAAGGCCAGGTGTTCCCCAGGGCCCCTTTCGAGCTCTCCTATCTGGCACTTCCTGCCCCAGCCTTCCGTTTCAACCCTGTTGCTTTTACCTCCATTGTGTTATCTCAACCAGTTCAGACCTCTGCCAAACCACACATTCATCACCTTCTAGCAGCTCTGCCTGGACATGGACTTTTTAAACTAGTCACTCTCCTCTCCCCCTGTATTCCTGTCGTCATTAAACATATTACCATCCACCCAGTTGTGCTGGAAACCCGGAACTATCATACAGCCTTCAATTTCACCTCAAAATCAGTGCTGCTGCTGCTAAGTCACTTCAGTTGTGTCTGACTCTGTGCAACCCCATAGACAGCAGCCCACCAGGCTCCCCTGTCCCTGGGATTCTCCAGGCAAGAACACTGAAGTGGGTTACTATTGCCTTCTCTGAAAATCAGTGCTATAGCAGGAGAATTCTAAGATGACCACAATGACCCTTGCCCTTGAGAGTGTGTGTAACCTATGAAAATGATGAGATATATTACGCTGTGTTAGATTGCTTCATATGGCACAGAGGACCAGAAGACAGACAATCCTGGTGGGCTTGACCTCCTCTCATGAGCTTTTACATCCTGGTCTAGAGGTCAGCAGTGGAGGAAGTCAGACATGTGAAGCACAAGAAGGATTTACCATGCATTTCTGGCCTAAAGATAGAGGGGGCCGGAGAGCAAGGTATGTGGGCCACTCTTAACAGGCTGAGGGTGCCACCTGAGGCTGAAAGCCAGCCAGGAAATGGGGACTTCGGGCCTGCAACCAAAAGGAACCAAATTCTTCCCACAACAAGAATGGACTTGGAAGTGGATTTCCCCCTCTGAGCCTCCAAACAAGAATGCAGTCAGACTGCCAACTTGATTTTAGCCTTGTATATTCTAACCAGAGAACCAGCCATGCTGTATTGGACGTCTGACCTCCAGAACTATGAGTCAATACACGGGTGTTGTTTTAAGCCGTTAAGCTGTGGTCATCTGTTAGGCAGCGACAGGAAACCAACACGGATGTCGGGACCATCCATTTCTTCCTTCTGCTAGAAGCCAGGTTCTGATCCTCAGCTCTGGCTTCTCCCTCTAGCCTTCACCCTCTGCCATCAGGGGCATAAAATTCCTCCTTGCTGAACCCCATCCACCTCCACGTGCACTAGAACTCAGTGCCAGGGGCGCTGCTTGGTCTTGGCGAATGAAATACCTTTCCCCAAGTGTCTGCTCCCTGGGCCCCATGACCCCTTAAGGCCCAGCTCTGGTCTCACCTCTTCTGATGGGACCTCTCTGGACAGCCCCAAGCAGAGGTCTACCCCTCCTCCAAGACCCCAGAGCACTTGGAACAACTCTCTGCTGGAGCATCTTGCCACTCCAGGTTGCAACCTGTGTGTTTATTCTGCTAGGCTGAGTTTCCTTAGTGCAAACAGCATGTCTTACTCCCCGTGTATTCAAAACTGGGGCCTGGTGCTAGCCAGTCGGGGGAAGGCAATGGCACCCCACCCCAGTACTCTTGCCTGGAAAAGCCAATGGACAGAGTAGGCTGGTGGGCTGCAGTCCATGGGGTCGCTAACAGTCGGACAGACTGAGCGACTTCACTTTCACTTTTCTCTTTCATGCATTGGAGAAGGAAATGGCAACCCACTCCAGTATTCTTGCCTGGAGAACCCCAGGGATGGGGGAGCCTGGTGGGCTGCCGTCTATGGGGTCACACAGAGTCGGACACGACTGAAGTGACTTAGCAGCAGCAGCAGCAGCTAGCCAGTCACGAAAGCAGGCATTCAACACAGGAAGTTGAATCATAATAGGTATTCAGTAAAAAATAAATCTTAGGGAGTTCTCTGGTGGTCGATGGCCTAGTGGTTAGGAGTCCAGCTTTCACTGCCATGCATGCATGCTAAGTCGATGCAGTCGTATCCAACTCTTCACGACCCCATGGACTGTAGCCCACAAGGTTCCTCTGTCCGCGGGATTCTCCAGGCAAGAATAACCCGAGTGAGTTGGCTTTTCCTCCTCCAGGGGATCTTCCCAACTCAGGGATCAAACCCACATCTCTTATATCTCCTACACTGGCAGATGGGTTCTTTACCACTCATGCCATGGATTCAATCCCTGCTCAGGAAACAGATCTCGCAAGCCATGTGGCACAGCCAAAAAAAAAAAAAGAATAAAATCATTTATTCAAAATTTGGCTAATATTTATTGAGCATTCACAGTGTTCCAATCTTGATGATAAGCACATTACATAATTATTTTTTTTAATCCCAGAATGGCTATTGGAAAGGTCAGTACTGATAATTTTCCCACCACTCAGATAAGAAAAAGCCTCTAAGTGGTTGACTGGCCCAAGGCCATACAGCAGGCAGCACCTTGAGTCCTTTCTCTGTCCGACAGTTACCTCTGTCTCCTACCCCACACAACCCAAGGGCTCAACGACATGAGGAAGTACCTGCTTGAGATGCTCCCTGGTATGACTGTAGTGGTGTCTAGTGGTCAGCCAGAGACCACCAGAGAGCCAGAACCAAAACCACAACTTGCCGACGCACCCTGCCTCCCCAGACTGCCACAGCTAGCGCGCCACGGTATACAGGACCAACTGCAGCTCTTTCAACCCCCTTAGACCAACATGTTCCAAGATCAGATCACAGATAAAGTGACCAAACAGTAACCGAAGGATTGGGGCTGGGCTTCACAGGACTTCCCTGGTGGCTCAGACAGTAAAGCGTCTGTCTACAATGCCGGAGACCCGGCTTCGATCCCTGGGTCGAGAAGATCCCCTGGGGAAGGAAAAGGCAATCCACTCCAGTACTATCGCCTGGAAAATCCCACGGACAGAGGAGCCTGGTAGGCTACAGTCCATGGGGTCACAGAGAGTCAGACACGACTAAGCGACTTCACTTTTTCACTTTCAGTCAGGCTACGGACTGTCCAGAATTCCCTGGCGGACCAGTGGTTAGGACTCTACAATTTCACTGCTTGGGCTATAGGTTCATGCCTGGTTGGGAACTAAAATCCCACAAGCCACATAGTAAAAAAAAAAAAAAAAAACTACCGCCTGTCCCAGTAAATCCCCAGTGTACAGATTCTGATCAGTGCCTGCCAAAACCATCCTCTTAACTCCAGCTCCCAAGCCGTAAAAACACCCTCCCCTGACGCGGTGCCTCTGGGCATCTCAAGAATCTGCACTCTTGGGCTTCCCTGGTGGCTCAGTGATGAAGAATCCACCTGCCAGTGCAGGAGACACAAGTTTAATTCCCGGTCCGGGAAGATCCCACTCGCCTCGCCACGATGACGCCTGTGTGCCACAATCACCAAGCCTGTCCTCTACAGCCTGTGCTCTGCAACAAGAGACGCCGCCGAATGGGAAACCTGTGGACCGCAACTAGACAGCAGCCCCAGCTCACAGTGAGAGAAAAGCCCACGCAGCAACAAAGACTCAGCACAGCCAAAAATAAATGAAAGCATATACTTAAAAAAAGAAAGAACTTGCCATTTGTTCTTTTAAAGGAAAGAAAAAAAAAAAAACAGTACGAACTCTGCCTGGCTGTAAACATCAGTGTACCAGTCTCTCATTACAGACAGGTGTGTGCCTGGGGCCTGTGTTATTCAGATGCATGCCGCCCTCTCCACTGGTATTCTCCCCTCGTCTGGGGTCCTCCGGACCTCCCCAAGCCTCTGGAAGTCCCACCTACTTCCCACTCAGGACCCCAGCCCTCTGGCTTCCCCTACCGTCCGCAACCCCTCACCACCTGCTTAATCCTGTGTGGCTGCTGTATCGGCAGGCTCAGCAGTTTGTCAGCTGCGATCTCCATGTAGAAGGGGTTGAGAATCCGAATCTGTTTGGGGTTGACGTCCCAGATGAGGGGAGGCTGTTTCCAGAAGCCCTTTCGCACCTAGGCGGGTGGGGACAGAAGGCGAGAGGGGAGTAGGTTGAAACCTGCTTCTCGAGTCCAGCTGCTGGGCTCCTCCAGTGAAAGGGGTCCATGTGGGGATGGCACGGAATCCTCACAAGTGTGGGGTGAGGGGTGGGAGTGGGGACCAGAGGGGAGGAGCAGGGAGAGAGGGGAGTGGGGCAGTCCCCGTGGGAGGCCAGGTGACATGGAGAGTATGGGGTCTAAGCCTTGCTCACTCCCAATGACATCCACACAGGTAGAAGGGGCTAGGTCAACATCTGGCAGAAAATGGTCAGGTGGACAGTTCAACATTCAACCGATGGCAAAGAGAGAGAGTGGACTTTCTGGGGTGTGTCCGCCTAGAAGGACAGAGATCTCGACTTTTCTAACCTGCCCCCACCTGGAGATGACTACAGACTGGCCCCTCTGCTTCCAGGCTTCTCACTGGGCTGCCCTGGGCTGCTATTGCCTGACCGCTGGGGCAGAACACTCCTCTGCTCCCAGGCTTCTCACTGGGCCGCCCTGGGCTGCTATTGCCTGACCACTGGGGCAGAACACCCCTCTGCTTCCAGGCTTCTCACTGGGCCGCCCTGGGCTGCTATTGCCTGACCGCTGGGGCAGAACGCTGAGCCCACTCCCCGCCCTCACTGGCTCCTGGGGATCTCGGGGCACACGTGATGAAGCAGGAGGGCTGGACCCCGAGCAGCGTTCCCCCACCACAGGCCGAGACCGCTCCCCTCCCAGTCTCTCCACGTACTCGCTTCTTATCACTCAGGATGCTCTCGATCCAGTGGAAGTCCATGGCCTTGAAAGCTACCAGGACGAGGAGTGTGTCGGGGTTGTCCTCCACTTTGGGGTTGAAGTGGGCAGATTCAGGGTAGAAGAGACGCATGGTGGTCTTGGAGCCCACGTCCTGCTCGTAGCCAGCCACCGGGGCGCTATTCAACCTGGGAGGCAGGGAGGACGATGCCCGTCACCCTGAGCTCTGTGGGTCTCTTCCCAGACGGGAGAGGGAAGGGGGCCATACGGACCTGATGACCACGTCGTACTTGTTGATGGCCTCTCCCAGTGAGCTGTTGCGCAGCCGGTGCCCGTTCCCCACCACCACGCAGCGGCGGCACTTCAGGCTGCCATGGGAACAGGGTGATGAGACCCAAGGAGCCCCTGCTCCAGCTTCACCTCGCTCTCCTGCCCCCGTCTGCCCCAGGCCCCCTCAGCCCCTGCTTCCCATGGAGCGTGCAAACGCGAAGTCGCTTCAGTTGTGCCCGACTCTGCAAGCCCGTGGACTGCAGCCTGCCAGGCTCCTCTGTCCATGGGATTCTCCAGGCAAGAACACTGGAGTGGCTGGCCATGCCCTCCTCCAGGGGATCTTCCTGACCCAGGGATGGAATCCGTGTCTCTTAAGTCTCCTGCATCGGCAGGCAGGTTCTTTACCACTAGCACCACTTGGGAAGCCCCCTACATGGACCAGGCATCTCCAAAGAGTTCTGCTCCTGGTCATGCTGACTCTGCAGCCCTGGGCTTTCAAGGGAGAGGAAGCTGAGCAGAGCACAGGAGAGAAGAGAAGGAGAGGAGGGAAGATGCCTGGGAAGGACTGCGAAGCAATCCCATTTCAGAGTCCCCGACTGCCCCCCAGGCCAGCCTGTTACCACGGCAATACCCTCAGCAACCTGATACCCAGGCTCGGTTGCCATAGGGACTGGTGTCCCCACCTCCCTGGAGACAGGCAGGCTCACTGGGAGGTGCTGGACCATGACTGTTTCTCACTGAGGCAGGAAGGCGTGTCTCCTTACCTCTGGATGCTCTCTGGGATGGAATAGCTGGTGATGGCTAGCACCCGGAGGAGCAGATCTTCTGCAAAAGGACCAGATTCGATGGGGCTGATGACAACAGCAACCTCTCCAAAGGCTGCCAGCCCTCCCTCCCCTGACCCCAGTGTCTGAGCCTGGCTGAGAACTTGGGTGCTGGGACCGTGGATGGCAAAGAATGAGAAGTAGTGTGGCCAAGGTGAGGCCACCATTCCCACCCACCCCACTCCCCAAGGCAGGCACTTACCAGTCCCCTTGGTCCCATAGGGCAGCTCATAGAGAGATGGGGTCTTGACCCAGAAATAATCTTTAAGCTGCAGGAAGAAAGGCTGTTCTCGAGAGTAGCTGCACCGGGGTGAAGGCAGGGTGGGGATGAGAAAGTGATTAATCTTGTGCCAGAAACAGGGTCAGACCACAGACTAATATCATGTGTACATGTCCAAGGCCTCCCCCGCCCTCACTGGCTTCACCTGACCCATGATCTCCAGCATGGTTTCCTCCTCCTAGCTGTACCTTCACACACTTACTTGCCAAAGAGCTTGGAGACCATCTTCTCCGCCTCACCCTGGAGGCATGGCTCCCTCTTCCCTGGGACGGGAAAATAAAAGCTGGAGACAGAAAAGAAGAGGAGATAGGAACTCTGGTCAGACCTCCCAGGCCCAGGGGCCAGTGTTCCAGGCAGCCCCCACCTCCTCCCAGGGCATGAAGGCTCACTGGAGAGTGACTCACAGGCTGGAATCATCTCAGCCCAAGTTCCACCTTGAAACCAAATCACTGCGAACCCAGCTCTTCCTTCTCCTAAACCCCTTGGGTGAGAGACCTGGGGACCCATCCCAGACCTTACTTCCCCAAACCCTCCCAACCACGCTCACAGAAAGATTCTGAGCTAACAGTGTAACAGAGAGGCCACCCCCTGGCTCTCTGAACCCTCCTCCCTACCACTAGGCCCCCACTCAGAAGAACATGAAAGATGGACTCACAGCTCAATGTACCTGTCCTCTCGAGAGATAGAGTACCACACCATGACAGCCAGGAACAGAGCCAACACGGCCAGGAGCTTCCAGCCTGTGGGGCGAATGCATGCAAGAGCTGGAGGCAGGAACAGGCAGGCATGGCCCCAGGCCACCTGCCCCACCTGCCCCGCCTGGGGCTCCCGCAACCCCAGCTCAGAGCAGGCCCCTGCTAGGCCATAGTTCTCTGGGTTGGGGCTTGGACCTGAGCATGTCTGCCATCCTTCAAGAGGAAGAGAGGTGCCCCCAGCTCCGTATCTGTCCTTCCACAACCCCCGGGAGGGTTGAGGAAGATGCTGAAGACTGCCTCCGGGGAGCCCATCCCCGAGGGCACGGGAGTTCTTGGTGAACACTCACGGGACTTGCTGATCATGTTTCTCAGCTGCCAGGGTTCCTGGGGAGAGCTGTCATCCCGGCTGCCTCGGGCCACCTAGGAGGCAGGAGTCACAGGTGTGCGGTCAGCGTCATGCTCTGGCCTCGGCACTGGTCCAGGGCACACCCACAGCCTGCCTCTTCCCGCCTCCAGGAAACACACAGCTGCAGGAGCAGCCCTCCGCACTCTGGATGTCCCCTTAACCCCTCGAAGGCGACCGCAGGGATCCAGAGGGATCTTATGCCCCAGAAAGGGAAACCACATCCCACCGATCACAGATTCCATCCCAGGCCAGACCGGCCCACCCCAGCTTCCCAGGCGCGGCTCCCCTCACTGTCCTCTCCCTTGGTTTGACCTCAGAAGGGTCAGCTCCAGGAAACAGATGTACATCCACCCATTTTCTACATGAAAGTTAAGCTCAAAGGTACAAGGGTGTGATTCACATTTGCACAAGTGAAGTGAAGTTTATCTCTTCTGCACATTCAAGGCATTCCCTTGGTGCTGGCCACCACCCACCCCTCCATCACTAAGCTCCCGCTACTCCACCCAAATAGGTCCACTGGGGCCACACCCTGGTGAGGGTGGAGGCCACCATATGGTCCAGGAGGCCTCCTACAACCCTTCTAGACTCTGGCTGAGTGCACACAGCATCCAAGCCTTCACTGCCCAGGTGCACCGGGGAAGGCAGTGGAGGCGACTGTTTTAATGGGAGCACGGAGAGCAGGAGGGGCTTCCTTTGTAGCTCAGCGGTAAAACAAAAAATCTGCCTGCGATGCAGGAGACATAGAAGACACAGGTTCGATCCTTGGGTCAGGAAGATCCCCTGGAGGAGGGCATGGCAACCCACTCCAGAATTCTTGTCTGCAGAATCCCCACGGACAGAGGAGCCTGGAGGGCTACAGTCCATGGGGTTGCAAAGAGTTGGACACGACTGAAGTGACTGCATGCACACACACACACGGGCAGTGGGAAGGGTCTGGTCGGTCACAGAGGAGACAGGAGACCCTTTCAGGTAAGGGCAGAGGCTGGCAAGGTGAGGACAGTGCGGGTTGCGTTACTACACACACACGAAGACGTCCTTCTGATCACACACCCAGCCAAGGGCCACACTTCTGAGTCACTGGGAATTCATCTCTGCAGCTCAAAGAGCCACACGAAAGAGACACGGGACACAGGGCGCCAGCTTCTTCTCTCCACGCCACTTTCACTTCCCCCAGTGATCTGGTTCATAAGAACCACGAGAGCCACATACTAAAAACACAGATTCCAGGGCCTTTTCCTGAGACTGCTTCAGCCAGCTGGGGTGGGACCTGGGACGGGCATTTCCACAAGCAGCCTGACCGATTCTTCTGACAGATGAGGAAAGGAAGAGAAGCCTTCGTGATTGTGCTCTCTTGGAGATAAATGAAAAATCTCAGATGATTTCTCAATGGTGGGGGCCCGCATCGGGACGAGATCTGCTTCTTGTTAGAAACCATAAATCGATTATCCTGAATGCTGCTCTATTAAGGAGTCGATGCTCTGCTCTGGGCGGGGGAAGGGGGCCACACCCCAGGCTCCACCCTGAGTCCACAAACACGCAGTGAGAATGTCAAGGGGAAGGGAAAGCGGATGGGGGAAGAGGAGAGGGGTGTGGACCAGAGTCCAATGTTCTCAGGAGGGTCAGGTGGGCCCATCTCTGAGTCCCAGGGCGGTTGGAGGATGGCTCTGTCTGGGAAGGAAGAGTTTTAGAGTTGCAACCAGCAGACCCCACTGGAAGTCAAGACCTACTGCTATTCCAAGGGTGGCCCGCCTTCCGATCCACCCAAAGCAACTGCCAAGTCATGCCCGAGCACATGATCCCTTTCACGCGCTTCTCCTGATCGGAAATTCGTTTAATTACTTGCTCTCTGTCTGTCTCCCCCACTGCAAATAAGCCCTGGGAGGGGAAGAATCGGGTCTGTCTTATCCCCAGCTCAAGCCTCAGCATCCAGCACAGCCAGTGCTCAGCAAGCATTGAATGAATAACATGTTGGGTTATCCTGGGGGAGTCACTGTCCCCTTTCTGACTCTCGGTTTCTTCAGCTTTATAAAACGGGGAGGTTGGTCTAACAAATGCTTGTGATTCTACTATATCAATATTTATCAGATCCACAACCTGAGCCTCACCAGGGACCTTATTAGAAATGTATAATCTCAGGTCGGACTTCCCTATAGCTCAGATGGTAAAGAATCTGCCGGTAATCCAGGAGACCCAGGTTCCATCCCTGGGTCAGGAAGATTCCTTGGAGAAGGAAATGGCAACTCACTCCAGTATTCTCGCCTGGAGAATCCTGTGGACAGAGGAGCCTGGTGGGCTACAGTCCATGGGGTCCCAAAGAATCGGACACGACTAGGTGGCTAACACATACAGTCTCAGGTCCCACCCAGATGCGCAAATCAGAGCCTGTGTTTGCAAAAGATCTCCTGATGATTCACACACACAGTCAAGTTTGAAAAGCACTTATCAAGATGGATGTCCTTGAACTTGGTTGAACAGGAGAATTGCACTATCTGGGGTTCCCTACCTGGGAATTCTGCCAGAACTGGTCTGGCCCAGCACTGGAATTTGTTCAAGCACCCGGGGTGATTCTAACCCAGTCAAAGGTTGAGAACCACTGGTCCAGACAATGGCAGAAGCAGGCTTCTCAGTCTTCAACATGTGCATTCTGACTCAGTGGGTCTTGTGAGTCTGCATTCTAACCAGGTCCCAAGTGGTGCTTGCTGCTAGACTGGGACCACGCTTTGAGCTGCAAAGCTCGAAACCAGATCCTTCAGGCTCGCCCATTTCTTTACACTGTGAACCGCACCTTCTCCCACCCTCTGAGCCCTCACTCTTCCTTTCGGATCACGAATCAGCACATCGCACTCCGGCTCCCTTTATCAGGAGGTCACAGCACTGGATACACAGGGCAGTTACTCAAGAAGCTAAAGCATTTGCTGATATCTGGGCCCCACTTTCCAAGAGTCTTATTTAATTGGTTGAGGGATGGGGCCCAGGCACTGGCCAGCAAAAAACCAAACAAACAAAAAACCTTGCTTTTCTTGTGATTTGAACATGTTGCCAAGATGGAGAACACTGTAGAGAGTGTGTTCCGCGGTCACCAAAAGTCAAAGGTCTCAGCTGTCCTCAATGGAGCAGACCTTTGCTGGTGGGAGACGACAGGTCCGCAGGAACAAGACGATTACTCTTTTCTGAACCTCCTGCCCAGTACAGTTCTACACTTTCTTCCTAAATTTATGCTAGGTAGGCTGGCTAGTCCTGGGGCTTGCTGCAAGAAACCAACCAGGGATGCCATCTGCTCATGCCTTCCCCTGGCTGGCCAAGCCACGAGAAGGCTCAGCCCCTCCAGGATTCTAGGAAGACGGGCTTCTTGGGCTGGCTGCTGCCTCAAGACCACTCGGAGCCTTCTCCCAGCAGCTGTCCCCCATCCCTGACAGCTCCTGGGGACAAAAGGCCATGAGAAAAGTCACAGAAGGGTACCTGAGCAGGGGAACAGGAATCTGATCCACTCACTTCCAAGGTATGGCAACCTCTGCCTGCCACCAGCTGCCCGGGAGATACAGCTCAGTCAGGTAAAGCCGACCCCAAGGGAGGAACACCGTGTGCCCTCCCTGTGTTCTGCTGAGAACCACGGTGTCCCTGCCTGCAGAGACGCTGATCCCCGCCTTGGACTCGCCGAAGGGCAGACCTGGGCGACAAGGGGGAAGGACTGATGACTTCCCACAGCCCTGGGAGCCTGGCAGCCTCACATGCTCCACAAGCACTCAGCAGGCACCCGCTATACCAAGAGGAGCAGGTCTGGGCGTCACCCATGGACACAGCCTGATGCCAGGTCCCTCCAAGCCCCTGGGCCCATCAAAGGGCTGTGGCTTAATGTTCCTGAGAAGAGGGGTGGGAAAACCAGTGGGGCAGAAGCATAGACTGAGATCTTACTGGTTCAGAAACGCTGAGCAAGTCACACAATCTACGCCCGTGTCCCTCAGTTCTGGGCAGAAATCCGAGGCTACCCACCTGCCACCTCCTCACTCACCTGCCAGTCCTGCTCCCTCCGGCCCCCTCCACCACGTGGACACCGGTCCCCACCCACCCTTCCAGCATTGTTCCCAACCAGTGACCAATCCCTCTACCTTGCTGCTTCCATCTCTCCCCCTCCTCCACTCCCTTTGACTTAGACTCAACTCTCCCTGTACCTAAAACAAAAGCAAAACTCTCTCTGGGCTTCCGTGGTGCCTCAGTGGTAAAGAATCCGCCTGCCAGTGCAGGCGACGCGGGTTGGATCCCTGATCCAGGAAGATCCCATATGCCACGGAGCTGCTAAGCCCGTGCGCCACAACTACTGAGACTGTGCCCTAGGGCCCAAGAGCCGCAAGTACTGAGCCCACGTGCCGCAGCTGCTGAAGCCTGCATGTCCCAAAGCCCGTGCTCCACAGCGAGACACCCCTGTAGTGAGAAGCCCACACAGCACAACTCGAGGGCAGCCCCGGCTCTCCGCAACCAGAGGAAAAAACCCTTGCAGCAACGAAAACCTCCCCATCACAGCCAAATAAAATAAAATTTATCAAAAAAAAAAAAAAAACCCTCTGCCTCTGTCTCCTCCTCCCGTTACCCCTGCATCCCCGTCTCGAGCTCCAATCGTCAAACTCCTTCACCTGTGCCACATGCTCACATGCCCCTCAGCCCTCTACCGGTCCACCACCCCATCCCTACCTGGCTTTTACACTGAGTTCACTCCTGCCGCAGCCCTCCGTGGCCTCCTGTCAACCTGAGAAAGGTCTATTTTCACTCATCTCCCATCCCGAGGCCCCTGCTACTATCAGCCGAGGCCTCCCTGGCTTTGCTCAAGACTCCCTAGGTTTCCGTCGCGCTGGCTGAACTTTCTTTAAGCGCTGGCATTCTCCAGGGAGCTGCCCTTGAATCCCTGCTCTTTCTCTGTTTGTTTTCCCAGGCCAGGTTCGTTCATCTTCAGAGGCTTAACTACTACTCAAACCCTGATGATTCAAGCTCTTTTTTCAGCTCTGTAATTTCTCTCCTGGAACCCATCCTAATATTTCTAGTTTTTTGCTGCACATCCTCCCTGTGTGTATGCTGAGTCGCTTCAGTCGTGTCTGACTCTTTGTGACCCCTTGGACTGTAGCCCTCCAGGCTCCTCTGGCCATGGGATTTTCCAGGCAAGAATACTGGAGTGGGTTGCCATTTCCTTCTCCAGCTCATCCTCCCTTAATGATCTTAAAGTTTTCATACTTAACATGTCCAGAATTGGACCCCCCGCCTGTCCGTACCCTCCCAACCCCACATTCTCATCAGCTCATCCACCCAATGTCCCCCTTCCCTTCACACCATCCCTGCTGCTGCTGCTAAGTCGCTTCAGTCGTGTCCGACTCTGTGCGACCCCATAGACGGCAGCCCACCAGGCTCCCTCGTCCCTGGGGTTCTCCAGGCAAGAACACTGGAGTGGGCTGCCATCTCCTTCTTCCAATGCATTAAAGTGAAAAGTGAAAGTGAAGTTGCTCAGTCGTGTTCGGCTCTTAGCGACCCCATGGACTGCAGCCCACCAGGCTCCTCGGTCCATGGGATTTTCCAGGCAAGGGTACTGGAGTGGGGTGCCATTGCCTTCTCCGACCATCCCTGCTAAATGCCATCATTTTTATCCCTGGTTCCTCATTCCAGCAATGCTTGTTGAACTCCCACTAAATATTGTGGAGGCACTGGGGTGCAAAGCCTGATACAGCTCACTGCAGCATAAAGGTCACATAGTCTAGAACCTCGGAAGTACTGAATTGGCCAAAAAGGTCGTTCGGGTTTTCCCATAAGCTGGTACCAAAGAACCCGAAGGAATTTTTGGCCAACCCAATTCTTCTGCAAGCAGCTTTCCTGAACCATAGACTCTTCTGAACCATAGACTGATTCTAGATCTCACTTCAATTTCTCCACTTCCTAACTGGTCCCTTCACCACAAGTCTTTCTTCACTCGAGCCACTTCTTCAGAACTACCTACACCGTATCTTTCTAAGAAACAAAGTGGACAAACCATCCTCCTGCTTTCATCGTTCCCCATTCCTTCAGTGAAAAACCAAAGCTCTTTGTAGAGGCAACCAGGGTGCTTCCCTGGGCTTCCCTGGTGGCTCAGCGGTAAAGAATCCACCTGCCAATGTAGGAGACGAGGGTTTGGTCTCTGTGTTAGGAAGATCCCCTGGAGAAGGAAATGGCAGCCCACTCCAGTGTTCTTGCCTGGGAAATCCCATGGACTAAGGAGTTTGTCAGGCTATATATAGTCCATGGGGTCAAAAAGAGTCAGACACAGCGACTAAACAACAAAGGTGCTTCGGTCCCAGGCCACAAGCCAAGCCCTGTACGTCCATCTCCTAGCTCCTCCTAGCACCCGCAGGAGCATCTTCTTCTTGCAGAATCCCCACCCCTCTGCACAGGCTTCCCTCCTATACGAAGACCCCAGGCCCCCACCGTTAGCCTCAACAGTCTCACTCCTGCACCATCGGCTCAAACAGCCCCTCCTCTATGACGTGTTTTCTGACAATTCTCAGCAATGTTTTTCTTTCCACACAATATTATGTCTTGATTTTAGCACCTATCAGATAGTAAGATTTTATATTATATAATTACTATTTTCATGGCTTGCCCACTATCCTCTGACCTCTCCAATTATAAGCTTGTTTATACCAACAGTCTATGACAGCATGTACCCTAAAGAAGACACTTTATCACATAATATAATTTTATATTACACTGTTAAGTATCTTCGTATCTTGCCCATGAGACTATGACCTCTGAGGTCCAGGCCAGCTTTATATCTTCAGTCTCTACTATAGTGCCTAGAACCTAGCAGATATTTTATCGGGATGGCCAACAAGTTTGTTTGGGTTTTTCATAACATCTTCCAGAAACACCGAAACGAACTTTTTAGCCAATCCAATATAAACGTCTGACACACGAGTGATGAGATGAGATTTAAAATGTATCACGCCCCTGGTTTTGCTGTTGTTTAGTCACTAAGTGGTGTCCAGCTCTTCAGCTGCTCCCCNCGACCCCATAGACGGCAGCCCACCAGGCTCCCTCGTCCCTGGGGTTCTCCAGGCAAGAACACTGGAGTGGGTTGCCATCTCCTTCTTCCAATGCATTAAAGTGAAAAGTGAAAGTGAAGTTGCTCAGTCGTGTTCGGCTCTTAGCGACCCCATGGACTGCAGCCCACCAGGCTCCTCGGTCCATGGGATTTTCCAGGCAAGGGTACTGGAGTGGGGTGCCATTGCCTTCTCCGACCATCCCTGCTAAATGCCATCATTTTTATCCCTGGTTCCTCATTCCAGCAATGCTTGCTGAACTCCCACTAAATATTGTGGAGGCACTGGGGTGCAAAGCCTGATACAGCTCACTGCAGCATAAAGGTCACACAGTCTAGAACCTCGGAAGTACTGAATTGGCCAAAAAGGTCATTCGGGTTTTCCCATAAGCTGGTACCAAAGAACCCGAAGGAATTTTTGGCCAACCCAATTCTTCTGCAAGCAGCTTTCCTGAACCATAGACTCTTCTGAACCATAGACTGATTCTAGATCTCACTTCAATTTCTCCACTTCCTAACTGGTCCCTTCACCACAAGTCTTTCTTCACTCGAGCCACTTCTTCAGAACTACCTACACCGTATCTTTCTAAGAAACAAAGTGGACAAACCATCCTCCTGCTTTCATCGTTCCCCATTCCTTCAGTGAAAAACCAAAGCTCTTTGTAGAGGCAACCAGGGTGCTTCCCTGGGCTTCCCTGGTGGCTCAGCGGTAAAGAATCCACCTGCCAATGTAGGAGACGAGGGTTTGGTCTCTGTGTTAGGAAGATCCCCTGGAGAAGGAAATGGCAGCCCACTCCAGTGTTCTTGCCTGGGAAATCCCATGGACTAAGGAGCTTGTCAGGCTATATATAGTCCATGGGGTCAAAAAGAGTCAGACACAGCGACTAAACAACAAAGGTGCTTCGGTCCCAGGCCACAAGCCAAGCCCTGTACGTCCATCTCCTAGCTCCTCCTAGCACCCGCAGGAGCATCTTCTTCTTGCAGAATCCCCACCCCTCTGCACAGGCTTCCCTCCTATACGAAGACCCCAGGCCCCCACCGTTAGCCTCAACAGTCTCACTCCTGCACCATCGGCTCAAACAGCCCCTCCTCTATGACGTGTTTTCTGACAATTCTCAGCAATGTTTTTCTTTCCACACAATATTATGTCTTGATTTTAGCACCTATCAGATAGTAAGATTTTATATTATATAATTACTATTTTCATGGCTTGCCCACTATCCTCTGACCTCTCCAATTATAAGCTTGTTTATACCAACAGTCTATGACAGCATGTACCCTAAAGAAGACACTTTATCACATAATATAATTTTATATTACACTGTTAAGTATCTTCGTATCTTGCCCATGAGACTATGACCTCTGAGGTCCAGGCCAGCTTTATATCTTCAGTCTCTACTATAGTGCCTAGAACCTAGCAGATATTTTATCGGGATGGCCAACAAGTTTGTTTGGGTTTTTCATAACATCTTCCAGAAACACCGAAACGAACTTTTTAGCCAATCCAATATAAACGTCTGACACACGAGTGATGAGATGAGATTTAAAATGTATCACGCCCCTGGTTTTGCTGTTGTTTAGTCACTAAGTGGTGTCCAGCTCTTCAGCTGCTCCCCGGGTCGTGACCCACCGGGATTCCCCGTCCATGGGCTTTTCCAGAGAATCGCCATTTCCTCCTCCAGAGGATCTTCCCGACCCAGGGCAGGAACCTGCATCTCTTACGTCTCCTGCACTGGCAGGCGGATTCCTGACCACTGAGCCACCTGGGAAACCCCTGACATCTCTCACTGATCCTGAAACGTATTCTGCACTCACTGTGTACAACACCAGGGGGCAGGTCCCAACCTCACCGCCATTGCTTTAGGGACCAAGTGAGTCATCGCCGTGGGGACTGTCCTGGGCGCTACAGGCTGGTTACCAGCACCTTTGACCTCTACCCACTAGGTGCCAGTAGTGGAACTCTCCAGTTCCAATACCCACAATGTCTCCAGACATTACTGAATGTGAAAGCTACACTGCAAGACTCTTTTTAAAGTATGATCTCAACCCTGTGAGTTAAACACTATTATTATCTCCACTGTGGAGATAGGGAAATGAGGTGCAGAAAGAGTCAGCAACTTGCCCAGGGTCGCCAAGCTAGTGAGAAGCTGAGCTCCAGAGGCCACACTCCTAACCCCTGCCCTCTACCACCCCTAAAGCAGCTGGTGAAGATGCCAAGATCCTTGGAAAGCCCACCTGCAGCCCTCTGGAGCAACTCGAGGAAGTTGCCCTCCATTACATCGAAGTACTTCCAAGGCTTATGAGAGCTCGGAGGTGCCTCCCTCGCCCCTTCTCAGGCAGGCTGCCTAGCGAGACAGTCTCCAGCCCACCCCCCACCCCCCAGCTTGTCCTCAATGCCCACAGCTGTGTTCATGGGATTACCATCACCCTACATCTGGACACCAGACTTCCACAAATGCTGGCAAGGCCTGCGTTCAGTTTCTCACGGTCGGGCCACTTCACTGGCAGGGAATCAACAGCCCTTGGCTGGTAAGCCAGGCCTCCTGGACCGTGAACTGGTGTGGCTACTCCGCGGAACCTTAGAGCAGGTCTGTGCTACATCTACTTGAAACCCTCACCTCGGGAATCTCCGGTCACATCTCCAGCCCCCTGAGGTGTGTGAATCTCGAAGGTGCCACCTAAACCCACAGCAGTTCCTCAGCTTAAGAGTCCCCCTGCTGTGAGCCCAGGGGGCGGTGTGAGCTGGATGGTGACGTTTTTAATTTAATTTCCTAATTTTATTATGCCCGTGTTATAATAATATTTTCTATTATGCCAGAAATTTGCATCTAGCTTCCAGGTACAGCTATTTCTTTCCCGAAGGTGGCCCAATGAGTATTTAAGTTACAGACATTCCCCAAATTATTATTTATCTGGGACAGATTGTGATTAAAGATAAAGAATGTCAAATTGCATATTTTCCAACAGACGCAAACTTGCAAGGCGTATTTTATTTCTTAACAAGGGCCTAGTGTGGACGATGACTTGAATGTAACTAATACAACTGGGAGGCAAGGCAAGGCGAGGACACAAGTCATTGAGTCTTGCTCTGTTCTCTTCAGCTACTCCTGGGTGTGGTCCACTAACTGCAATTCTCTAGAATGACCAGTCATCCTGATCTGTGAGGATGCACGCGATCTCCTGACCAGCACCTCTCTGCCCTCCTTCCCAGTTTTCCTCATTTACTCTGCTTCATTCACACAGGATTCACTGTTCTTGATTGGGCTGGGCCTACCCCCTGCTCTTGACCTTTGCGCCGGCTGTTTCTTCAGCCTGGAATGTTTTTCCCCAGACATAGGCTTGATACCTCCCCATTCAGCTTTCCACTCATCTTCTCCACCTCCCGTAAAAAAATACCCCCGACACCTGACATTTTAGATCCCTCTCCTCGACTGCCTAGCCTGGGTGGCACTAGTGGTAAAGAACCCGGCTGCCAATGCAGAAGACATAAGAGGCATGGGTTTGACCCCTGGGTCAGGAAGATCCCCTGGAGGAGGAAATGGCAATATTCTTGCCTAGAGAATCCCATGGACAGGAGCCTGGTGGGCTACTGCCCACTGGGTTGCATAGAGTCAGACACGACGGAAGTGACTTTGCGCACCTGCCCTCCCCACCTGCAAAGAACTTCTGCTGTTTTGTTTGAGGCTGGATCAACCATGTCTGTAACAGTGACGGGCAATCAGCAGGCTCTAGATACAAATTTGTTGAATTTATCAGTGGATCTAATCGTCAGGAACGTCACTGTCACAGAGCAGGCCGAGCAAGAGGGGGAGAGGCGGTGATCATAGATCAGATACCCACTCCAGCCCCTCTGGCCTGACCGCTAGCTAGACACAGGCTGCACTGTGCCTTCTCCCCGTCCTGAACAGCACAGCATGATCTCACAGGACTGGTGGGGAGTGAGCTGGTCTTGGCTCCGGGCTCTTGTGAGGCAGCAAAGGGCAGAGTAATTGACCAACTGCCTCAAGGCCCACCAGTGGGCAGACATGGCACCTCTCCAGACATCCAAGCTTGGAGGAAAGGAGAAGATTCCCCATGCAGGGCAGGAAGCCTCTCTGTTCCCCACCCGTGGGATCCACAGGGTACCCCAGCCTCTACAACCAGCATCTCAAACAACCCCGGCCTGCAACCTCCTGTAAAGAAACACTGATATTGTCCACTTTATCAGCTGCCAGTCACAAGACACCACAGACATCACAAGACGCCACATGAAAATCATGTTTCTGGAGTCAGCTCGGGTGAGGCAGGAGCTCTGAATTCCATTCGCTCAGTAAAAAAGCTGCAGTGTTAGGATGGGGTGGAGAATCACTAATACAGGTTCGTGAAAACAAAGTGAAACTCCGGTGTGGCTGGGTATCTGCACTGTTCCTCCCTCATGCCTCCCACCCAGGAGTCGATGAATCCGGCTCCCAGGAGTCTAAGCTAAAGGCCCTACAGGATTGGGGCTTGAAGCCACAGTATGGCCCATCCCCTCCCTCCCTCTGGCTTCCAGATGCCCCTTCTGAAGAGGGTGGATGGCATCAGCCCCACGGCATCCCATCCGGGGAGAGGTGACTGCAGCCTCGAGTGGTCAGACCAGGCCGAGGGGCGCGGTCGGCCAGGGAACATACACTGGATTTCAGACTCACTACCAAAAACAGTGAAGAATCCCCTGAAATACTCACATTGTGGGTGAAAGTATGAAAGTGTTAGGTGCTCGGTCGTGTCCAACTCATCGAGACCCCCCTGGACTAAAGCCCACCAGGCTCTGCTGTTCATGGAATTTCCCAGACAAGAATATTGTAGCAGGTTGCCATTTCCTCCTCGAAGGGATCTTCCCCACCCAGGGATGGTCCCTGGGTCTCCTTCATTGGAGGCAGATTCTTTACCTGCTGAGCCACCAGGGAAGCTTCATTCACACTGAGGTGGCCAAGCAGCAGCCCACACTTCCCCTCGTGGCGGCCCAGGGGCAAAAGCCTCAGCCTGAGCTTCTGAGAGCCGTCATTTTAGAAAGCAATCATATTTTTTTTTAAATTATTTACATTGATCCCACACTGAAAGTCTTTTGTCTATACTGGGTTAAAATAGTAAAATTAACTTCACCTTATTTTTACTTTTTGAACATGTGGTTAAATTAATTTTTTTTTTTCAGTTAAAATTACCTATGTGACTTGCTTTAGTGATTCCCACTGCATTTCTATTGGACAGCACTGGACCAGTCTCCCAGGCCCCCTAGAAGCACCAGAAGCGTGTGTGAAGCTGAATCCACTTCTGGAGGGCTACACCATGGCTGGGAGGCCACGGGCTCCTTTACATTCATTGTTGGTCACAGTGAGCACCATCCTCAGGTTTCAAGTGCATCAGAGTCACGAAGACCCTCCTCTCCTCTGTCTACGTCCCCTCTGCAGAGGCACAGTTCAAGTACCACCTGGCCCACCAGCCCAGCCTCCACTCTGCCCACACCTAACCTCCTCCTGACCCTGGCATCCCACCGGGACGGGCTCTCAGCCCCTCCCTGCATGGCCCTCTTGAGCAAGTAAGATGAAGGGAGGTTTCCTGGTCATAGGGTGTCTCCAGGCTTGGCGCCCTCCTGGCACCCCACAGGGTGTGCTGGCATCGGCTCACAGTGTGGTCCAGGCACCTTGGAGCTGGTAGTGATTGAAGTGAGTCAAAGGCAACAATAGCCAGTTCTGCAGAAACAACACCTTCTCGGTATAAAGGAGTGTTTGTAAGCATAGCATCATCCACTTGGCAAAAAAGCATGGCCTTGGCTGGCTCTTTCCAGGTGCCCAGAGGACCGCCATGATGGCTGGCAAGCAGGTCAGGCGCAACTGCCTCCCCAGGACCTTGTCGCCTGCTCTGCCCAAAAGCTGTGACCGGGGATTAACCCTGCCTTGTTCACTTACCAGACTATGACTTTGGGGAAACCACTAAGAATCCCTAACCCTCAGTCTCCCAATCTGCAAAATGGAGGTAGAGAGTCCCTACTGGTTTGGTTGTGGTGGTGAACAAGAGAATTTAGGTAGAACACACAGAAAAAAGTGTTAGTCGCTCAGTCGTGTCCGACTCTTTGTGACCCCATGAGCTGTAGCCCACCAGGCTCCTCTGTCCACGGGATTTCCCAGGCAAGAATACCCGAGAGGGTTGCTGTTCCCTTCTCCAGGGGATCTTCTCAACCCAGGAACCAAACCTGGGTCTCTGGCTTTGCAGGCAGATTCTTTACTATTTGATCCTCCAGGGACACAGGAAACACCCAGAAAGAGTGACAGTACTCCTGCCTCGTGTGCTAAGTGGAATCCAAAGGCCGCAACTCTGTGGGTAGATGCGAACATCACTGAAAAAGCACTGTTTTTCAGTCTGTTTTCCGATCGAAAGCACAGCATTAAGGACTGAACCTTATATGGTGCAGAACTGCATGCCAACTGAACTGAGGAAGTCCCGGGTGAATCCCCACCCTTGGGGATTCCTAAACACACCCTCCTCCTAAACACACCCTCCCCTCCCCAAAGATAAGAATCTTAGCCCACAAGCCCCCATCTGCCCCCCAGTCCCATCTGAGGATGGAGGTGGAGGCGAGGTCAGAGTCAGTTTCACATTTGGGTCCTGTCGGGGTTGATTACAATATAAACGGTGAGGGGCCTGGTGTCGCTGGTGGGACCCAAGCCCAGGCTGCTCTCCCAGCCACGCCTTGAGGGTCCTGGTACCCAAGCTTCCTCCTGGTGCAGGGTCCCAGGCTCCCCCATCACCCCCGCAGTCTGTTCCACGCCGCTGCCCTGTTTTATCCCCTCTTGCAGCAGGTACACCACACCGTCTCCCACACTCAGGAGATCTGGCGACCCAGGAAAGCAGCGACTTCTTAGGGCCCACAGTATCTCCAGCACCAAATGTAACACCTGATGCGTGGTGGGTAAGTAACGAATATTGAAATGAACAGATGTCTAAATGAATGAGCAAATTAGCAGAACAAGTATGAACGGAAAGCTTCGTCAAGTTAAGACATTCCAGACCCTTCCTTTGCAATGACCTGGGCAAACGAGGCGCCGGGGGCTTGTTAGAGGCTCAGTTCCGGACCTTGCAGAGCCAGCCAGGGCCATGCTTTTTTGCCAAGTGGATGATGCTATGCTTACAAACACTCCTTTATACCGAGAAGGTGTTGTTTCTGCAGAACTGGCTATTGTTACCTTTGACTCACTTCAATCACTACCAGCTCCAAGGTGCCTGGACCACACTGTGAGCCGATGCCAGCACACCCTGTGGGGTGCCAGGAGGGCTCCAAGCCTGGAGACACCCTATGACCAGGAAACCTCCCTTCATCTTACTTGCTCAAGAGGGCCAGCCTGGGCTAACACCCCAGCCAGCAAGCCCCAGACCTCCAAGTACCCTTGGCCTCCTGGAAGTGGAGGAAAGGGGTCTGGACACAGACTTGGGGTTCAACCCAGGTGGTCACGGGGCCGGGTGTCTCTTGACAAGGTTCAACATGTCCTGGGCCTCACTTCCCATCTGTGAAATGAGAGCAGCAAGAATATGTTCTCAGAGGCGTGGGAGACTCAAAACATAGCCCAAGATTGAGAGCCTGCAGCCTCCATACCGGCCAGGTCCCGGGAAAGCACTTGGGCCCTGGACGCTGAAGGTGACTCCCGGTCTGGGCCGCTCCCCACCCGGCCCCTGTCCCCCAGCATGCGGCAGTGTCTCTCTGTCCCCACCCGGCCCCTGTCCCCCAGCATGCGGCAGTCCCTCTCTGTTCCCACCGGCCCCTGTCCCCCAGCATGCGGCAGTCCCTCTCTGTTCAAGGTCCACAGCACCATCTGCAACCACAACCATACTGCTCTCACCTCTCCTCCCGGCTGCTGGGGCCACTGCACACGCTGCATGGGACACACAGCTGCCCAGGGAAAGGGCACTGCCACCCAGACTCTGCATGAACTAAATGTGGATCCCTTGTCCTAGCCAGGCCCAGGGTGCGCTGCTGGGATGGGGAGAATATGGGATGGAGAAGAGGGATGAGGCTTCACTGGAGAAGCCACTCTCCCTTTTTGAGTATATCACCTCCTAGAGAAGGTGTCCAGACCCCAGATCAGACCCCTCTCCTGAGCAGTACCCCATTTGCAGAACATATCCTCACAAAACTGCCCAGCCACAGGCAGAGGCGGTGATGCAGAGGTAAAGGGTTTTGGCCTTGGACAAGTCAGAGACAGCACATCATCAACAAATACCTGGATATAGCAGTAATCCTTCCAATCAATCAGGAAAAGACCAAGAAACCAAAGAGAATAAAGCAAAGGACAGGAAAAGGCAATTCACAGCTTAAAGCCACACACCTCATAAACGTCAAAAGATGTCCAGCCTCACTAAGTGTCCAGGGAACGCAGATTAAAACCAAACGTGACTTCTTGCACATTGGTGGCAGGAGTTCACCGACATAAGGCTTAGAACAGTAATTCAAAGAGTCTATTAATAGTAAGGCTGCTGCTGCTGCTAAGACGCTTCAGTCGTGTCTGACTCTGTGCAACCCTATAGACGGCAGCCCACCAGGCTCCCCCATCCCTGGGATTCTCCAGGCAAGAACACTGGAGTGGGTTGCCATTTCCTTCTCCAATGCATGAAAGTGAAAAGTGAAAGTGAAGTCGCTCAGTCATCTCCGACTCTTTGCAATCCCATGGANTGACTCTGTGCAACCCTATAGACGGCAGCCCACCAGGCTCCCCCATCCCTGGGATTCTCCAGGCAAGAACACTGGAGTGGGTTGCCATTTCCTTCTCCAATGCATGAAAGTGAAAAGTGAAAGTGAAGTCGCTCAGTCATCTCCGACTCTTTGCAATCCCATGGACTGCAGCCTACCAGGCTCTTCCATCCATGGGATTTTCCAGGCAAGAGTACTGGAATGGGGTGCCATCGCCTTCTCCAAATAGTAAGGCTGCAGGTGTGCATATTCTACAATCCGGTAATTCCACTTCCCTGTATAGTCCAGAGTAACTCACCTTTGTATGTGTACACACACCAAGGATGTTTATTGCAGCACTGTGGCAACAGCAAAGGAATAGAAATACCTTGCTGCTGCTGCTGCTGCTGCTGCTAAGTCGCTTTAGTCGTGTCTGACTCTGTGTGACCCTATAGACAGCAGCCCACCAGGCTCCCCTGTCCCTGGGATTCTCCAGGCAAGAACACTGGAGTGGGTTGCCATTTCCTTCTCCAATGCATGAAAGTGAAAAGTGAAAGTGAAGTCGCTCAGTCGTGTCCGACTCTTCGAGACCCCATGGACTGCAGCTCACCAGGCTCCCCGGTCCATGGGATTTTCCAGGCAAGAGTACTGAAGTGGGGTGCCATCGCCTTCTCCGAGAAATGCCTTAAATGTCCACAAATAGAGGGACAGCTGAACAAACTCTGTATCATCATACAATTAAATACTATACAGTGACTTAAATTGAAAAAATTCCTCATATGAATCTATTAGGATAAACCTGACGCTTACGCTTTTTAAAATGCTGTCAAAGGATACAAGTAGTATGATTTCATTAACTTTAAAAACACATCAAACAAGACTATACAGATGGTATGTGAGCTATAAGAATTTTAAAAACACATGGAGATGGACATGTACACACTGCCACATCTAAAACGGATAACCAACAAGGACCTCCAGCACAGCGCACTGGGATCTCTGCTCAATGTCATGTGGCAGCCTGGATGGGAGGGGAGTTTGGGGGAGAGTGGATACAGGTATATATATGGCTGAGTCTCTTGGCTGTTGTCACAACATTGTTAATCGGCTATGCTCCAATATAAAATTAAAAGTTTTAAAAAAAAGGAGGAATCACCCAACTCTTGGTGACTATTACATTCACCCAGAGATCAAATAGACTGGGATGGATTACAGAGTCAGGGCTCCGTTCTATTCTTCTAAATACTTTATTTCTTTTAAAACATCAGATATAATATGCAAAAACATTAACATCTGCAAATCTGGCTGTCATATGGAATTCTGTTATCCTTTCCATTTTGAAATATTTTTATATTGAAGACACGGAGTTACAGATTTTAAGCCAAAAATTCAGAAGCTATGAAAGAAAAGGAAAATTCAACAACATAAAGATTTAAGGAGCAGAAGGGAAGGAAGAATGGGGAGAGAGAGAGAGGGAGAATGAACAGTTAAAAGACAAATGACAAACTAGGAAAAGTACCCCCCTAACATATGCGTATCAGACCAAAGAATTCCCTTTAGCCTATAATCTGCTCATGCAAGTCAATAAGGAAACAAGTCAACAAATCAAACAGAGCAACAGGCAAAGGACATGAATGAGCAGCTTACAATACATAATACAATGGCACAGAGGAAAGTCTTGTTCTTCACTGATCTTAATAGCAAAGCTCCAGAGGCCTGCCAGAGCTGGAGGAGGTGGGGAACAGGCCCTTTCTAAGATCAGGGGTGAATCACGGTGACCTTTTTGGAAGTGACTTGGCAATATCTGTTGAAATCCCCTTAGCCTGGGAATTCCATCGTTACTTCTACAGAAAAGTCTCCTGTGTTTGCATGAACATTTCCATCGTGATCTTTACACATAGCACCATTTGCGACAGTGAAAGATGTAAATGACTTGAAAATCTACCGAAAATCCACAAGGACCTGTTTAGAAGCAATACCACGCAAATAACGCACGAAACACTATGCAGCTGTGAAAAAGCGGATGCACGTGTCAACACAATGCCACCAAAAGACCTCGCAAGCACACGATGAAACTCCAAAAAAGCAGGTGGAGGGCAGCGTTCTGTGGATCTCCAATGCCCTCCTACCAAATGACTTACATGCTGACGTGGCCATGTCTCTGCAGGAATCGAATATTCAGAGAATGCAAAGGAAACTAAGAGGGCAGGGGCTGAGAATGGGAGAGAGAACTTCTTTATGTTTAAGACCTTTTACGCTTAATTTTTCTTTTTAATGGGTGTGTGGGATACACTTTCAACTCAAGTTCTGCTAAAAGGAAAAAAGAAGGGAAAAAAAAATAATAAGGAATGTAAACTCTGGAGTACTTACACACCTGGACCTGAATTCCAGATCAACCACTTACTCACTGCACAAGTACTAGACAAGTCACCTCTCTGGATCCCAAGTTTGTGTCCAATAGAGATTAAAAACGAGGCCCTTCCTCCTGGGGTGGCTGGATAGGCTAGGTGAGAGGAGCTCCAAGGTGGTTATCATAGAAAAGTAGAAGCTGCTGGTCTCAGACTGCAGAACATACTTTGTCTTTCCCTCTCAGGGGTCCAGCAGACATCCCTTCTTGTCTCTCTCTGTGTCCCACTCTGCAGACAGGGAACGACAAGGGCAGCCGGGCACAGCCCTGCATGCTGGGTGTAGGGCCCAGCCTGGGTGGGGAGTGGGGGCTGAATCCCAGCCCTCCCTCAGCTTGTCAAGCCATTATCTGGGTACAGAGTCCAATTGCAGGGGTCATTCATCCTGCTTTCCATAACGTCTCTTTATGGGCTAGGAGCTACCTCATTTACAACAGGCAATTAAACACTCCTCTGTAATCCCTGCCAACTTACAAAGACCCCAGTGCAAAGATCTGAGTGTATACTGAAGTGTGGGGGGTGTCCTGTGAAAGTTGGCATCGTCAGCTCATTCGTATTTATATTTCTGTGACACTTCCTCTGAACTCACAGATACCCATTTTTTTTTTTTTACTAGCAGATGTGGTTTCTAGGGAAAAAGTTCTGCCACCTCTGGCCCACTGGTACCCACTTCCTGAACCTCAAGCTGCTGTGCGATGTTCTAAGTGAAGGTCACCCTGAGGACAGATCCTGTGCAGGGCCAAGGGTCCCAAGGGGACACCTCCCTGTCCCCTGCTTTCCTCAGAAGTGCGAGTCAGCAGGACAGCCCTGAGCCAAGGCAGGCTGGGGGTGTGAGGCCTCTGGGGACACGGGCAGGCCAAGGAGCACTGTGGGCCTTCTGCACCCGGGGCGCTGACTTGGGCACTGAACTACAGCAGGGAACCAGGTAACAGGCCCGGGCTCCTGCAGCGTGCGCGCAGCGGGGAAGACACCCTAGGACCACACAGATAAATAAGAACCGGCGATGGTGAGACACAAGGGTGAGGCCAACAGAACAGGGGAGTGGAGCAGACAGAAACCGGCCTACCCCAGGACGGAGAGTCGGCAGGTCCTCGGCTTAGACCTCAGACGGTGGAAAGAGTCGGCAGGTCCTCGGCTTAGACCTCAGACGGTGGAAAGGAGGGGGCGGAAGGAGGGTTGGCACTGAGGGAAGCGGAGTTTCCAGCCAAAGAGAAGAGCAAAAGACCCCGAGGCTTGTCAAGTATGAGTAACAGAAACAAGTCCCAGGTGACCAGAGACGGGGAGGGAGGGCCGGTGGTGGTGCCGGGGAGGCCCGCTGACGGGGTAGTCCAGGACGTCACTGGCCACCCCGGAGCCTGGACATTACTCACGGTCCCTGAGAAGTCACCGGAGGGTATTAACAGAGGCGGAACCCTCTGGATTCAGTTTTAAAAAGATCCCTACAGCTGTCCAGCAGCTCTTCTGTGTCATCTTATTTAACTTTTAAAACACTCTATATGGTGGGGCTTCCCAGGTGGCCCAGTGGTAAGGAATCCCGATTTACAGACAAGGAAACTGAGGCACAGAGAGACACATGAAGGGTTCCTGAGATCTCCAGGAACAAAGATTTCAAGCAGTCTGAACTGCTCACTCTCTGGCACCCATGAACTGGGGTGAGCTGTCTGGGGTCACTCTGGACAAGCTCCTACATCTTCTGGGCCTCAGATTTCCCATCTGTAAAATGGGAGCAGCAAGAACAAGTTCTGGGAGGTTTGGGAGCCTCAAAACACAGCCCAGGATTGAAAGCCCACAGCCTCAGTACCAGCCTGGCCCAGAGCAAACACTTGGGCCCTGGAAGCTGAAGGACGCTCTTGGTCTGGGCCTCCCCCAACGGATGGCAGTCCCTCTCCACTCAAGGTCTGCCCCCTGCCCAGCATAGAGAGGGGTCCACAGCTCCCGCCTGCCACCACAACCACACACACACTCACCTCTCCTCCTGGCTGCTGGGTCCACTGTACACACTCCATAGAACACACACAGCTGCCCCGGGGTGCGGGGGCGGGGGACTGACTGCCACCCACACTCTGCCTGCACTCTCTACACGGAGATCCCACGTCGGAGCCAGCTGGAGGTCTCAGCGGAGAAGCTGCCTTCCCTCTGCAGGCACAGCCCCTCCTGGAGATGTCAGGCTCCAACGGGGCGTGGCCACAGCCCCCGAGCCAGCGCCACAGAGTGATACCCCTTCTCCAAGCCACACCTCCACCCCCCAGGTCCAGAGGTAGTGCCCTCTCCACTTGAGCTTCAGCTCAGTCCAGGTGTTGTCCCCCTCTCCAGGGCCGGAACTCCCAATGTCCCCTGGCAGGGCAAAGGTCAGTCCACGTCTGAATTCCTAGCAGGAGCCCAACGGGGTCAGAGTCACAGAGGGCAAGAGCAGACGGCTGTGCACGCTGACAGTGTGGTGGGTACACAGCCCCCAGGGTGGGGTGCCTAGAGGAGAAATGAAACCGTGGAAAAGGAAAACATGACCTCTGCTTCCTGCATCAGCCTGTCCCCTGGGAGTAAAGATCAGGTGAGAGAGACCCTTGTGAAGTCCTTTTTATATTAGTAAGGCTTTTCCACAAATTAGTTGTACATTCAACTCTCCTCGAAGTTAAGGTTACCCAAGAGGGAAGGGATGGGCGACTAGACTTCTAGGTGTTGCTGGGGAACGTGTAGACCGACCCCAGCCGCCCCAGCCTCAGCAGTGATCCCTCTGAGGTAGGGCCGGAGCAGAGAAGGTGGAACTGGTGGGAGGAGGGTCAGCCCATTAAATATGACCCAGAGTCTCCTTGGCCCGGGGCCCCTGCAGGAGAATCCACAGCCCCATCCCCACCCCAGAGCCAGGAGGCACCCAAAAGACACTCAGCTCTTTTTTCAAGCTCTGGTCCACTCAGACCCTGTGTGTCGAAACCTACAAACACATCTCTGAGCACAAACACATGAATCCCTGTTCAAACACAACAGCACGCCCCAGAGTAAATCCTGGGAATACACAGGAACTGACACACACACACACACGCACACACACACACACACACACACACACACACACACACACACACACACTTCCTCCTTCTCCCTGCCCACCCTACTCCCAGCCCCAACATACAGCTTCTTGGGCCAGCTGGGCCCCTTCTGCCAGGGTACTCTCTTCCCCCATCCCTCGAGGAGGGCACTGCCCACCGGCTTCCTTCAACTTCAGCTCCAGCTCCACCGGAGTTTGTTTGTCAGGCTGCAGGTCCCTTGGGTCATCAGCCAAGGAGCCTGAGCTTCGGGAGGAGCCAGGAGTGGCTGAACCAGCCCTCTGGGGAGCTCTGCATCTCCAAAAGTTGAGTAAAGGGAAACCCTGGGCTCCTGGCTCGGGGCGGCCAAGCCCAGTTCCCTGGCCAGGAGCCCTACACCCCTGTCGGACTCAGAAGTACCTGGGAAGGGGAGTCGTGGGAGAGGCAGGCTGCAGGAAAGCAAGGGAGGAGGATACACAGTCTTGTAAAGCTGTCCTCAGGGGTGGGGGAGTGTCCTGGGGCAGCCGGTGGCCAAGCTCACACAGGGGGCAGAGGCCGCTGCCCCAGAGGAAGATGCCCCCGCCAGCCCCTCGTGCTCACTCACCACCCTCCTGGCCTGTCCCAGCCTCTCTGCACCTGCAGCTAATCATCCGCCCGCATCCGCCCGTACACAAATCCAGGACACAACCCCACCCACCTCCTGCCCCATTCGAGCCCCTGTGGGCTCAAGCCCTAAGGCACGACCAATTTCACACTCAACCTGGCACCCAGGCCTGGGGGTGGAGGAGGGCAAGACTGGGGCAGTCAGGGCCTGGGGACTGAGGATTCCGGAGTCTCGGGCTTGCTCGGCCGGTTTGTGCCTCGCCCACACTGCCTCTCTCCAACCCCCTCTCCCCAGAGCTACTGGCCTGGGGTCCCACGAGATGCCCCTGGGCGGGCACCCTAAATCTAATGGAGGCTGGCGCCCAGGGTCAAGCCACGAGCCAGACCGCTGGGTGCTCTGTCACTCGGACCCAGGAAAACCCCGGGCTCTGCCAGCAGCTCCTCCCCTCTGCCCTTTTAAGAGCCGTCCTTGTTCTCAGGCTGGAAGGGTGGCCTGTGCACGAGCAACCCCCTCGCGGCCGGCTCACACCCGAGGCTCCTTCCAAGGAAGCTGGGGCCATAAGCCGACTCGGAGCAACCGAGGCACGGAGGAGTCGCCGACCCCGAGAAGGCCCAGGAGGCCAGCCTCCACAGGGCCCTGGCCCGACTGCAAGTGGGAGGCCCCATCCAGCCTCTTCCGAGAGCCCTCATTCTGCCTAGGAGCTGTCAGGATCAGGGTCCCAGGACACACCCAAGCCTGGCCAGCCCACCTGGCCTTCCCGGCCTGTCAGTCCAGCTGTTCTGGAAAGGGAACATTTTCTTCTCACTCTATTTGGATAGCTGCAGGGACAGCCACAGGGAGCAAAGAGGGTCTGATTACTGATGGAGGCGAGGTGCAGGGCCACCGGCCTCTGAAGGGGCTGAGGGCCTGGACCTGGGAGGCCTGGGCCCGCTCCCTGACAGGGTCAGAGCCCCTCAGCACCACCACAGAGAGAGTAGCTGGAGGGGCTCCCCAGGCCCAGGTCCGGGGAGACGGACTCCCATCTTTAGGGAAAGTGATCAGCGACCAGGTCGGGTGAGGACACCTCTCAGGCCCGGGCCCCATTCCACCCCCGTGCTCCGCTCCCCTCCTTGCTGGCAGCTGGGGGCTCCAGCAAGGCATCCACGGGACAAAGGAAGAGGACCTGGAAACCGATCTTCTTCCCGGGGAGGCAAGAAGTGGGACCGCGGGGTGAGCTAAGCGCCTCTCCTCCCTCCACCCTCCTGTCTACCTCCTCGACAGCTGGGCTCGCGCGCGCCCCTCCCCTCTCCTCCCAGTCCTTGTCCCCTTCCAGCCGCCCCATCCCGGTGTCTCCTTGTCCCCATCTCCAACTCCTCCTGCCTGCCTCCCCCGCCCCGGTTATGTAAGGGGCCCGGAACACACAGAGGGAGCTTTGTTGTCAAACCAAATCCATACGGAGCTGGGAACGGCCAGCGCAGCTGTTCACCATTCCCTCCGCCTTGGCAGGGGTGAGACACCGGGCAGGAAGCCCCCGCACGCCTCCCTTTTGGAGGGTGGGGGTGAACGCTGGCCCCAGGGCCCCCAGGCAGCTGAGCGGGTGGCCAGGGGTCAGTCACCATTGCGTGGGACCACAGCACGGGACCAGTTGGCCCCCAAGACAAAGCAGAGCCTGGGTGCAAAGCCAGGGCCCCACCGCCCAGAGAGGAGAGCTCAGGGCTGGGACAGGGCTGCACCGTGAAGGCCTAGGGGCGCCCAGACCGACCCCAGTGCACCCTATTCTTGTCTGCCCATGGACGCAGGCCTGCGTTCTGTCGGGCACACAACCCATGGACACACTCATCTGTGCTCACTTGAAAGGCGTCTGAGCAGAACTCTCCTCTCTGCTCTGGCCAGCCTCCGCCACCCCAGGTACCGCTGGGGAAAAGCCTTTGTGCTCTGGAGAGAAGGTGGGGGTCAGAGGTCAGAGGCCAGAGAAGCTCCACCAGCCAGCGTTTCTTGGCAGACCCTGTAGGTCCAGGATGAGAGCCTGCCTTCCCGCCCAGGAAGATGTCCAAGGAGGCAGGTGAGGGCCCAGGAAGCTGAGCCTAAGATGAGAGCATCAGCACTTGGGGGCGGCAGGCCCTAGCCCTTCACCAAACGCAACTGCTGGACAAGCCATCTCAGTCAGAAACGCTGGGGCTGCCAAGGAGGAGGCCCTCCAGAGTCTCCACGGCCTGCAGGGCGCCCGCCCGGCCCACCCGAAGTCCAGCTGCCACGTGAAGCAGAACGGTGTGGGTGCCAAGACCTGCGGCGGAGGCGGGGCAGAGGAGCAAGGGAAAGAAGGGAAGGCAGACACAAAGGAAGAGGGGTAGCTGGAGAAGAAGGGGAGCAATCTGAAGGAGGAGGGAGGGAAGGCGGTGGCAGCGTGGGGGGCTCAGAGAAAGGAGAGAAAGAGGAAAACGACCAAAGACAGGGCTGAAGGAAAAGAGGACACGGCAACCCACTCCAGCATCCGTGTCCCGGAAACTCCCATGGACGGAAGAGCCTGGCAGGCTACCTTCCACGGTAGAGTGGGACATGGCTTAGCATAAAGGAGAAGTGGGAGAAGGGCCCACCCAGCCTGAGAGGATGCCCCCTGGCAGCCCTCCCACACCCTCTGAGCCAGACAGGTGGTCCAGGAGAAGCAGGACAGGGTAGGGGCATTTCCAGAGAACTGGTCCCAGCCCAGCCAGCCCCACCATCAGCCATGCCCCAGGGGTTTCAGCCTCAACAATCCTACATCTTTGGAACCTAGAAGATAAACCATGACCTCAGAGAAAGGAGAGATGGGGGCAGGGGGGAGCACAGGAGAGGTAGCTCCTGCCTGGGGCAAGAGTCCCTCTGTGACCTAGAACAGTGAGTTCCTTTTCTGAGTCTCAGCTCCCACCTTTGCAAAAAGGAGTTACTGAGAGGCTGCTGCTGCTGCTGCTAAGTCACTTCAGTCGTGTCCGACTCTGTGATGACCCCACAGACGGCAGCCCACCAGGCTCCCCCATCCCTGGGATTCTCCAGGCAAGAATACTGGAGTGGATTGCCATTTCCTTCTCCAATGCATGGAAGAGAAAAGTGAAAGTGAAGTCACTCAGTCTGTCCGACTGTTAGCGACCCCATGGACTGCAGCCCACCAGGCTACTCCGTCCATTGGATTTTCCAGGCAAGAGTACTGGGGTGGGGTGCCATTGCCTTCCCCGACTGAGAGGCTACTGTGTGCCATCCTGGTGCCGGGGATGCAACGGGAAGTCAGGCGGTCGAAGGTCCTGCCCTAGAGTCAGTCTAACATCAGCCTAGACCGCTGAGGTCTCCCCAGCTCACGTCTATCCTCTGTGCTGTGTGACCGATCCAGTGCACTGCACTGTTGGCCCTGTTATCAGATGTGCTAGTGGAGAATCAGAGCTCCAGACATGCCCAAGGTCACACAGCCGGAGGCAGGCAGGGAAGACGGGGAGCACCTGCCTGGCTTTCTGGCCCCCAAAGAGAGTGCTCTTCAGACTCTGGGCCCCAGCCCTGAATCACAGAAAGCGCACCAGCCAGCATTTACAGAGCCAGACCCCAGGCGCTGGGACGTTATCAGATATGCGCTCTCGAAGTAAAGGTCACCAGTGAGGAAAGGGATGGGCGGTCAGACTTCTAGGTGTTGCTGGGGAACGTGTAGACCACCCTCCGCCGCCCCAGTCTCAGTGATCCCTCTGGGGTAGGACCAGCGAAGAGCAGGTGGAACTGCTGGGAGGAGGGCTAATGCTCAGCCCGTCAAATATGACCCAGAGTCTCCCTGGCCGGGGGCTCCTGAAGCCTCTATGGGGAAACAAGGAGGCAGATCTGAGACCCCACAGCCCCATCCCCACCCCAGAGCCGGGAGGCACCCAGAAGACACTCTGAGTTCTTTCTCGGGTGACCTCTGCTCTGCTCTGGTCCACTCTGTGTCAAAACCTACAAACACATCTCTGAGCTCAAACACGTGGATCCCTGTTCAAACACACCTCGGAATAAATGCTGGGAATCCACAGGAACTGACTCCAACCCACACACACACACACATGCACTCGACCTTCCTTCCAGGCAGAGAAGACAGAGAGCGCCTGCCCAGATTCTGGATCCCGAAAGAAAGTGCTCTGTGATTCAGGCCCTGAATCACAGAAAGCGCACCAGCCAGCACTTACAGAGCCGGACCCCAGGCGCTGGGACGTCTGTGGAAATGAGCTCTCCTTCAGAGGTGCTAGTGCGGCCCTGCCCTCCCAGGCGTCTGAGCCCCTCTTGGCTCATGGGGGAGNCAGGCCCTGAATCACAGAAAGCGCACCAGCCAGCACTTACAGAGCCGGACCCCAGGCGCTGGGACGTCTGTGGAAATGAGCTCTCCTTCAGAGGTGCTAGTGCGGCCCTGCCCTCCCAGGCGTCTGAGCCCCTCTTGGCTCATGGGGGAGTGGGGGACAGGGTCCGCTGATGTCACAGGTTGGGACTCGAGGGGTGTGCAGGGCCATCAGGGAAGCCTCAGGACGGGCTCGAGTTGGATGCTGAAGGACACCTGCAGTCTAGGAAGGGGACTGCCACTGGCACCCAAGTCACTGTCAGGGGCCAGTGGAAGCAGAGGCCGGAGCTGAGGACACGGACATGTGGCTGGGAGGTAAGAACAGTCCTACTGGAATCCAATGCGGGTTTTCGAATAAAGAGTTTTAAGTCAAGATATCCTCTGTCCCACTTTCAAATGCAATTTTATAAGGGACTCCAGTATGTAGAAGGAATAGGTGGAGTTGTTTGGGTTGAAGCAAAAATGGGAGTGAACCCCGCTCCCAAGCCCTTACTCCTGACATGAGACCTTAGAGGGTTCCATTCCAGGGGTGCTTTTCTTGGACCCAAATAAAGTGTCAGGCAGGAAGGGAGGTTAGGACCAGTCTGTGCAAGGACCCGGGGAAGGCAATGGCACCCCACCCCAGTACTCTTGCCTGGAAAATCCAATGGACGGAGTAGCCTGGTGGGCTGCAGTCCATGGGGTCGCTAACAGTCGGACAGACTGAGCGACTTCACTTTCACTTTTCTCTTTCATGCATTGGAGAAGGAAATGGCAATCCACTCCAGTATTCTTGCCTGGAGAATCCCAGGGATGGGGGGAGCCTGGTGGGCTGCCGTCTATGGGGTCACACAGAGTCGGACACGACTGAAGTGACTTAGCAGCAGCAGCAGTGCAAGGACCTGAAGGCAGGGCTGAGGAAGGGGGATGGGAGCAAGAAGGTGACCAGCTGGCCCTGGTGTTGGGGCACAGAGGGGAGGCCCTCCTGGGGGGCAGCTTCTTGCTCATCCCCGCCTCGGGGGGACTCCTGCTTGCCTCTCCCAGGTCTGAATAGGCTGCTGGGCCAGGTCCTCAACAGCCTGTCAAAGGCAAAACTCTTTTCCCTTCACCCCAAGAAAGTGTGTGTGCGCACAGTCAAATCCGACACTTTGCGACCCCACAGACTGCAGCCCGCCAGGCTCCTCTGCCCATGGGATTATCCAGGCAAGAAGACTGGAGTGGGCGGCCACTTCCTCCTCCAGGGGATCTCCCCGACCCAGGGATCGAACTCGTGTCTCCTGCATATCCTGCATTGGCAGGTGGATTCTTTACCACTGGCTCCACCTGGGAAGCCTTCACCCTAAGAAACGGGGGAAGCGGAGCGGGGACATGGTAAAGACAAGGTCATATCCAATCCATATTCTCCATCCACTCATCAACCAAATATTTCCTGAGCATTTATTATGTTAGACACCATTCCAGGCAAGAATAACACAGCAGAGAGCACGACAGGTCTCTGGAACTTACACGAAACCACTCAAGAGTCAGGGAGGAAAATGCCTCGGAAGTTTTCAAACCCATTCACACCACAGACATGCCCCTCCCATGCCTGCATCGCCTGGGGACCATCCCTGTCAGGGTCACGGATGGGTTGAACATCATGAGTGACACGGCAGGTTCCCCACCCACCCCCAAGCAGAGTCTTCTTCCTGGAATCTCCAGATGGCCGCACTGAGGACCTTGTTCCCGCCCCTCCCTAGGCAAGGGAGCTCACAGAGCGCTGGAAGCATTGGTAAATGTGCCAGTTTTATTTTTCATCACGACAAAGGACGAAGCTTCATCTCTAGTTTTGCTGGCTCTGAGTCACTTGCTCAGAACCCAAGGAAACGAGCCGGCTCCGTCCTCACCTGCCCAGAGCTCCCAGGTCTCTGGGTCCCTGCCATTGCCCATCTGCTGCTGTTCCCTTCCCGTAACCTTCGAGCAATGGGTCCCTGGGGCAGGGCCCCGCCACCCCCACCTCTCTCCTGCTGCCCCTGCCAACCAGGCCTCCCTCCGCCTGATTGGAGCAACCTCTAAGAAGCGAAAAGGATGTGGGTCTTTGAGGATCCCCTCTGGTCTTGAGCCAGCCCAGGACGGGGTCCAGCAGCACCCTGGAACAAAGGCACCGCAGCCCGGCAGGAATCTAGGGGTGTCGGGAGCAGCTGCCAAGGCAGGTCCCCGAGCTCAGACCCCAGAGGACCCCTCCTCATCCCCACGCGTTGCCACTGTTGCCGGATGAGGCCTTGTGGGCAGCAGCCAGGGAGCCGCATTTCCAAGGAATAGGAGCCGGCGGGCAGGCCAGATGGAAGCAATTACCGGCGGGAAAGCAGCAGAGGTGGGTGCTGGCAGGGGCTGGGAGGGGCCGCAGGAGCAGGGAAGGAGGAAAGGGAACCCGGCCCTGCCCAGATGAGAGAGGCAGGGGTTTGGAAGCCCAGGACCAGCCAGGCCAGATGTGGGGTTCAGGGCCGTACAGAGTTCTGGACTGTGAATCAGGAGGGCCGTGTCCCCCTTGGTCACCAACACCCTGTAGCCTTGAGCAAACCCTTTCACACCTCCGAGACCCGTCTTCTTCGTAGATCTCAGGGAAGGGTAAGATGAGCTTGGGGAACAGTAAAGAACTGGGCTGAAAAGCACAAGATTTTGGATGCAGGCAGAGTCCCAGCTCAGCTGCTTAGGAGCTGTGTGACCTTGGCCAAGTGGTCTAATCTTCCCACGCCTCCCTGTCTTCATTTACAAAGGGGCTTAATGAAACGGTCACAAGAAGCGATGTAAATAAGTGAACAGCACAGTTTTTTTTTTTTTAGAGGTTTACTGGGCCAGGCTTTTAATAAGTCCTTGATAGGTAAATTGTAACCACTTTTGTTATTCGCTAAGTTCCTTTTCACTAGAAGGCCAGGTATTTGTGAAGGCTGCCCCAGCGAAGGACACAGGGCAGACCGTGTACAGGAGCATCAGTGAAGGCCCTGAAGCCCGCGCCCCAGTGGAGGGTTTGGACCCACGGCAGAAACGACGGTGAGCCAGCCCAACACTCTGCAAACAGCTTCCTGTCCTCTTTCTAGCAACCGTGCTCCCCAACCTCCACAGGAGAGCAAGATCCCAGAGACCCCAACCCGCTCAGGCCTAGGAGGTAAGCGGCACCAGGCCTTGCCCACCCTCGAGGTCTAAGTGGATACCTCCTCCAATCCCCCGCAGCAGCACTCTCCTCTCTCCTAGGCTTGGGGCAGAAGCCAGGGCTTCAAATTCTACAACAATCACATCGGGTCTCTGCAGGGTGGCTTTGCAGGGGGTAGAGGTAGCAGAGATAGGGCAGTCATCTGGCTGCAGGGCCACTGGTCCCAGGCAAGGGGCCAAGACTGAAAGAAAACCTGCAGCTCAGGATGGCCTTCCTCACCTGAAGAGCAATCAACAGGCAGCCCCTGGCAGAGTTTCCCCCTCTGTGGGCCTCCCTGCCTGGGGCCCAGGCATCATTACAGCTGCTCCCACTTGTAGCAAACACTTGACCACTTCCTCCATCTGTAGAATAAAGGGCGTCTCACACACACACACAGACACACGGATTGTGGAACAGGTCAGCAGTGGACTGGAGTCCAGGCGTGGCCAGCAGCCCCTCCTGGCACACTCAGAACAAGCGTGTGCAAGTGCTGAGCGCCTCCAGGAAAGGGTGACCAATGAGAGAGGGGAATTAATGACTACAGGCACTTCCTCAAGGAAACCAAAAGGACAAGAATGGAGAAGGACCTGAGGTGGCGAGGTATGAGAAGCTAGCTAGTTCCTGCAAAAGAATGTGTATCCCCAGGCAGCTGAGGAGTCGGGAGGCGGGGGAGGGTCAGGCCATGCACACTTTCTGGGTGTCCCCCTACCTGACTGCCCTGCTCCCTAGCACCCACGGTCCAACCCCCAGGGCCTGGGAACTCAGCTGGGTCCTGGTGGCTGTCACAAGCTGTAGGTCTGGTCCTCAGTCTCTGGGACCCTCTGGGACACTGATCTGAAGGATCCCTTTCAGGAGACTGGAAGTCCCCATCCCATCTTCATGGGCTGGGATCATGGTGTATTATTGCAAGGTGGAGGGACCCCTTCTCCATGACAGAGAGGTCAAACTGTTGAGCTGCTCTGAGTGGAGGAATCCACCCAGAGAATGCACCCACATAGGGCCTGGGTGGGCACACAGTGCAAGGTAGATGCCGGGCCAGCGTGGGTGAACCACAGATGATCACAGGGCCAAGGAAGGGAGGTCTGGCCCCAGCTGTAGAAAAGCGGGGAAGAAACGGTTAAGTGTCAGTCACTCAGTCGTGCCGACTCTTTGAGACCCCAGGGACTGTAGCCTGCCAAGCTCCTCTGTCCGGAATTCTCGAGGCAAGGATACTGGAGTGGGTTGTCATTTCCTCCTCCAGGGGATCTTCCGAACACAAGGACTGAACTCAGGTCTTCTGTGTTGCAGAGTCTTGACTGTCTCCTCTCTTGCAGGCAGGGCCACCAGGGAAGCCCTTCTTTCTAGGACTTGTTACAGTTCTAAGAGGAGCAGATTCTGGGTTCTAAACCAGAAAACTGGATCCTAGGAATCTAAAAGGGCTGGGAGGGTGGAGAGGCCAAAGAAGTCTGTTTCTGAGGAGTGGGAGTGAGTCACTGCTTTGGGAAGGGAAGTGGGTGAGGGACGAAAGGGAAATCAGCTCAGAAGGCGCCGAGGACTGCCTCGGCCTGGGCCTCCACGCACGGGCAAGGGACCCTATGGCAGCAAGCAGTAGCCCACTCCCAAGCCACGGACGCTGCTCAGCCCCCAGGTCTAGCACGAGACCCCAGGCTACTTTCTAACTCCTCCTACCATCCACCCTCCCCTCTGAAGCCCTGATGACCTGGGCTCTGGGGGGAAGGTCCAGACTCCTGGCTCTCCTTCGGGTACTGGGAGGGAGGCCCAGGGCCCAGGGGACAGCCTCAGATCTCCTGCCCAGCACACGGATGCTGAGGGACAGGGCACGAAGAGCCTCGCGGTGGAGACTCAAACCAAGCCAGGTACAGGCCAGAGGGGCCTGAGCCATGTCACCTCGGGCAGGGGGTATTCGCCGATTAGCTCCCAGCAAAGAGAAGAACCCCCGGAAGTTCATTCGAGGCCCCAAGCAGCTGGCACCTCGCGGGCAACCTCTCTAGGATTATGGGCAGACTTTGGAGAGTCTCTTTGGAGAGTGTGGGAGAAATGCTGCTAAGAGCAAATACTCACATACCTCTGCCTCTGTGCGGGTAACTTCCATGGCACTCAGCACCTTAACGATTCCTCCCTGCCCCCCCCCGCCCCAGAAGATGCCAAGGCGGTGGTCTCGAGGGGCGGGGGGCAGAGCACAGCTCGGAAGAGAGTGAGAGAGTGCCTTTGGTTTGTGCCTCTCTGCCACCTTAGCCATGCCAGGCCCGTTCCCTAGGTTCCACAAAGAATAAGTCTGCCTGAACTTGGCTTCCACACTGTGCCTCCACCCCCCACCCCACCCCGGGGGATGGACAGCACTGGCTGCCCTGAGAAGCGAGAGGGTGTGCCTGCCTGTGGGTGGTCAGGAGGTCAGACGGGCACCGCTGAGCCCCCCGACACTGTCTGCAGCCCCAGCCCTCTGGCGGGAGCCCCCTACCCTGGCTCAGGACCCAGTCTGGGGGACAGGGGAGCAACAGCAGTAGATGAGGCCTCAGATGGCCCAGGCAGAGCCTCCCCCAAGACTGGCAATGGAGGGGCCAGTGCTGACAGATATGCTGGCAGCTCAAGGTTTTGCCAGGGAGGTCCCAGCAAGCAGGGGCCCCAGGGGGGCACCCAGCACTGACAACTGAGCCCAGAGACTCTACCCGGACTGAACTCCACCCCAACCCCATCCCTTCCCACTGCCCACCAGCCAGGCAGGTCCCAGATACAGTATCCTAGGCCCAAAGACCCCCAGGAACGTGGACTGGTGTCTTGGGCACGGCCAGCCTGCAGCTAGCGACCCCCACGCTTGGGCTCTGCTTGGCGACCTTGGGTTTCCTGCACACAGGCGGCCCCAGCAGAGCCTGTCAATTCCAGCCAAGCCAGCCCGCCGACCTCCTGGACCTGGTGGGGCAGTTGTGGGGAGCAACCGCGGCTCAGAGGATGCCCAACGCGGAGGCGCGGGCGGGGGGGGCCTCTTCCGCCTCGGCACAAGGCTGGGGGCTAGAAACTTTCCAGAGAGGAGGACCGTCCCGTTCGTTCACTCCCAGGGAGCAAAGACAATTGGCTTTCCGTGGAAAATCCCATCCAGAGCAAAGAATCCCTGGGCTGTGGCCGCCCCTCCAGGACCCCGACCCGGACCGCGCGGCGCCCACGTGCCCGGCCCGACCACCTCCCCTATCGCGGCGCCGGGCGGGGTACCAGGCGGCCGGGACCGGAGGTGCTCCCCGCCCTCGCTGGCGGGCCCCACGGGGACCGGCCGCCGCGTACTCACCCTCGCGGGTGGCGCGGGGCGGGGCAGGACGGCTCCGCGCGCAGCTCAGATCCGCTAGGCGCACGGGCTGGAGGCGCGGCGACTCCGCTCGGCCCGGTCCCTGTCCCAGGCGCGGGGCCGGCCTGGGAGCGGGCAAGTCCGCCTGCTGGGAGGCGGGGGCCCGGGCCCCGGCGTGGGGCGGGGAAGGGGGCCGGACACGCTTGCGCACACGGCCGGGGAGCCGAGCGGGGAGCAGGCAGGCAGGAGGAGGAAGGGCGGGGTGAAGGAGGAGGAAGGGCTGGGGTGATCCCGCTTACGGGCAGGGCGGGTGGCCGCCGACTCGGGATAGTGCGCCGGCAGAGCCGGCTGGCGGCGGGCCTTGGGGCGAAGGGGGCGGAGGAATAGACCGATCGGGCGAGCGCGAAGGGGTGTGTGTCGGGGGTGTGGTGTTGTGGGTGGGGGAGGTTTGGTGTTGTGGGGGCGGGTAGGAGGAGACTGGTGGGGTGAGGGCGCAGAGTTCAGGCGGGCGCAGCCTGTGAGTAGCACCAGGATGGATGTGCCCTGCGCAGCCCATGCACACCCTCCTGGAAACAGTGAGCCCTACAGAACATTCTACGCGCTCCCACGCGTTGAACCGTGTCTTTCTCCCCCTCGGGAAAGTGAGGCACACCTCTCCCACGCACAGTGGCCGGGTGCCCTGGTCGGAGTCCTGCGCCCTCCCTTTGCACGAGCCTGGCCCTACCACCCGTAAACTTCTCCCTCTGCACCTCCTTTGCACACCCCCTCTTGGCTTTGAGAAAGCGTCTTAGTTTCTGTTCCTTACTGAAGGCGCCAGGCATCCTGCCCCCAGGGGAAAAACCCACCGGGCCTTAGCCTAGTGCCTGGGGCCTACCCACCCCAATCAAGCCAGGAAACTACTTAGGCTGAAGAACCGTCCGGAAGTCACCCAGAGGACAATCCCCAGACCCCAAGACACTCTCTCAGAGGTGAAGAGCCCTTAGTGTGAAGAGCTGGGGGAGGGGGGTGGAGTAGGGAGGGGGTAGCAAAGCTCCAAGGAAGATGTAAGACCCCATCCCCCAAGAAAGCTTAACCAGCTAGCGGCAAAGAGAAGGCTCACCTGGACGCCCACTCACGGATAAGTTAGGATAGGAGCTAGCACAGATGAACCTATTTGCCAAGCAGAAATAGAGACACAAAGGTAGAGAAGAAACGTATGGACCCCAAGGCGGGAAAGGGGTGTGGGGCCAACTGGGAGACTGGGGTTGACATGCACACACTGTGGGTGGTGGTGGTTTAGTTGCTAAGCAGTGTCTGACCCTCGAAGCCTCACGGACTGTAGCCTGCCAGGCTTCTCTGTCCCTGCGATTCCTGACCCAGGGATGGAACTCGTATCTTCTGCATTGCAGGTGGATTCTTTACCCCTGAACCCCCACGGGAGCCCCCACGGGAGCCCACAATGACACATACTCACCCATATAGCATCATACAGAGTAGCCTGCCATGCAGGGGGTTCTGTACCAACAGTGGGGGGAAGCCCTACACTACTGATACTGTGTATAGATAACTAAGAACCCACGTTGGAGTTCAGGGAACTCTACTCAGTGTGCTGGGGGTTAGGTATACACAGAGCTGATTCTCTTTGCTATACAGCAGAAACCAACACATTGTAAAGCAACTATATATTCCAATGATTTCTTTTCAAACCAACAGATTTCATTTAATACTGATGTTAATACAAAATGTAATCAGAGGCAAATGCCATGTTACCGTGTTCTTAAAGTCGTTAGAAGAGGGGGGAAAGGTTGTAGGGTTTTATTTTCACCTTTCTTTTCCTAGCTGTCTTTTGTGTTCACGCTCAGTCAGCCAAGTCTGACTCTTTGTGACCCCATGGACTGTAGCATACCAGGCTCCTCTGTCCATAGGAGTCTCCAGGTAAGAATACTGGAATGGGTTGCCATGCCCTCCTCCAGGGGATTTTCCGGACCCTGGGATCAAACCCACATCTTTTATGTCTCCTGTGTTGGCAGGAGGTTCTTTACCATTAGTACCACCTGGTAAGCCCAGCTGTCTTTTAGGTAGAGATTTTTGGTCTGTTTACTTCTTATGTGTTAAAGAATTTGATTAGTCTTATGCACTTAGAAATTCATTTTATCTTTTTCTTGCGGTTAAACTGCATAAGACCTAAAATAATCTATTTTTTCGTTATCCTTTTTATTAAATTTCTTTTTAATTGAAGGGTAATTGCTTTATAGTTTTGCGTTGGTTTTTGCCAATGAACATTTGAATCGGCCATAGATATACCTAAAAAGAAAAATAGAGTAAGTTAGCACAGGATATGACTAAGTATAAGGCATGAGTAATTGATGAGGGGGGTGCACAGAAATACCAGCTCTAAGTTCACTTCAGCCGAAACTGGAGGGTTCATGGTCTGAGAAGCGGTAACTGAAGAAACACTCTGGCCTGCGTGAGCACAGCGAAGGAGGCAAGGTGAAGACAAGGGGCCCTGAGCGCGTCTACAGATGGCTGTTCGTTCTAAATCACACCGTGCATGGTGGAGGTCTTTCCTGCATCTCACCAGTGTCTAAATCACCAGTGTCCAAGCATAATTAATGCTTGGTTTTGTCAATCAAGCATTCACACAACAAATACTCATCTGGTATCAGCTCCAGCTCTGGCAGAGTGACTTAAGTCCCTGCGGGAGGGCAAGGCTGAAGGGAGAGAGACCAGCCTCCCTGGTGCACGGGGTGGGAGTCAGAGGGGAGACACTGACCCAAAGTGAGTAAAGCAATTGTCCGAAGCGACTAGAATCACAGAGCTGAACTGTGAATCAACCTAGCTTTGCAAGTTTGCAAACTCTTTAATGAACTCGATCTAAACACAGCTGGCAGTTCTTGTTCTCAACCACGTAAACTTCACCCTGTGGGAAAAATCAAACTGAAGGGCCAGCTTTGCTCTTAGAGACCTGATTTCCAACTCTGCCTCGGTCACTAAATAGGTTTAATTTTCTTGTTAGAAAAAAAAAAAAAGATGGAAGTAACTGTAAATTATTCAAAGGGCTATTGTTAATGTGAAGTTAGGCAATGGATATAAATTTGCTCCAGTAGTATAAGGTAATGTTAAAAGTGTGTGCTGTTACCATACACGTGGCACCTCCTCCTCTAGCCAATAAACTGTATTCAGCTCTCCTCCCTTCTTCTTTCCCCAGCTTATCCCAGGCCTGGTTACTGAGTGCCCAGAAGCTAACTGTCGTCTAAACTCCTCCCCTCAGGCCACAGTGTGCTCACTCACGATTTTTTCCCTCTAGTTCTTTAACACAGCCAGATGCTTAGCTGGCTGTCTAGAACCCATATCATCTGCAGGCCAGGAAGAAAGTGATTCTGGTACTTTTTGCCTGAAGCCCCTCCCAGCCCACTTGCCCATCAGCAGGGCACTGGGAGTTGCTTAGCCAGAGGCAGTATGGTGGGGTGACCCAGCTTCAGCTCCTAAAACTGTTCCTTTCGGGGCCAGCTGTGCCAAGGATGAGTCAAGACACCCTGAGGATCAGTGGTCTGGTTCCTGGCCCCCTTCCGAGCCATACTGCCTCCTTTCCCACCTCCAGAGCACCCCCTTTACCTCTCTGGCTCTGTCTCTGCTGTGGAGGAAGCTGGGGCGCTCAGGGGGCCTCTCTCTAGGGAGCAGAGGGAGGAGACAGAGGAGCAAGGGTTGTGGGAGGGGCGGGTGCATCTGGAGCTGGGAGGCCAGGGTGTGGGCCAGGGTGGGAGCCCTTAACACATGCGCCGCCCCGGGCCTCTGGCACCTGTCCCTTGAATGTGCCACGTTAGCATCCTGCCCACCGGGAGGAGGGAACGGCGAGATGCCGTTTGAAGAAGAAATAAACCCAATCCAGCATCTCAGACGCTTTTAAAAATAGCAACTTGGGCATGGTGTTTCAGCTCCTATTTTTATCAGATTTATACGGCTGGACGCTCGAGCTGTGCAGTTCCCAGGGATCTCAATAGCAGCGGACATCACTATTGTAGTCTTAGAAACCTGCCGTAAGGCCGAGGCTAAAATGCATTCCAGGAACATGTCGGCTGGAAGAGTTCCTGAGAGGTCATTGCATATAGCCCTCGTCTCTTTTAGGGCCACAGTCCATGAACCACAGAGAGTTTATGGCTCGCTTTTTGCCTTCAAGTCTCGGTTGCCATGACTTCAGTGCTCTAGGATTTCATGGCCTTCTAATCCAGAAGTCCTTTTCAATATCTAACTCAAATATATTGGCTGGGTCCTTTAGGCCCTTCTGGCAGTGGGAAAATGGCAGCTAACATTTATAAGTTCTTGCCATGTCCACAAAATCCTCTTATTGAATCCTCACGAAGCCCCTGGGGGTAAGCACTGCTTTCACTAACTCTTAGCTGATGAGCAGTTACCTAACTTGCCCAAGAGTATATCTGGATATGGTGCAGGTTCTGTGGAGGGGTTACCAGACCATACTGGCACTGAAAAGAATGTACAACTTTGATAATACATTTCCCCATAGTTTTGACTTTCATTTCTTCCTGGTCCTGAAGAAAAAATTGGTCAGGGTGCTATTGGATGTGCTGGAAGCCAAGTTTTAGGTTCTGGCCATGCTGAGCCATGCTCTCCCTGAGTGTCGTGTCTTAGCTCACGGTGGTCGTTTGGTTCCCATTTTAGCTTGGAAGTCTGGCTTCTCCTGGCATAAGCTCCCATAGCCCCCTGTGCTTTTCTCAAAGTACTCAGGTTCGTGGAATTACTTTGTAATTACGTCTATCATTGTTGTCGTTACAAATAGATTCAAAGGATTAGATCTGATAGACAGAGGGCTTGAAAAACTGGATGGAGGTTCGTGACACTGTACAGGTGACAGGGAGCAAGATCACCCCCAAGAAAAAGAAATACAAAAAGGCAAAATGGTTGTCTGAGGAGGCCTTACAAATAGCTAAGAAAAGAAGAAAAGCAAAAGGCAAAGGAAGAAAGGAAAGATATACGCATCTGAATGCAGAGTTCCAAAGAATAGCAAGGAGCAATAAGAAAGACTTCCTCAGTGATCAATGCAAAGAAATAGAGGAAAACAATAGAATGAGAAAGACTAGAGATCTCTTCAAGAAAATTAGAGATACCAAGGGAACATTTCATGCAAAGATGGGCACAATAAAGGACAGAAATGGTATGGACCTAACAGAAGCAGAAGATATTAAGAAGTGGCAAGAACACACAGAAGAACAATACAAAAAAAATCTTCATGACCCAGATAACCATAGGTGTGGCTAACCACCCCCCCACACACACCATCGGAAACCACGATGGTGTGATCACTCACCTAGAGCCAGACATCCTGGAACGCGAAGTCAAGTAGGCCTTAGGAAGCATCACTACAAACAAAGCTAGTGGAGGTGATGGAATTCCAGTGGAGCTATTTCAAATCCTAAAAGATGATGTTGTGAAAGTGCTGCACTCAATATGCCAGCAAATTTGGAAAACTCAGCAGTGGCCACAGGACTGGGAAAGGTCAGTTTTCATTCCAATCCCAAAGAAAGGCAATGCCAAAGAATGCTCAAACTACCACACAACTGCACTCATCTCACACGCTAGTAAAATAATGCTCAAAATTCTCCAAGCCAGGCTTTAGCAATACGTGAACCGTGAACTTTCACATGTTCAAGCTGGTTTTAGAAAAAGCAGAGGAACCAGAGATCCAATTGCCAACATCTACTGGATTATCGAAAAAGCAAGAGAGTTCCAGAAAAACACCTACTTCTGCTTTATTGACTACACCAAAGCCTTTGACTGTGTGGATCTCAACAAACTGTGGAAAATTCTTAAAGAGATAACAGACCACCTGACCTGCCTCCTGAGAAATCTGTATGCAGGTCAAGAAGGAACAGTTAGAACCAGACATGGAACAACAGACTGGTTCCAAATCGGGAAAGGAGTACGTCAAGGCTGTATATTGTCATCCTGCTTATTTAACTTATATGCAGAGTACATCAGGCGAAATGCTGGGCTGGATGAAGCACAAGCTGGAATCAAGATTTCCAGGNACAGACCACCTGACCTGCCTCCTGAGAAATCTGTATGCAGGTCAAGAAGGAACAGTTAGAACCAGACATGGAACAACAGACTGGTTCCAAATCGGGAAAGGAGTACGTCAAGGCTGTATATTGTCATCCTGCTTATTTAACTTATATGCAGAGTACATCAGGCGAAATGCTGGGCTGGATGAAGCACAAGCTGGAATCAAGATTTCCAGGAGAAATATCAATAACCTCAGATACACAGATGGCACCACCCTTATGGCAGAAAGCAAAGAAGAACTAGAGCCTCTTGATGAAAGTGAAAGAGGAAAGTGAAAAAGTTGGCTTAAAACTCAACATTCGGAAAACTAAGATCATGGCATCCGGTCCCATGACTTCATGGCAAATAGATTGGGAAACAATGGAAACAGTGAGAGATTTTATTTTTAGGGGCTCCAACATCATTGCAGATGGTGACTGCAGCCACGAAATGAAAAGATTCTTGCTCCTTGGAAGAAAAACTATGACCAACCTAGACAGCATATTAAAAAGCAGAGACATTACTTTGCCAACAAAGGTAAATCTAGTCAAAGCTATGGTTTTTCCAGTAGTCACGTATGGATGTGAGAGTTAGACTGTAAGGAAAGCTGAGCACCCAAGAATTGATGCTTTTGAACTGTGGTGTTGGAGAAGACTCTCGAGAATCCCTTGGACTGCAAGGAAATCCAACCAGTCAATCCTAAAAGAAATCAGTCCTGAATATTCATTGGAAGGACTGATGCTGAAGCTGAAACTCCAATACTTTGGCCACCTGATGCGAAGAACTGACTCACTGGAAAAGACCCTGATTCTGGGAAAGGTTGAAGGTGGGAGGAGAAGGGGACAACAGAGGATGAGATGGTTGGATGGTATCACTGACTCGATGGCCATGAGTTTGAGTAGGCTCCAGGAGTTGGTGATGGACAAGGAAGCCTGGCGTGCCGCAGTCCGTGGGGTCACAAGCAGTCGGACACGACTGAGCGACTGAACTGAGTTGTTTGTAATTATGTCTGTCATTGTTGTCTAGTTGCTAAATCGTGTCCAGCTCTTTGTGATCCCATGGACTGTTGCTGCTGGCCAGTCTCCTCTGTCCATGGGATTTTTCAGGCAAGAATCCTGAAGCGGGTTGCCTTCTTCAGGGTTATCTTGCTGACCCAGGGATCAAACCCAAGTCTTCTGAATTAGCAGTCAGATTCTTAACCGCTGCGCCACCAGGGAAGCCCAATTATGTCTATGTGTCTCACTAAGTTGTAAGCTCCATGAGAGTTCTAGTTCCATATTCTTGTCTCAAAAAAAAAAAAACAGGGTAGATGTTCAAAACCTTGTTCTTTGAATTTAAACACTTTAAACAAATTTAGTCCATGTGTATTTTTTAACAGTGGCTAAAATTTGGTAACTTCAAGTTTACATAGGCTTCAGAATCCAATGTAATTTCAGTGAGAATATGGAGTGAACATAGGGTTGCCAACATTTATTTTGCTCTGTGAGGATTTTCTGAAAACAGCTACTGTTAATTATCACCATCTTCTTACAGAAGAAAGGTCCTTTTAGGGTCCTATATACATGTTTGGAATAAAGATTTAGTCCTTTCTGAGAAGGAAGAGTTAAAAGACCCACATCAACCTATTCAGAAATAAAACAGATCCGTTAAACTCATTTGGAAATATAAATATCACAAGAGAAACATTTTCAAATATTACTTTGTTCACAACTGTTTCTTGATTTGTTTCTCCACTCCCGGGATCTGTGCTCAACAGAACTAGGCAACGTGGAGCTAACTGTCCAACTCCTCCTGAAATGTTATTTTTCTCAGTTTCATGAAGGAATGTTGACAAATATAGAACACTCAGCAATTTTGCCCTATGAGGAAACTTTTGGGCAAACTGAGGAGCCGAGGAAAAGCAGTCACGTCTCCAATCGCTCTCCTCCCTCCCAACCCAGCCAGGAAGTCGGCCAAGGACTGGGGCCTGGCGCTGGTGGGGAGCCTCTGAAGTTTGTGAGGTGACACTCACCTCCGCTGCAGGAGAGCAGGCACTGACGGAGGACAGGCAGCTAAACGCACAGGGACAGACGCCCATGCCATCAGAGAGGGATGGCGGCGGCTCAGCAGTCAAGTGGTGCCGAGGCTTAAGGACTTTCTGCTCAGGATGCGGTCTCAGCAGAGGTGGGGAACTGGGTGGGGTTCTGCTAAGTGAAGGCAGGAGGAAAGCTAAGGCAGAGGAGACGGTGCTCATTCTGCATCCCTCGGGGCTGAGGACTGACTGTCTGCCCCCTACCCCGGGAGGCTGGGAGCTTCTTTATAGTCGGCTCTGGGTTCCCAGCCCTTAGGACACTGGCTCAAAAGGCATGCAGTGAGTCAAAGCTTTGGATTCCATTGCAATCATGCCGCTTTGGCCTGATCGTGTACGATCACCAGCAGATCCCTCTGTAGTGGGTCCTCATCCCTGCACCCCTTGACAAAGAAAGGCTCAGGAGGCCTTGGGTCTGGTGCAGTACGTGTTTAACAAGCAAGGTGAGGAACAAGCGAATGGAGCTTGGCTGTCAATCGGGTCTCCTGGTTCTCGGTCCAGGGTACGCAGAGGAAGGGCCACCCCGCCTCCTCTGCCTCCGTTTTCATCCTCCTTTCACTCGGGAAGACCCACATCCTACCTCTCCTGGCAGTGTGTCCTGAGGAAGCAAGATGTGGTAACTCATAGCCCGACGCTGACCAAAGAGCAAATGCCGGCCCCTCTCGGGCAGCGTGATGCCTCTGGGAAGAAGGCCTCGTGTGTTTAACTACACGTCACCAATGTCTGCACCCGTGTCCCTGCTCTGCTGGAGCAGCGAGACGTCACTTTGCCAGATACGCCCTTGATGGCTTCCTACAGGCTATCGGCCTTGGGCGCTTTGAAGTCCCTTCCTGGCCTGGCAATTCTGTGGTCAGGGACCTAGGACAGCGGTCACACCTTGACCTGTGACTCAGGGCTTTCGGACGTCACTGCAACCATAGGTCGCTGTGCCCTGCCGAGACACTGGATTTATCTTCTGGCTGCTCTATGGCAGTGTGTTTTGTCTTCCTGTCCAGATAACGAGCTCAAGGCCACAGGCTCACTGACCAAGAAACAGAGGCAAAGGCAGGCGTCTTGGGCTTGCATCATCTGATTCTGATTAAGGCCTTCCACTTCCAGGAGGCCAGCCTCCAGCCCTGTCAACAAGAGTTTATCAACAGGACCGGCTCACACTTGGGAAGTGTGAGTTAATGGTGGAGGGAAAGAGGAAGTGCTGTCAGAAAGACTACAGACTACTTCCAGAAAAGTTTCATATGTGGCTTTTACTGGGAGGGACTCCCAGACATGTGGACCACCAGGAGGAAACACTTAAGTGGGAAGAGGGAAGAGAAAGGTGGCAGCAGAACAGCAAGGAGTGAAAGCAGGGAGGCCCAGGACGCGACGTCAGCCAGGAGGGGGCCTGCGGGAAGCCTCGAGCCCTCCAGGTTGGCCGTGCCCACCCCACTTCACCCCACTACGGTCTGCCCACTCCACCTCCCCGGGCCACACTGTGGGTCCATACTGAATGAGACCGATAGTTTATTCTCATGCTCGGAAAAAGCCAGTACAAAATACATTAAAAAAAATTTCACTTGGTGCAAAAAAACCCTGCTGCCCCCATCCCCCATAAGGGTGGTCTCTTCTCAGCTTCTCTGGGCCTCCTGCAGGAGCACCAGGAGGGGGTCATCAGCCCGGAGCGCAAAGGTGAGCGTGCGACGCTGGTAGTGCTCGGGGTCCTGCTCCAGGTTGTCGATCACCTCCGCCAGCAGGTGGGCGCGCTCCACGCCGGCGCCCGGGGCCTCGAAGCCCAGGGCGGTGAAGTGCACGTGCAGGTGGTAATACGAGGGTAGGTAGTGCAGGTACACGCGGAGCCGGTCCGCCGCCACCTGGTAGCGCCGCAGGATGGCCTCCTGGCAAGGAGCAGGGGGCGGAGGGTCAGCCGCTGCCCCCAAGCCGCCGTCAGAGACCCCTTCCGCCCACAGCCCCCACCAGCCTCTCGGTTGCCCCACGGGTGGCTTTGGGATCCCTGTCTGACATTCTAGGGAGTCAGCAGGGGCAGGTGACAAGCAGCGAGGTGCAGGTTTTCTTCCCAAGGAAGGGGACGGAGGCCTCGATCAGAGCTCCCTGCTCCAACCTGCTAGAACACCTGCTTCCTCGGTCCCCGCTGGGTCTCTAGGAAGTCTTGAGGGGCCAGCATTCCCAACACTGGGGGACGTGCCTGCCCTGGAGGAGTTACCAGACTTAAATCATCAAGTGGGTGGCAGGAAGCCTTTTTTCCCCCACTCAGCACAGAACAGAGTGGAGCCAGGCTGCGCGGCAGAGCTAAGGGCTCTGTGGGAGAGAAAGGCCGGGGGAGGGACATGGGCAGGGCTGGACAGAGCTGGGAGGCATCACAGGATCCTTGGATTCTCGCTGGACTCCCAGCGGAAGAGGAAAGCACCACCCTTAGCCCTGGCTCCCTTGGCCTACCCCAACCTTGCACAGTAGTAGAGCTTCTTCTCCTCCAGTCGCCTTCAGGAGCCTCTAAGCCTCTTGGAATTAAAAGAAGATTTAATTTCCAATGTAGGCCAATCCCTGAGGTGGCAGGGGTGAAGAAAGACAGGGCCCCAGTGGGCTCGGAACACACGCTGGGATTTATACTGTGCTCTGCTGATCAGGTGTGCCCCTAGGGATCTGAGCATCAGGGTGACCACTAGGGCACTCAAAGGGCTTCCTGGAGGGCTGACCCAGGGTGCTGGAGTTTCCAGGGCAGATCCAAGTGCTGGCCTGACACCTCCCAGGTGCCCCGCATCCAGAGAAAAGAGGCAGCTGGGGACATGGTGGGGTGAGCAGGTGGGCGGGAAGGCAGGTGGACACAGTGGGGAGGGAGCCAGAGGGGAAGGAGAGTGGCCCCAGGCAGAGAGAGCCCTGTGCCCAGGTCCTGGCAGAGCCTCGGAGCAAGGCTGCTGAACCTCAACCAGGCTGAACCTCGACCAGGGGGAGCCTTTCCCCTGCTGGAAACCTTGGTAACAGCAGGCCTGGCATGGAGGTTGCACCATCCAATGTCTCAGAGTGGAAACAAGGCTGAGGCCAACCCCACAGAATAACGGGTTCAGGAGGACCCCTCCCGATACCCAGGCCCAGATACGTGAAATGACCTGCCCGAGGCCACCCAGTGGGCTAAGGTCAAAGAGTCAGAACCAGGATCACAGCCCCAGATTTGAGACTCTCCTCTCCCCCACCATCTGCCTGCACCCCCGGGGCACCTTTTAGCAGCCTTTTCATCCGATTCAGCAAATCTCCTAGAGGGAAAGTGTCCCAGAACGCCAGGTGCTAGAACGTTCAGTCTCTGCCCTCGGGGTACACCAGGGGACACACGCAGATCCATGTCAGGTCATAGACCATCTACCCAAGAAACACATGTGGCGTGATGCAGCTGTCATGGCTAACCCTGGGATGGGAGGGCAGCCCACATGTGACCTGCAGGACGTCAGGGAGCAGAATGGAGGACCCGAGCTGAGGAAACCTGTGTGGGGTGAGGCAACGGGGCTGAGCCCAGAGCTGGAAGGCAGGGTGGGACCAGGACCAGGGGCTTCCTGAGGCCATCCACGAGCCTTCACAGGCCCCTGCAGGGCACCTAGAGAGAAGCCGTTTCACAGAAGGGTGGGGTGAGAAAAGGGGCCCAGGAACATATGGGAATCCGAGTGTAACCCCTCTGGGCCCTGGCGTGGATTCGGCCCCAGGAACCTCACCTGCCCCTCCCGGAGAATGTTCCTGAGCAGCGGCAGGTGCTCTGGGGTGAGGTCCCGAAGCGACTTGATGCCCCGGCGATGGCAGATGGCAATCAGGTACAGGTCATCGAGCTGTGTGGAGACAGGCGGGGTGACTGGGCTCAGCAGGGGGGCCAACCGCAGAGACTGCCCATCCCGGAACAGCTCCCCCGGAAGTCAGGATGCACCCCCACCCCAAGGCCTGCAGGGCCAGCCGCCGCCAATCCCAGGGACACTGTGACCGGACCCAACCCCAGGCAAGGTGGGCGTCCACCTGCCCCGGGTGAGTGAAGGTAGTGTGAGGGAAGAAGCCTCTGTTTACTCTTTCTGCTCAAAAATGTCACATGAGAGTATTTACATACTCACAGCTGATGGGGAAGTAGGGGAGCAGAAGTAGGGGAGTTCAAGAAAATGCCATGAACCACTTTTATGGTCTGATAACCTGTACTAAGTGCTGTAAGACACAAGGGGAGAAGAGTGCAGGAGAAAGAAGGAAAGACTAGTGAGGTGATCAGAGAGGAGACAGGGGACCTGGGTCCCGAAGAGGAGGGAGGGACTGGGAAAGAGCACTGAGCAGAGGAACAGTGGAAAAAAAAAAGGCTCAGAGGCACTGGTGGGGGGAGGGGGACTCCATGTGCCAGAAGTCAGACAGGTGAGGGGTGGAGAGGCAAGTGCGGGAGGAGGGAGCCTGGGACCCGAAGGGCAGGGAGCTCCACCTTGCTTCACCCTTGTCTCCCTTCCCTTATCTCACAGGGCTCATAAACAGCCCTTCCTGCCGTCCTTCCTGAAAACAGCGGTACAAAGACCCAAGGCCAACAAGACCTTGAGCCAAAAGCTTGAGCCAGAGAGCAAAGTGACTCTTCCTCTTGCCCAGAAAACCCTTCCTGTCCCAGTCTCCACTTGCCCAAACCCTGGCCTTGGCCAGTTTCACATCCTCATGCAAAGCAAGCCCCAGACACCAGGGCTCCAAGGACCAAGGCCTGGTGCGGATCCAGCGGCCCTCAGCTCTGCAGGCCAGGCTTTCAGATTCCTCAGTGAGATAATCTGGGGACCAAGAGTCACCCGGCCAAGTCCCCAAGGGCCCCAACTTAAAAAACTGGGAATGAGACTTTCCAGATGGTGCCTGATGTCCAGCTGTGCTTCTTCATGCCAACAGTCTCTCCATGCCACACGCACTCGTCTCCGCCAGAGCCCTAACAGCCGGGCTTTCTTCCCCAGACCGGCCACACGTGAGCGCAGTGGGAACCTGCCCGCAGACGGCTAAGCGGAGCCCACCTGGGCCTCAGCTCTGCCTGCAAGTCCCTCTGGACTCCTCCTTCTCATGGCCTCTGTCCAGGACTCTTGTACAAGCTGAGACCCAAGGAACAGCAGGAAACGAAGCTGTTTGAACTAGGAGTGTCTGCGTGTCTGTGGGTGTCTTCAGCCGTTCCGCGTTGTCACCGTCACAGGCCCTCCAAACAATAGTAACATTTGTTTAAATGGTATCTGTTGACAAATCCCAAAGATGACATTAAGTCACACCTCTCTGCTCCACTGGCATGGAATGAAGCATGAAGCCTGTGCTGGGTGCCAGCTCACGGGCTGAGTGAGGGAAGGAAAACAAACCTGTCCTTTGATAGCAGACATGACCCCGGATTTTCCCCAAAGGGCCCAGAGAAATGATCTGGAAAAAAAACAGGTGAGGGGCTGGCAAGGGTCTCAGACTGGCATCCCAGAAGGCAGCACATCAACCCCTCTGGGGAGACAGAGGCCATCAACCTTGTCTACTCTAAGGCAGGGCAGCAAAGTCAAAGCAGCAGCCTCCTACTGCTGCTGAGTCGCTTCAGTCGTGCCCGACTCTGTACGACCCCATAGATGGCAGCCCACCAGGCTGCCCCGTCCCTGGGATTCTCCAGGCAAGAACACTGGAGTGGGCTGCCATTTCCTTCTCCAATGCAGGAAAGTGAAAAGTGAAAGTGAACTCACTCAGTCGTGTCCGACTCTTAGCGATCCCATGGACTGCAGCCTACCAGGCTCCTCCGTCCGTGGGATTTTCCAGGCCAAGAGTACTGGAGTGGGGTGCCACTGCCTTTTCCAAGGGCAAAACGGAGAACGGCTGGAGCTCCGGACAGCCGTGGCTCCACCTCAGGAAAGACGTGGAGATCGAAGCTCCTGCCTGAGTGCCTTAGACACCAGGATCTACATGCCGTGAGCTGAATGTGTCTGTGTGTCTACACGAACACACACATACATGCTGACATGTATAGTGTGTAAAGACTATGGAGGAGAGACAAACCATCTCTTCTGGGGCAGGGACGTGGAGGAATGTCGGGCAAGGGAATGCACCTTCATTGCCCACTCTGTGTGCTGTTTGTATTGTTACCATGTACATGCTGGTGTTGGCTTCCCTGGCAGCCCAGATGGTGAAGAACCTGCCTCCAATGCAGGAGATGCGGGTTCGACCCCTGGGTTGGGAAGATCCCCCGGAGAAGGGAATGGCAACCCACTGTAGTATTCCTGCCTGGGGAATTCCAAGGACAGAGGAACCTGGTGGGCAAAAGTCTATGGGGTCACAAAGAGCTGGACATGACTGAGCTTCTAACACACATGTAGATATATTAACTGGACCAATCCCTACACCCCCAAATAAGCCAATAAAAAGGAATATACAGTTTCTCTTTGCAGAGAACTGAGGAAGGGATTCTCTAATCTCCAGGGAGCCAGAGTCTCCAGCAGACACTAGGGACTTGATCAGTGTTTGTGGGGCTTCTCTGGTGGCTCAGGGATAAAGAAGCCACCTGCAATCAGGAGACGCGAGTTGGATCCCTGGGTTGGAAGATCCCCTGTAGAAGGGAACAGCAGCCTGCTCCAGTATTCCTGCCTGGAGACCCCCGGACAGAGGAGCGTGGTGAGCTTCCAGAGGAGTCAAGCACGACTCGGTGACTATACAACAGCAGCAAGGTATTTGTGAGACAGGCGGACAGACAAACGGAAGGATGGACGTCTCTTAACCGTGGGCCACCAGTGACGGGGAAAGACGGGCTTCTGGGCAGAGCAGCAGCAAGAGGGCCGCCAGGGGGGCTAGACGTCCCCTCAGGGCACACGCCAGGCCGCCCTCGCCTCCGCCCGCCTCTGGCGGATGAGGGCGAGGACGGAAGTCCAGGCCCGGCCCGTCTCCCTGCTGGACAGGGAGCCGTGGGCCTCTGTTCTGTCACAAGTCAGGGAGGTGAGGCCCTTAACTGTGGCACCACAAGGGGACAAGTGGTAATGAAGCAGAGGTTGGGGACAGTCACACCTGTCCAGCCAGCAAGTTAAACGTCTGATACGCAAGCTGGCCCCTTCACGGCCCGAGGGCGAGTCGCCCCACTGTGTGGCTGGGACCCTGCTGCGGCGCCTGAAGCCTGTTCTCTCTTAAGGGGACAGACAGCGGGCAGTGCCCCGGGCAGGCCCGGCAGGACGCCTGCGGGCGCCAGGGAGGAGGAGCCCGGGCTTCCGCTCTCAGTGCCACAGGCACCAGAGCTGTACGGCTCCTTGCAGGGGGAGGCTGCGGCTATACCCATATGGGCCTCGGACCACCACCTCCTGCAAATCACAAGGTCTTCAGGGACCTCGCGAGTCCAAATTCCTCCTCCCAGCGCCTCCACCCACCCCCACCTCCCTGCACCAGAATGGCCAGCGCAGGGCCGCCCAAGGGGGCAGACAGGACTGGCAGAGCCCCCCGGTGTCCCTACCCAACGGGGGCTCTGGTTTCATCCCCTCTCCGGTCCTCTGCCCTCCCTTCCGGCCCGAGTAGGGATCGGCTGTGCGGGGGTGGCCTCTGCACATCATCACCCAGAGGGGAGGGCGGGCTCTTCTGACCTTTCCGGCTCAGCGCTGAGACCTCTGGAAACTCCCTTCAGATTCCCTAGGTGCCCTCTCCTTCCCCCGCCAGCCACATCCAGGAAGTCCCACAAGCCGCCCCAGGAGACAGCTGGCACTGGCTCGCCCGTGCCTCTGAGCCCAAATCCTGTCCCCCTCACCCCGGCCACAGGCTCAGCTCCCCCGTCTCTTGGCAACTGGAGTGGTGTGGCTGGTTGGGAAACCCACCCCACCCAGCCAAGAGAATGCAGGTGAGCTTGGCAGAGGGCACAGAGGCCTGACCGGTGGCTGAGAGAGTGAGATGGGAGGTGTCCGCCCTGGTGGGACGGGCCCAACTCCAGATCAGTGTCCCTGGGAGACCTAACAACGATGTGAGGAACACAGAGCCCAGAGGGGCCTGCCCAAGAGCCTGGATGAGTCACAGGTTTCAAATGGGAGGGGGAGGGGAGAAGTCTACCTGCTCCCCACTGCCAGCCTCCAAGAGACCAAGGCTGGCTTCCTGGGCCTTATCTGGACCCAACTCCAGTCTGTGTGGGCACAGCGCTGCCTGGACCCGGTGCCCTGCTGGTTCCTGTTACTCTCAGGGCATGACAGTCTACCCAAAGAGACGACAGCCAGCAAGCCTGGGGATGGGCCTCTCGGTGTGAGATGAGGGAGGAGGAGAGGAGGTGCACAGAGAATGCAGAGGACTGGAGGGGCAGCGTGAGTGAAGACAGCTCCTGGGGAACCCACTCCCTTAAAGGTCAGGGGAAGAGGGCGCTCGGGGGCCAGGCAGCAGAGCTCAGAGGCTTTGGTGGGGGGACGCGCCTGGGCCACTGGAGGCCCCCTCTCTGGTTCGGGCAGTGCAGGGGACTCCTCCGGCTAGTCCCCGTGGTTTCTGCCAGCCAGTGCTGCCTGGACGTGCTGGTGTCCAGCGCGTGGGGAGGGGTAAACTGTCCATTTCAGGACTCCGGGCGCCCCTGGAAGGGAAGGTGGCAGCCTCGCACTTGGCTGATGAAGGAACAGCCCGTGACGTCATGACGCCAACACTGCCCATCCTCACCCCTAGCGTGGGAGGTAAGCCAGAAGGGGCTTTAAGTGGCCCACTGAAGGGTAAACATTTGTGTAGGTGCTCCCACTGCAGGCAGCTCAGCCTCCCCTGTCGGTTAATTATAATCTGCTTAGAAAGAGAGACCAGCAGGAGGAAGAAGGGCAGGATTAAGGAGCGGCAGCTGGAGCGGGGCACTCAGAGACCAGAGAGGCCCAGCGCGAAATCCCTTACCTGCTGTTGGTTCCACTTGAGGTCGGGGATCAGGACAAAGCCGTCGGATGGATCCGGGTTCTCAAAAACAATCCGGTCGGCTTCAGCCTTCTTGTCGAGAATGTTGTACACCCACTGGAAGGGGGGCAGAGAGAGGGGGTCCACAGGCCAGTCCTTTCCCCGAGAGACACCCCACGCTGGTAGAGGCAGGCTCAGGGAAGGACACCCAGTGTTAAAGGGGCACGAAGCTCAGGGGATCCATACCCAGGCCCTCCTGGCCCAGGGGTCAGCTCTTGGGTCCAGAAGAGACTCCCCCTCTCCCTCCACGGCCACCCAATAGGGGACCCATGGCCAGCCCCACGGGGGGTCACTGCAGCTGCCCCCACAAGGGTCCAGATGGGGCTCCCCGTTTAGGCCTGTCCTGGCCACTCCTGTGAACTCACCCTGCTCTGGCCTCACAGGCCTGGCCTGCAATCCCCTTCCCCTGCCCACGGGACTCTGGTGAAGTGTCCCTGCGCCCCGACAGCACCACGGGGCAGAGAGTCTGCTGGGAGTGCCTTTTGCAGAGGGAGCTTGCCATGTGCCAGGGCAAGGAAGGGCTTATGTTCTGGAAGTAACCATGCTGGGTTTCCCAGGCTCCCTGGGATTTTGTGAGCATGGGCCAACCTGACATGGACCCTTCGCGACAAAGCAGAAGAAACGCCACATGAGAGGAAACAACGCAGATCCTTCCTCCCTTCCTGTCAACCCTGGGCTGCCAGCTCTCTCACGCCCTTTGATCAGCTGCTGTCCACCATCTTCAAGCACCCTTCCTTGAGCACTGCATGGACCCCAAGAGCATCACATTACCATGAAGGTCCTGGTGGCCTCTCTGAGGAAGCCAGCCTGCAGCCTGGAGGTCAAGATACAAAGGCCCTGTTCTCATGGGGCTCCAAGCCCTGGAGCCCACTCCACTCCACTGCCCCTGAGCGCTGAGAACCCTTTGCCAACGTGAATTCCTTCCTGGCCAGTGAACTCTGCCCAAAATCTGACAGGGAACCCTGCTGCACAGCCAGAGAAGGGGCAGGAGTTGGGCTCACCCAGCTGCCCCTTCTGCCCCACGGTCAGGAAGGCACTCAAGCTGACGAGGGCTGGAGGGGAGGACAGGGCGCTGACCTGCCCAGCCAGCTCCTTAGCCCACCACCAGGAGTGCTGGCGCGGCAGGGTCAGCGAGAGCCAGGCCTGTCCCCCGAGCCCCATGTGGGCTCCCTTCCCACTGCCCCCCGAGTCCACATCCTGCACTCTCGGCCAGCACAGCCAAGGCCAAGTGCAACCGTCTGATAGGAGAGGAACGAGGCAGAGAGAACCTGCCAGGGGCAATCTGGGCCTCCCAGGCCCTCCAGTAAGACCCAGAGGCCAGTCACAGTAAGGTTAACCCACTAGAAAAGGGGGGCTTTCCCAGGGAAACCCTGGCCATGACGCTTCCTGGTGAGGCCTGGAGGCCATCCTGCAGTGGCTTCTTTGTGCAACCCTGGGGCCAGAGCAATGCACAGCCCAGCAAGTTGAGAATTTCCCAGGGGAAGCATTTCCTCTCTAACTGGACATCTCTCTAGGAATGTGCCACTTAAGAAGTCAGTCAGATCCTGATTGGAAATCTCCCAAAAATAAGTGGGAGGTAGGGGATGGTGGTTCTGCGTGGACAGCCCTGGGGTTGCCCAGCCCACAGCAGGCCAGGCCACCCCAGGGCCCTGCCTTCCCCTACAGCTCCTGCCTCCACCTAGAAAACAGCGTATCATCTGGGGGAGAACGAATGGGCTCTGGAGCCCAACAGCATGGGGCTCATCGCTCACCTTCAACACTAACTAACTAGCTGCACACTGCAAAGTGATTTCATCTAAGCTTTGGTTTCCTCCTTCGTCAAGAGGTGCTAATTATACCCACAGTTTGGGGCTGTGGTGAGGACTAAGCGAGAAAATGCTCACACAGGCGTCCAACACAGAGCCCTGCCCAGGGAGGCAACGGAAAGCAGAAAAGTTGCTGGGAAAGGTCAGGCTGGGCGTGCCTGAGGCTGCAAGACCAGCTGCGGGAAGGGGAACAAGGAGAGTGGATGAGAGCAAAGGAAGTACGTTGATTCTGGGGCAAGAGAGAACCACGTGTGAGACTGGAGGGGCGCTCAAGGGCTGGGGCAGCGTGGTGTGATGAAGGCGTGTTGTGCTAAGAGCATCTCGGGGACCAGGCAAGCCTGCAGGTGCGAGGATGTGCACCCAAGTTCATGCAGCTCCGACCCAGAGCCCAGCCCCAGAGCCCACCAGGCACCACGCCATCCATGTGGGGAGGGCCCCTGGGAAAGCGGGAGGGGCCTGGATTCACAGGATCGCTCAGCCCAGACGAGGGAGGAGAAGCAGAGGACGCAACTCACGCCATCAGAGTGATGTCACAGGGAGGGGCACCCTGGGAAAGCAAGCCCAGCAGCCTCGGCCCCCCGGATGATGGGGCTGTGGGGACACTGGCAGCTTCTGGACCCATCTGGGCGAGATGTCCTCCCTGTGGGTGATGCTGGCAACTGCCCCGGGAGCCTCTCTCCTCCTTCTTCCTGTCCCCCCGCTCCTTGGCTGGCCCCTCTCCTCCGGCCGGGTCTCAGCTCCACGCCCTCCTGTTCCTCCTCACAATTACCCCCTGTGTGGACAACAGAGGCCACCCCCTCTGGCGCCTCTTCTGAGCAGGAAACAGCAGCAGCCACATGGTACGTGGCATGGCTCAGCCTCCGCCAGGACCCCAGGACGGAGGTGCTGTCCGTCACATTTTCCAGACAGGGAAACTGGGACTCAAAAGTGAAAGACGAGGACTTCCCTGGCGGTGTGGTGGATAAGAATCTGCCTGCCAAAGCAGTAGATCCCACAGGTTCGATCCCTGGTCTGGGAAGATCCCACATGCTGTGAGGCAGCTAAACCCATGAGCTGCAACCCATGTGTCTGCCTACAGCCCGTGCTCCACAACCAGAGGGAGCCACGGCAATGAGCAGCCCACGCACCACAACAGGGGAGAAGCCCGCACAGTCAAAAATAAAGTACAAGGTCTCAAGGCGCTGAGGTGTCAGGACAAGAGGCCAAACGCTGGGCTCACAAACGGATCTCTAGGGCTCTGGATCCAGACATCCCCCTGCATTCTTTTTTTTAACTGGGAAATTACAAGCACCTCAGATTTGAGTATCCAAGTAGCATCGATGGCTAAGAGCACAGACACTGGGACCAGGCCACCTGGCTCTGAAGCCAGTCTCCAAAAGCTTGTTGTTGAAGATACGGTGCCCGCAAAATGCTCAGGACCGTTGCTGTTCTAAGTCACCTCGTGGCTGAGACATCCCAAGCTAACTTACTGTCCTCCACGGAAACGCCCCTGTGCTGGTTAACCATCCCACCATCTGCCACTCATTGCGCAAGGTACCCCCAGAGTCACCCCCAGGGCCCCCCCTCTGCTCCAAGCCAGCCCCCATCTAGGCCCTGCTTCTTAATCAAAAAAGAAGCTCCCCTCTGCCTGTCCTCCTTCCACTCTCGCCACTTCCAACTGCTTCTTTAAATTTCATCACATAACCCACGTGCTTAAAACCATTTACAGGACCCTCGCTGCCTATGGCACTTGTCCTCAAATCTGACGAGATGATTTTTTTCTAACCCAGATTTCCCAGGTCCATCCTGAGTCAGTAGATATCAAGGAGGGCCCTGTGCTCTGTGTTTTATAAAACCTCAAGAGGCCATGCTGACGACTGGCGAGGTTTGGGAACTCCTGGGCTCCTGGGTAAAGTGCACACACCTCTTCCTGGGTCCTGCCTGTCTTCTCTTGCTAGCTCCCCAAACGCATCAGAGTCCAGCCTGCTGAGGCCCTGGAGTTTCTCTTTGCTCTGGCTTCAGCGCCCTGTTTGTTCTGTCCACCTGGCAAACTTCTCTTTGTCCTTTTCAGATCCAACTGGAGGATCCTCTCCCCACTGAAGCCCCCACCGTCTGGGCTGAGCACTCCCCTTTCTGTCACAGCTCTACCTTGTGTATTAACCACCGAAGTTCTCATCCCATTATATTGCACGCCTACCTTCCTTACAAGACTGTGGGGACATGATCAGTGCTTATCCTGGTGACCCTCCAGACCCTAGCACAGGGTCTGGGACCTAGGAGATGCTCAATAAATATCATAGCTATTGCCAATTAGCTCTGCAGAGTTCCAAAGAATAGCAAGGAGAGATAAGAAAGACTTCCTCAGTGATCAACGCAAACAAATAGAGAAAAACAATAGAATGGGAAAGACTAGAGATCTCTTCAAGAAAATTAGAGATACCAAGGGAACATATCATGCAAAGATGGGTACAATAAAAAACAGAAATGGCATGAACCTAATAGAAGCAGAAGATATTAAGAAGAGGTGGCAAGAATACACAGAAGAACTAAACAAAAAAGATCTTCACAACCCGGATAACCATGATGGTGTGATCACTCATCTAGAGCCAGACATCCTGGAATGTGAAGTCAAGTGGGCCTTAGGAAGCATCACTAAGAACAAAGCTAGTGGAGGTGATGGAATTCCAGTTAAGCTATTTTAAATCCTAAAAGATGATGCTGTGAAAGTGTTGCACTCAATATGCCAGCAAATTTGGAAAACTCAGCAATGGCCACTGGATTGGAAAAGGTCAGTTTTCATTTCAACATATATTGCATCTGATCCCATCACTTCATGGCAAATAGATGGGGAAACAATGGAAACAGTGAGAGACTTTATTTTCGGGGGCTCCAAAATCACTGCAGATGGTGACTGCGGCCATGAAATTAAAAGACACTTGCTCCTTGGAAGAAAAGTTATGACCAACCGAGACAGCACATTAAAAAGCAGAGACATTACTTTGCCAACAAAGATCCGTCTAGTCAAGGCTATGGTTTTTCCAGTGGTCACGTATGGATGTGAGAGTTGGACTATAAAGAAAGCCGAGCATTAAAGAATTGATGCTTTTGAACTGTGGTGTTGGAGAAGACTCTTGAGAATCCCTTGGATTGCAAGGAGACTCAACCAGTCCATCTTAAAGGAAATCAGCCCTGAATATTCACTGGAAGGACTGACACTGAAATAGAAACTTCAATACTTTGGCCACCTAATGCGAATAACTGACTCGGTTGAAAAGACCCTCGTGCTGAGAAGGATTGAAGGCGGGAGGAGAAGGGGACAACAAAGGATGAGATGGCTGGATGGCATCACCAACTCGATGGACATGAGTGTGAGTAAACTCTAGGAGTTGGTGAGGGACAGAGAGGCCTGGCATGCTGCAGTCCATGGGGTCGCAAAGAGTCGGACACGACTGAGCAACTGAACTGAACTGATTGCCAATTAAGCCGAGTGCTTGTTACCTTGCTGAAACAGCCGAAAAAGAACATGTGGGGGAATTCCCTGGCGCTCCAGTGGTTAGGACTTGGTGCTTTCACTGCTGAGGGCCTGGGTTCAGCCTTTGGTCAAGAAACTAAGATCCCACAAGCCACACAAGCTCGGCCAATTTAAAATAATGAAGAACACATGAACACTCATGTCACCCAGAAGTGGGTAGAGTAGTAGAGTTATTTCCGAAGAGGATGTATACAGTGGTCTTTAAGAAGGTGCATGTATGACTCACGCCGAAACTGTATTAAGGACTTCCTCTCTTTAATCACATATATGTGCAACGAGTGCAGCAAAACACACATTCCAGGACATCCACCTCACGATCCAAGATGCTTTCTAGGAAAGAGGGAGACCAATTTCCTAGGCCTGGCATGCTGCAGTCCATGGGGTCGCAAAGAGTCGGACACGACTGAGCAACTGAACTGAACTGATTGCCAATTAAGCCGAGTGCTTGTTACCTTGCTGAAACAGCCGAAAAAGAACATGTGGGGGAATTCCCTGGCGCTCCAGTGGTTAGGACTTGGTGCTTTCACTGCTGAGGGCCTGGGTTCAGCCTTTGGTCAAGAAACTAAGATCCCACAAGCCACACAAGCTCGGCCAATTTAAAATAATGAAGAACACATGAACACTCATGTCACCCAGAAGTGGGTAGAGTAGTAGAGTTATTTCCGAAGAGGATGTATACAGTGGTCTTTAAGAAGGTGCATGTATGACTCACGCCGAAACTGTATTAAGGACTTCCTCTCTTTAATCACATATATGTGCAACGAGTGCAGCAAAACACACATTCCAGGACATCCACCTCACGATCCAAGATGCTTTCTAGGAAAGAGGGAGACCAATTTCCTTCCTACTTAGAAGACATAGCAAGTGCTGGATGTCTTTGTTAAAAAACGGAAAAAAAAAAAAAAATCAAGCCAGAGTGAGCTAGAGAAGCCTCGTGCAAATCCTGTGTGGGGACCACGGCTAACAGCCTGGCCGGGTCTTCCCCGTGGGACCTCCCTCAGCCCCTGTCTGCCTCCTGTCCTTCCTCCTCCCAAGGACAATCCACCTCGCAGGACCCCACATCCAGGACACCCTCCCTTCCTCTGGGCCTGGGAGAAATGGCCATGAGCTTCCCATATCAGGACGCCCTGCCCCACCGTGGCCACACTCTCGGCTGAAATATATACAAATGCTCAGGGAACAGGAGTGAATGATAAAGAGACAGGATAGGAAAACAGCTCATCCATCACTTTAACTCTGAGCATGCACATGGGGCCAATTTCAGGAAAGGCTCTGGTTGGTGTTGGGCACAGACCCAAGGAGAATCGGATCTGTTAGCGAAATGGCCTTGCATCTGGCCCAGGGACTGAATACACTGAAGACGCTTCCAACCCGTGAACAAGGCCCTGGAAGAAGTGGCCGTGCACCAGCCCCTCCCCACTGGTCCTACCCCCCAGGATGGATGCAGGGGGCGAAAGGGAAGGAGAAGTTTCCCCCCTGGGGCTCAACTCGCGGAGGATGGTTAACTGTGGGTGAAACCAGGAATGAGCGCCCGGATAGGGAAGGCCTAACCAGCATTTGTTTCCATTTACAGACCTTTGGTCTGGGTAGGCCATTCTTGAGATCGCATCAGTGCTACTAGAGAGTAGCCAGAAGTTCTTCCCAGGGACTGGACTGCTCTGAGATCCCAGACTGCCTCGGTCGTGTGCCCGAGACCAACGTCAGTTCCCTTATCCGTGCAGATGACCGTCCTCCGCGAAGCACGACCACCTGAGCCCAGCACTCATCCTGCCCTTTCCCCTCCACAGCACGCTCAGTCTCACGTCCGGCGTGGTCACGTATACATTCATGACCTATCTGACGCCTGCACAGGAGGTAAGTGGCGCAAAGGCAGGGACACCACTGGCCCCCGGGACCATCTCGACCGACGCCCGAGAAGACAAACGCTGGCCTCGGGGACAGCACTCCACATCCGACCCGTGGGGCCTGCCTGAGCTGGTGGTGGACGGTACCTGGATGCTCAGGCTCTGGGACTCCAGGTGGGGCAAGGTGATGTTCCTGTAGTCGCTGCCCGTCTCTCGGACCAGGTGGAGGTCCTGGCGCAGATACTTCCGTAGGTGCTTCTCTGTAGCAGGGTAAACCACGGTTGTCTTCACATCTGCAAAGATACAGCGCAGTCCCGGCTGCGGTCAGCCACGTTCTCCACCCAGTCCTGCCACCCTCCAGCCCCCATGGCACCACAGTGAGGAGGTGGCCACCGTCTCGTCTCTGATTCCCCAGTGACGGGAGCCGAAGGCTAAGAAGTTATGATTCACCTGTGTTCCACCCCCATGAGGTGTCTCCTGCCATTAAATTCATGAAGGTGAATCACTCTCAGAATATGGAAAATGTAAGATGTTCATGGGTGGATCACGGGGCCCCTCGTAACCCTTAACCCCAGCCCTTCCCTCTTACTTTCTGGGCACAGGAATGAAAGGTTTCTGACTCTTCTCACATAGCAAACGTTCCAGTATGTGGCCTTCTGAACCCAAAGCTGAAAAGCTGGTTTAAAGTCAAACAGACTCCCTTAATGCAGTGGGTGAAGGCACAGACACCAGGGAAGCCAAGTCCTCGTCCTGCCTACTCCTTCCTCGGGACCCCTACCTGGGTCCAGGTGTTTAAGCTCCCTGTGCCCCTACTTCCCCATCTGTCAGCTCCGGATAATAACAGCTCACATCACAGGGTCGGGAGGATTAGCAAGTCAATACCCGTGGAGCTCTTAGACCAACAACATCTGACACACAACAAGCACTATTTAAGTACTGGCTATTCTCAACCCAGGGTTACTCATCCTTGACCTTGGCTCCATCAAGGCCTAGGTAATCCTTTGCTGTGGGGGCTCTCCTGTGCCCTGCAGGCTATTGAGCAGCACTTCAGGCTCCCGAGATGCTAGTCAAACCCTCTCTCCAGTTGTGACAACTACAACAAACGCCGCAGATATTGCCAAATGTCCCTGGGGAGGCAGGAACTGCCCCCTAGTTGAGAACCACTGTGTTCGTCGCAAGGAAACCTGATCGTTTTCCTAAAGAGACTCCAGGCTAGGGTCCGTGTCCAGCACCACCTGGTTTTGGCTAAGTCCTCTTCCCTATTTCTATCAACATCTGCCGCAATCGCTTGAACGTAGATCCTAAAAGCAGGAAAGGAAACTGTGTCTTAAAAATCAGTTGGGATGTTTCTCAAAAGACCAGAATCCTCCCCGACGCCAGATTCAAATGTGTTTCCCCGGAGGGGCTCCTGAGAGGGGGCCGCCCAGTGTGGGCACCGCACACTCCAGGAGATGCTCAGGCTCACCTACGCACCTCGAGACCCAGCTGAGAACCACAACCCACACATGCACGGCTGGTCTGAGGATGCAGGCAATGCTCATTCCACAGGGAAGGGACGAGGTCACAGGGACTCCAGACGTACCCGACACCATGCTGCGGGACGGGGTTGGGGCAGCGGGGCAGAGGAGGGCTGCAGCCACAGTCTTCCTGCCCTGAGGTCTGTGCTCTTTCCACCCCTGTCCCAGCATGGTCGTGTGGCAGCCCAGCCCAGGGCGGGCGTCCAGAGGCGCCATGTCAAGCACATAACTTCCAGAAGGACCAAAGGCGCCGGCCCATCAGCTGCAGCAGGCCCATGGGCTGCCACACGACTCCCCTTCCCGGCTGCGCCACCTCAGCTGTGTCAGTAACCCAGAGCCTCAGCGTCCTCACCTGTTAAGGATGGTCATAAAGTCGAGCCTACAGTGCGGGTGTAAACACTAAGGTGCTTCCTCAGAACCACTGGAGGCGCTAAGTAAATGTCACCCCACTTTCTGGGAATCTCTGATCTGACCCCGAAAGGGAGGCACGGAGGCCTCTTCACAACCCTTGGGGCCTTTCTCACGCCCACCACCTTCTAATAGCCCCGGAGTCACAGGCCAGGGGTCAAAGATCAAGCATAAACAAGCTCTCAGGAGGCAGGGGACTGCCTGAAATAGATGGGGTGTCACCACCTGGGCCCTTGCAGGGTAGCCTGGTGGAGAAGGGCCAGATTGTGACACCCATCAGCCGGGTTCAAATCCTGACTGTGTAACCTCGGGCACCTGAGAAGCCCAAGAGCAGAGGGTGGGAAGTCTCTAGAATAGCAACCCCACCTGCACCCCCAAGGAAAAGTCCTCCTCAGGTGTCCTCAGCTTACTCCCCCGGGTTGCCTGGGTGGGGCGTGGGGACCAAGGCTGTGAGCCCTGGCAGCTTACTCCCCTGGGTTGCCTGGGTGGGGCGTGGGGACCAAGGCTGTGAGCCCTGGCAGCTTACTCCCCTGGGTTGCCTGGGGGGGGCATGGGGACCAAGGCTGTGAGCCCTGGTGCTCCCTCCCATGGGGAGATGTGCTCCCTCCCATGGGGAGATGGGCAGGGACGACCTGGAGAACAGCCGTGCCCCACTGGCAACGCACGCACCGCCTTGGGCTCCCAACCCCGGGCTCCCCGGCCGTTCCGGGCCGGAAAGCCACAGGGCCTGCAGGCGTGCCCGCCTACCAAGGCTTGCCAGAGACTGTCCAAGCTGCTGGGAAGCGGGGGAGACGGCCCCTCGCCAGGCCGGCCACTCCTGTCCTCTCCTGAGCAGCAGGGAAGAATGAAAAGGCCCCGTCAATGGCTCCCTTTCTGCCCGGAGGAGACCCACCCTGCTGTGCTCTGAGCCCCAAAGAGTCATCACTCCCAGCCGGGTCTCAGTCAGACCCTCGCTGCCAGCATCCAGATGGACGCTGCCTCTCTCGCCCGGGCCTCCCTGCAACCCCACTGACTGTCCTTCCCCGGGCCGTCTCAGCTCTAGCCCTAGTGACCTCCTAGCGACCTCCTCACACCCGCACTGACTCCCATCTCCAGGCCTCGAACCTGTTCCCCTGCTTCACCCGCTCAGGTCTCCGTCCAAGCAAGGCACCCCTGACCTCACCACACCCTGGGGTTCGCCCTGCAGACCTGACACGGAGGACAGGTTTCCTGTCTGATCCCCCCAGGGGTGTCTGTCTACCTGTTTCAGCACATTATCCCCGGCACCCGGAAGAGTGCCCAGGATACACTAGGCACTCAGCAAATACCGAACAAACAAAAGAATGAATCTGACCGTCTTATTTTTTGGAATCTGACCTTTTTAGACTTTAAACCCAGGAAGTGCACTTCTTATCCCAAATGGAATAATACCTCCCTGGGGGGAAAAAAAAGTCAATATATTTCCCAATGCTAAGTTCCTCACTGGCAGCCAGAAGCAAGCTCTGGTGTTTATTCAAATGACCTGCAACTGAGCTTCATGAGGAATCTGGTCAAGAGTCAAGGCCTGATAAACACTCAAACGACCGGATGGAAATACGAAGGGGGACAGGATATCGACCCAGGGCCTCAAAAACAGCTCCCCTGAGATTAACCATCAATTGCAGATGGGGACGCAAAGTGGCCAAAGCACCATCCCTTTGAGATGAACTGACCACACAGACCTCCTGGGCTGTGCCGAGGTGCGTGCTCAGCGGCTCAGTCATGTCTGACTCTTTGTGACCCCATGGACCGCAGCCCACCAGGCTCCTCTGTCTGTAGAATTTTCCAGGCAAGAAAACTGGAATGGGTTGCCATTTCCTCCCCCAGGGGATCTTTCTGACCCAGAGATCAAACCCAAGTCTCCTACACTGGCAGGCGGATTCTTTACCACTGAGGTCACTTGGGAAGCCCGCGCTATGGGGTACCTGCCAAAGTAACCTGTATCCCATCGCAAGATGACATCACCTCCCAAACCCAGGGACGCCCAACAAGACAAGTGGCTTCCCAGCTCCTCCACGGTGTCAAAGTTAGGGCTGAGGGACTGCTCCAGATTAAAGGACACCGGAGACCAGCCTGGATCGCGGACTGCGGAGGATGGGGCAGGGGAAGTTTCCTGCTTGAAAGTGGCAGTGAAACAACAGGAAGATTAATAATGGTCTCCACACCATGCAATGGTTTCGTACAAATGTGAAAGTTCCCCAAGTTGACCATTTTACTCTGGTTCCTGGGAGACACACACTGACGTGCTTAGCGATGAGGGGTTACCATGTCTGCAACTTACTTTCCAATAACAGAGGTAATGATGACAAGATATTATTGTATGTGTACATGGAGAGAGAAAAAGGAAATGTGGCCACGTTATCAAATGGCGATTTTTTTTAAAAAACCTTTTTTTTTTTTTGCTTCACTGGGTCTTCCTTTCTAGTTGCAACGCGTGGGCTTAGTTGCCCTGCAGCATGTGGGATCTTAGTTCTCCAACAGGGTATCAAAGCTGAGTCCCCTGCATTGGAAGGCAGCTTCTTAATCGCTGGACCACCAGGGAAGTCCCCTGAAGAGCTTTTATTAAGGGAGTTCTTTGTACTATTTCTTCCCTGGTGGCTCAGACAGCAAAGCGTCTGTCTACAATGCGGGAGACCCGGGTTCGATCCCTGGGTCGGGAAGATCCCCTGGAGAAGGAAATGGCAATCTACTCCAGTACTATTGCCTGGAAAATCCCATGGACAGAGGAGCCTGGTAGGCTACAGTCCACGGGGTCACAAAGAGTCAGACACGACTGAGCGATTTCACTTTCCTTTCCTTTGTAGTATTTCTACAATGCTTCTGTAAGGCTGAAAAATTTTTTCAAAATATAAATAAAAAGGTGTGGGCACCCTCTACTCCCTGGGTGCCCACCTCCAGCAGAAGTGCCAGCCACTGTTCTGATTCCTGTGTGCACATGAACCCACTCACTCCCCACAGCTAGGCAGGTCTCACTCTGGTGCCCGGGCCGCTCACAGGGAAGCTGAGGCCAGGGCTGGGCTTTGGCCTTGGCACCACGTGCTGGCCCCCGCAGGTCAGCAGATGGTGCTTCACCACCTGCCTGGCACCCTCTCTGCCAACCCCATCCAGCAAAATGACTTAAGGGGCCCCCTGCCCAGGATGAGAAGTTCCTGGCACCTCCCAGCCCAGAAGCATCTCCCAGTGGCTAGAGAAGCAACAAGGAATCTCCTGACCCTGCCCTCCTGCTGGCATTCTTAAAAAACAAAAACAAACAAAAAAACCCTCCAAAACCCATTTCTCAAAAATGACCACAGTTTATTAAGAGAGCTTCCTTGACAGAGCCTCCCTTCCCGTCATGCTTTTTCAAACTTTGGTTTTATTTTTAGTTTTAAGGTGTATCTGTATGTGCAACATAAAAGTCAAACAAAGCTGGTTTTCAAACGTCTTCTGCTTCTTCCCGAGCACCAGTGTCAACTCTTCCGGCCGTTTCTTTGATCTCATACGTCCACAGTTCCAAATTAAAAGTATTTCTATATCTTGCTGCACTTTGATTTTTCAGTTTTATTAATTAACTTCCCATTAGGGAAGATAAGGATTTAGCGTTGTTTTTTTTTTTTTTTTTAAACCAGCTCTCAGTCAATCCTAAAGGAAATCAGTCCTGAATATTCATTGGAAGAACTGATGCTGAAGCTGAAGCTCCAATACTTTGGCCACCTGATGGGAAGAGCCAACTCGTTGGAAAAGACCCTGATGCTGGGAAAGACTGAGGGAAGGAGAAGGGGACGACAGAGGATGAGATGGTTAGCTAGCATCACTGACTCAATGGACATGAATCAGAGCAAACTCCAGGAGATGGTGGAAGACCGAGGAACCTGGTGCGCTACAGTCCGCAGGGTCAGAGTTGGACATATCTTAGCAACTGAACAACAACAATCAGCTCTCTACAAAAAGAGTGTGCGTGCACATGCACATGCGCACACATGCTCTTCTCTACCCTATTTTCCCAACACAATCAGATCACAATTCTGCATAAATCAGTACTCAGCATTATCAACACCATGCTGATGATGCAAATGCTGTCCACTGCTGAAGAATACACCATGAGTATTCCTCCTTTCAGCACAACTTCTGGTATACAGCGTCAACATTTACTTGTCTACTTTTCTATAAACTCGTCACACAAACTTTATCCCCACAAGCACTTCCCTTTTTATAAACGTCTCCTCTTGATGTTAAAATTCATCAGACACAAGAACAACGGTGTGTCCACGGAGCCCGTGGCCCAAGCCTGCAGGTGCCCCCTGCAGAGCTGTGGCCTGGGAGCTCCGAGCACTGCCATCCTGGGGGGCCCTCCCCCTTGCTGCGCTGGGTGCCTTGTTTCCCAGATTCACTATCTTCCTCTTTCACATGCCTGTCCTCATTTTGCTGAAGCAGTGCTTCTCAAGCTTGAGCGTGTTATCAGGACGCCTGGGGTGGGGCATTTCTTTCTTTTAATTTTATATTTATTTTTGGCTGTGCTTGGTCTTTGTTGCTGTGTGGGCTTTTCTCTAGTTGTGGCAAATGAACACAGGCTTCAGTAGTCGGAACACTTGGGCTCAGTAGTTGAGGCTCCTGGGCTCTAGACCACAGGCTCAGTAGTTGCAGCACACAGGCATGGGGGGTCTTCCCAGACCAGGGATCGAACCCGTGTCTCCTGCACTGGCAGGCGGATTTGTTACCACTGAGCCACCAGGGAAGCCCTGCATGTCTAACAAGTGCCCAGAAGACGCTACCACTGCTCTGGGGACCAAGCAACAAGAACTAAAGCACAAACTCAAGATGTGTCCAGCGATATGGCACAAGGAAGACACACCGAGAGGCCTGGAACATCTGAAAAGGTCTTTATTCCACTGTCATGCTTAACAAAGAGCTTGGATAAAGAATTCTAGGATAGCAATGACCCTCCAAGTCTGAAAGCAATCTCTGCAACCTTCCAGATTGTACTGCTGCTATTAAGAAGTCTGATCCCAAGCCTCTGTACTGACCTGTTTTTTTCCTCTCTGTCCCCTGTGTCCTGATTATACTGACGGGTGGTAAAGCAGGTTTATTTCCATCCATCAAGCTGGGTTAGGTGTCAGACCTTTCCAATCTTGAAAATCATGTTCTTCAGTTCTAGAACTCATTTCTTTTTTTGATTTTATTTTTAATTGGAGGATAATTAACCTACAATATTGTGATTAGTTTCTGCCATACATCAGCATGGATCAGCCATAGGTACACATATCTGGGACCCATTTCTTCGATCATTTTCCTCCCCATTTTCTCAAGCCCTCTCTTTCTGGAACATTATTTAGGTATTTAACTTCTTTGACTCACCTTGTAGTTCTCCTTTCTCTCCCATTTTCCAGCTCTATATCTTTCTGCTCTACTGTTCAGAAAGTGTTCTTCATCTTCTGTTTTCATTTCCGCCATATTTTTAATTTCTAAGAGCATTTTAAAACTTCCTTTTTGGTAGTATTTTGTTCTTCTGCTTTTTTTTTTTCCCCTGCCATGATGTTTTAATCTCCATGTCTGGAAGACTTCATGACTCAGGCCTGGGCTATGTGGAAACATAATGAGCTACACTTAAATAAAGTTTCCTACCTTGACAGTGAGTTTAACCTTGTCTAATCTTTTGCTTTCTTTGCTTTTATAATTTCTCTCTGAGATTAATGATATCTTTGAAAATTTCTTCTCCCTGAATAGCTTCTATCTCCTCCAAGTCTCTTTCTCGTCCTTGCTTCCTTTTCCTTGCCTCTTCTTTTTCAACTGAGGCATTACTCAAAAGTCTGGCCAACCAGCCTGTCCGCTTGCTCATATTTTAGAGTGTGAAGATGCCAGAGGGAAGCCTGCTCACACAGGAGAGCTTCATGACCATCAGGCTATTCCTTTGCACGTGATGGAGCCCCTGAGAGCTGAAGTTTTTTCTCTTGAGCTGCTCAGATTCCCCAGAAGATTCTTCCAATTTCACACATGGAGGTAGGGACCTGGCAGACAGCACTGAGTGAGGATGAGGAGGAAGAGAGGCAGGTAGGCAGAGGGAGGGCAGGCAGGGTTCCTCTCAGGGTTCATCGAATCTGCAGACTGCTACTTAACATTGTGCATTTCCGTGCCACGACCCCACTGACACCAAAAATCTCTAGACCCTCTGTTTTAACCTCTCCAGCGATGACCAGTCGTGGATTTCGGTGGCCATGGCTCGCATCCCCCTTGGCCGGCTCAGGTTTCCCCTCTCCAGCCTGCCACGCCAGTTCCTCCTCCTCCATTCGCTTCCTTGGTTTGTCTCCTCTCCCTCAAGTCTTTATGGGTTAACTTTATTTAAAGGCAATTCGTTTGAAGCCGTTCTGAGTGAGGGTGTTAAAGGGAGCAACTGGGCACCTGAACTGCCCGCTTTTAACCGGAAGCCCACGTCCCTGTCCTGTCTCCCTCCCCATACTTTATTTTTTCTTCTTAGCCATTTACTGCCACTTGGCCTATTTATCTGTTCGTTATGTTCCCCCGCCTGCAGCTGCATGCACCTCAGCTCCCTGAGAGCAGAAACGCTGTTCTGTGCACTGGGTGTACCGTGCCTGAAACAGACCTGACACGAACTGTGACAGGGTCTACAGAGCAGAATATATACTGTGCCGAGTTCCTGTTACAAGCGTGTGTGCATGGACACCACACGCCCAGAAGTGCACACAGAGAACAGTCCAGAAAAGTCAGGACATGTCCTAAGACGTGACCGATCTCTGGGCGGTTGGGTTGAATATAACTGTAAATTTTAAAATTCGTTTTTCAGGGTACTCATTGACAGAGGAGCCTGGCAGGCTACAGTCCACGGGGTTGCAAAGTGTTGGACACAACTGAGCAACTTTCACGTTCCATTTTCTAAAACAACTATGGATCACTTTATAACACATTTATTAAGAACAGAAAAATAAGCTGCTCCTGGAAACTGAAGCCCAGAGGGGTTAAGCAAGTTACCCAAGGCCACACAGCTGGCAAGGGGTGGAGCTGAGACCTGAACTGAAGCGGTCTGACTCCTCTGTGCAACATGGCTTTCCCTGCCGCAGGGCCAGCCCCTTTCAGGCCCTTTCCTGAGAAACCTGTGGTGCCGCCACTTTCCCCAAAAAGCAGCCCTGTCAGACTGGGCTAACACGATTCGTTCCAGCCCCTCCCGGAGACACAGGAACAGCTGTCAGCAAAACCGAAGAGCTCAGCAAGGAGCCGGAGCAACGGGAGCTGCGGACTGGGAGGTCTGGGAGGACGTCGGTACGCGCAGAGGCCAACCACAGGCTGCTGGCCACAGTGCCCCTGGGAGGGCAGGAAGTGGGGGCACGCTCCCCTCTGGCGTGGGGGGGCTGTCTGAGGAGCAGCACCACAGGGTGTGCAGCCAGAGGCGGGGCTGGAATGGGCTCCGGAGGGGAGCATGGATGGGTGAGGATGACCCCCCTCACAAAAGGGAGCCATGACTCATTCAACTTCCGGGGGTGGTACCAAGTGCCCTGGCACCCTCCCAGTCTCATGGTGCTGGACGGTGGGGAAGGAGGCCTGGGGCAGGGTGGTGGCAGCCCTTGTAGGACTCAGGGCAGCCGGTCTTTCTCTGCAGGGATGCTGCGGCAGTGGGAAGGGTCATAGCGACGCACCCAGGTGACAGCGGCCAGCCCTTCCACACCCGCTCCCTCTCTCCGCAGCTTGAGGAGCAGGCCGGCATGCCCATGGCTGGCACACCTTGGTGAGGGTCTCCTGAATGCCCTTCTCTGATAACTGAAGCCAGCCCTGCTACCCTGCCCAGATACGAAGGCCCAGTTGCTTTCGGAGATGGGAGGCAGGCAGGGCTCTGGGAAGGAGAACGCAGCTGTCTTTCTTGCTCTCTGCCAGAGCGGGCTTAGCCAAATCCCCAGGAAAATGCTGCTGCACATGAAACATGAAAACGCAAACCACAGACAGTCTGCCCGCCTTCCCACACACATGTTCAGACAAGCCTGCTCTCCAGCGCGGCTGCCGGCTTCTCCACGATGAGGTCACTGCTACAGCCAGGCCTGTGGCTTTGGCTCCCCCTTCATTATTGTGGGCCGGTTTCAACTTATTTGACCCAGATGTACAGGCTCAAGGGAGCATGGCAGAGGCAAGAGCGAAGCGTGAGAGGGGTGTGAAGCCCACCCGCCCCCTCCCCGCACAGGAGCCATGCAGAGCCTCATGGGCGATGGGCTGCGGCCTGGGCCAGCAGGGCCCACCGCTGGAGCACCCCAAGAGAAGGCTGGCAAGGGGGTCTCGCAGGACCTGCCATTTTCGTTCCTCCTCTTGGGGACATCCCTGGCTGGACGATGCGTTCCTCAGCCCTGGCATCATGGTGAGCAGAGAGCTGGCTGGAGGCCACAGAGGAGGCCTGGGCAGGGTGTGCACTGTCCCCTGCTGAGGGGTGCTGGAAGTACTCAAGTGAGGCCTGAAAAGACCTCCGTCAGGATCAAGGATAAACAGCGCTGAAGGGTGTGGTTGGGATCTAACTGGAAGCTCCAACCACCCAACAGCAAACCTCCAAACTGCTTATTATCCGTCTCAGCGAAAAGCACAAGAGACAGGGGAAGGCGCAGATGCTGATGGTAGCAAGATCCTGGCTCTGGCAGCTTCCTTCCCGCCCCTCCTTGGTCCTCCCAGGCCTGGGAGGGTCGTGAGGGGGCCCTGATGAGACCCGCAGGTCCAGGCCACAAACTCAGTGACTCTGGATGCAGTCCCAGGGATTACATCCTTTGGGGATGGGGCAGCTGCAGCAGGATGGTACTCCACAAAGCTCCCTCTGAACAGAAGGGAGAGACCTGCTATCTAACAAGACAATGGAACTGCCAACTGGCAGTCCTGGTCTTAGAGCTGCGAGACTCCCTCCCCCACAGGCACGAAGAAACTGTTCTGCAGTCCAGCAGACTAGCCTATAAGAGCTATTACACTGACTATTCAGGAGTCCCAAAATACGGCCTCGATTTCGACTTCCTGTCTAAAGGCATCACCTGGCTTCACTCTGAGAGGCGCAAAGGTGCCAAGCCTCAGGGCAGCCTGAGTGCCGGTGCGAAGGGAGGAGAAGGCCACGGGCACAGGCCTTCCTGGGAGACAGGGCTACCAGAACTCCAGGCCATCACGCACGGAGAAGCATGGATTAGAACCTGGCTGCCCAGGCTGAAGTGGAGCAGCCATCCCGTGGGTAATCCACCCTCGCCCACTGGCCTTGAGAGAGCGGACTTTCTGCTGACTCGAGTCTTAAGACGGCCACAGAGTCTTGGCGCCCTGCCCCCTCTGAGCCGGGTTGTGGGGGGCGGGGGCGCGTGGAGAACAAGAACACACAGGCCTCGGGGTGGTGGCCACATTTCAGGCACTCAGGCTCTATTTGCTTCTAAATCGGCTCTGAACACAGCGGCTTTTCCCAGCCTCGTGGAGGCCATAAGCCTAAACAGAGAACTAAACAGAGGCTTCTGCTCCAGCCTGTGGAGGGAGGAGATGGGGGCACACAGGAGGTTGCACTCATGGGCTCTCGGAGCAGAGCTGGCAGAGGGGATGAGTGCAGGCCAGTCAGACAGCTGAGAGGAAGGCAGAGCCCGTTCTGGGTCAAGAACTCTACTCGGGTGGTAGAGACTTCCCATCTTGAAGTTTCTGCTTGCTCTGATCCCACTGTCCCTCCAAGCCCTAGAGGGGGCCCTGGCTTGCTGGTGTCGGAAGCCCTGAAGCACCAAGAGAGAGAGGCAGAACTCTGCCATCTTTCAGTGGCCTCTACTGACAAAGAGAGACTTCTGTGGGCTTGCTCACCTTTCCCCAGCTCCATTAAAGAAGGCCCCCTTTCAGGACTTGCCAGGTGTCCAGTAGCTCAGACTCTGTGCCCCCAATGCAGGAGGCTCAGGTTCAGTCCCTGGTCCTTAGATGCTACATGCTGCAACCAAGAGTTTGCAAGCTGCAACTAAAGGTCCTGCATGCTGCAATTAAGACCTGGTGCAGGCAAATAAGTAAATAAATATATTTTTTAAAAGAAGCCCCTTTCTGGACTTCCCAGGTGCCCAGTGGCTAGGACTCTGTGCTCCCAATGCGGTGGGTGGGTAAGGGGTGGAGGTCCTGGCTTCGATCCCTGGTCAGGGGACTCAATCCCACATGCTGCAAATAAGGCACAGCGCAGCCAAACAAAGTTTTTTTTTTTTAACAAAAAAGAGACACAGCAGCCCCATTTCAAAGCCCAGCTAATGTTAGGAGCCCACTCTGCTGCTCTGTCCACACTGCTGACCCCACCCACCTCCCCGACTCCAAGTGTGGGAGGCGCTGCCTCTCCACGGTCCACCCCATCCCAGCAGCACTCCTCCATGGCCACCTGCTCCTCACCAGCATCTCCCAAGTACATCCCAAGTATGTCCCAAGTAGGCAGGTATAGAGAACCTCCAGAGTTTGGAGTGAGTGTATTTGGGAGTACACAGCACTTGTTGATGAACTGACAAGCATTCAGGCTGTGAAGTAAAGACAAAGCCAGAGGCCCCAGTTTCACCTAATCTTTTGGGTTGATTTATTTTTAAAAATAATTTTTACTATGGTTTGCCCATACCATGCGGCATGAGGGATCTTTGTTCCCCAACCAGGAACTGAACCTGGAACTCCTACAGTGGATGTGCAGAGTCTTAACCACTGGACCACCAGAGATGTCCCCAGGCTAAACTTTTGCGCTGCTTCTTTGTTTGGTTTGTCTGGGGATGAGGTTAACATCCTAAACAATCTCTATCAGAACATCACAGGATTATAGTCTCAGATGATTCAGAAGTCTAGCCCCCAATCCTTTTCTTTGAGGTAATCACCAATAATAGGTGGGTGCTCATTATTCCAGCCTTTTGATGGATGAATGTAGATATTCACGTAGAATAAACGTAGACATTTAATGAATGTAGATATATATGAACATATCTATATAAAGGTATTTTTTTAAGCACAAGAGGGATGACCCTTTATGTTACCTGTGACCTCAGAACCCTCCCTCATTAGTCCAGACAGATCATCTTCCTCCGTTGTAACAATCAGTGTGTACACACCACACCTTACTGACCCTTCATACACACAGGGCCATTCAGGTTGGTTTTGCTCTTACTTCTCATTTTTTCTATCACAAACAATGCCACAATGGGCACCCTGGTCCACTCTTTCTGACGTGTATGAATGACTGTCTAAATCAGACCCCTGGAGGCAGAAATGCTAGGTCAGAGGGACCCAGGTTTCACAATCTTCCGGATCTGGCCATGTCTAGCCAACGCCCCGCCCACCGTGCACGACCACTGAGGACACTGTGAGCAAGAGAGTTCGGGAGAAACAAGGTGTCTGTCTCAGCTCACCAATACCAGCTCCAGCTCCATCTGGCTGTGGCCTCAATGGGGTAACGTCTCTGTGGCCTAAGCCCCACCCGGACACATATGAGGAAGAACCCCATTTCCTATTTAATAGTGATTCCTGGAACATTTCAAAAACCTCGTGCAATGCAGTGATGAAATACAAACAGGAACAAACCCGTAAGAGGGAACATCAAGGGGCAAGCAGCAGAAAACGAGACTGCGATTCGTCTCCCAAGGTTAGGAAGTGGAAGGCAGGGTGTGAGTGGATGAGGCCGCGGGGAAGGAGGCTGTAGCCTGGACCACCATCAGGGCCACAGGCAGCACATCGCCAGCCTCCCCACGCGAACCCGGAAGAGGATGTGGGCTCTGAACAAACAGGGACAGGGGGCGGGACAGGAAACAGAGCTGGAAACCAGGACCAACCAAGGGCCCCCCTAGGGACTTCCCTGGGGGCCCAGGGGTTAAGACTCCATGCTCCCAACGCAAGGGCACCTGAGTTCCACCCCTGGTCAGGGAATTAGATCCCACAGACCCCAAATAAGGATCCCGTATGCCTCAGTGAAGATCCCACGGGCCACAGCAGACACCTGGTCCAGCCAAGTAAATGAATATTTCTTTAAAAAGAAAAATAATAAAGAGCCCCTCTAGAGAAGAGCTGTACCAACTAGCTTCATCCATTGCCTACTTTCATCGTGGGGGCAGGCAGTTAACGCAGGGGAAAACAGAGGATTGTGCTCCAAAGATATTAACCCTTAGACTGGAGCAGGGGTAATTCTTAAAGAACGTGGAACATTTTTAAAGAGATGGGAATACCAGACCACCTTACCTGCCTCCTGAAAAACCTGTATTCAGGTCAAGAAGCAACAGTTAGAACCAGACATGAACAACGGACTGGTTCTAAATTGGGAAAGGAGTACGTCAAGGTGTATATTGCTACCCTGGTTATTTAACTTATAGGCAGAGTACATCATGCTAAATGCCTGGCTGGAAGAAGCACAAGCTGGAATCAAGAATGCCAGGAGAAACATTAATAACCTAGACATGCAGATGACACCACCCGTATGGCAGAAATTAAAGAGAAACTCAAGAACCTCTTGATGAAAATGAAAGAGGAGAGTGAAAAAGCTGGCTGAAAACTCAACATTCAAAAATCTAAGATCACGGCATCTGGTCCCAACACTTCATGGCAAACAGATGGGGAAACAATGGAAACAGTGACAGACTTTATTTTCTTGGGCTCGAAAGTCACTGCAGATGGTGACTGCAGGCATGAAATTAAAAGATGCCTGCTCCGTGGAATAAAAGCTATGACCAACCTAGACAGCATATTAAAAAGCAGAGATACTACTTTAGCGACAAAGGTCCATATAGTCAAAGCTATGGTTTTTCCAGTCATGAATGGATGTGAGAGTTGAACCATAAAGAAAGCTGAGAGACGAATAATTGATGCTTTTGAACTGTGGTGCTGGAGAAGACTCTTGAACTGCAAGGAGATCAAACCAGTCAATCCTAAAGGAAATCAGTCCTGAATATTCACTGGGAGGACTGATGCTAAAACAGAAGCTCCAATACTTTGGCCAGCTGATGCGAAGAACTGAATCATTGGAAAAGACCCTGATGCCAGGAAAGACTGAACGTGGGAGGAGAAGGGGGCGACAGAGGATGAGATGGCTGGATGGCATCAGCGACTTGCTGGACATGAGTTTGAGCAAGCTCCGGGAGTTGGTGATGGACAGGGAAGCCTGGCGTGTTGCAGTCCATAGGGTCGCAAAGAGTCGGACACGGCTGAGTGACTGAACTGACTGGAGCAGGGGAAGACGAACTCTGTGTACAAAGTGTGACAGTCAATTCAGGGGGCATTGCTGGTTACATACAGCCTCTTTGGCACATTCTTCTTAGCTTTCTATTTTTTTTGTTAACTAACCCTTTAAAAATGTAAATACCACACTTATCTTACAGGCCTCACAAAAGGAAGCAGGCCAGATGTGGTCCATGAGCTACAGTGGACTAGAGAGTATACAGGCTGCAGAGTGGGCTGGTACCTCCACACTCAGGCAAGGCCAGCCAGCAAGCCCTGCTCTCTGTCCACACAGCTAGCCATCCAAGAGAGACCTATGGTGGCCACAGGCCTAACTCAGTTTGCTAGACTATCAGCCTGGTTCCTCACGTTTAAACACAAATGGACTGGGACTTTCCTCGCAGCCCAGGACTCTGCACTTCTGCTGCTGAGGGCCCAGGTTCAATTCCTACTTGGGGAACTAAGATCCCACAAGCTGTGCTGCATGGCGGAAAAAAAATTTAAAACTTAAAAAAAAACTAAATATAACTGAACTAATATTCACCAGACACTAAGGGAAAGCCAGCCGTATGAAAAAGAATGACCAAAATAAACAACCAGAACCAGATCCCAGAGGAAACGGGATCATTTAAGGGTCAGGAGATAATTTTTAAACAATTCTAATTAGTGTGTCCGAGAATGTCAACCCAATTTGGCCTCTGTGAAGCAAGAGCAAGATGCTATGAAAATGAAATAATCACAGGACCAGAGGGAGAAAAATTAAAAATGAGGCTCTCTAATGAAAACCTTTACTAGGAGGTCTGGAGGACAATGTTAAGACCATCCATGAGACTCCAGAAAGGAAAGACACAGATGGGAACAGGGGCAGGACAGCAGCAGCACATGGGACCAATCTAGGACGTCTAACCATTAACAGGATTTCAAGGAAGAGGAAATAAAGGAGACGGAGAGAAGGAAATTATCAAAGAAATAACAGGAAAAAATGTTCAGAGTGAAAGGCTGACATAACACTTTAAACTGAAAGGGTCCAAAAGTACCCAGCAGAGTGAATGAAAAAAAAAAAAAGAAAGTCTCACCGAAAGACAGCCTTACAAAACCCCCCAGTACACTAAAGACAGAGGACATCCTATATGCTTCCAAAGAAGGAAACAAGCAAAGCAAAACAAAACAGAAAAATCCAACAACAGAACAATGAAGTTTACTACAGAGAAATGAGAATTAAGCTGGTGTTGGCTATCTTACTGGGCTTCCCTGGTGGCTCAGCGGAATCCACCTGCAGGAGACACGGGCTCGGTCTCTGGGTGGAAAAGACGCCCAGAAGCAGGGCGTGGCAACCCACTCCGTTATTCTTGCCTGGAGAATCCCACGGAGAGGAGCCTGGCAGGCAACAATCCACAGGGTATCTTATTAGCAACGATGGATGCTCTAAGACAAGAGGTTAATGCATCTGATGTTTGCAGGGGAAATAAACTCAAATTCTGTACTCAGTCGAATCATCAATTAAAAGTGAGGGCAAAACAAAAGACTCGAAGTTTTCCTCCCATTTACTCTTTCTGAGAAAGTACTTAAGAATGCACTTTATAAAAAAGAACAAAATAATATAATTTGCAGCAACATGAATGGACCTAGAAATTACCATATTGAGTGAAGTAAGTCACAGATGACATCAGTTATATACGGAATCTTAAAAAAGGGTACAAATGAACTTACCTGCAAAATAGAAATAGAGTCACAGATGTAGAGAACAAACAAACCAGGGGGTGAGGGTAGGGAGGGATAAATTGGAAGACTGGGGCTGACATATACACACTGCTATATATAAAGAGGTAACTACTGAGGACCTGCTGTAAAGCACAGGGAACGCTACTCCACACTCTATAACGACCTGCAGGGAAAAGAATCTGAAAAAGAGTGGAGATACGGATATGGATGACTGAGCTCACTTTGCTGTACACCTGAAACTAACACCACACTGTAAATCAGCTATACTCCAAAAAAAAAATTTTTTTTTAAGTAAACAAGGACTGCACTTCAGCTAAACCAGAGTAAAACAAAAATGAAAAAGACACAGCGTCCAGAAGACAGACAGTGGCTCTAACCCAGGAAAGCTGTGGAGGGAAGTCTGTTATGAGTCTGAGGCATGCCTCAAGAACCAGCTCTCCAGACTGAAGCCAGGAAAAAGCGTTCCGGAAACAAAACTTCCAGAAAGAAAAAAGGAAATACCATTCAACAAATTATTAGATTAAATGACTAGGTACTTTCAAAAACAGAGTACAGATCCTCCTCACCTTACGATGGGGTTACATGCAGATAAACCCATCATAAGTTGAAAATGCATTTGCAACACCTAGCCTGCCGAGCATGGTGCTCAGTCTAGCTTACCCCACACATGCTCAGAACACTTATCTTAGCCTACAGCTGGGCACCACCATCTAACACAGAGTCTGTTTTATTATAAAGTGTCACGATCTCACATAAATGAACACTATGAAAGTGAAAGTGAAGTCGCTCAGTCGTGTCCGACTCTTTGCGACCCCATGGACTATAGCCTGCCAGGCTCCTCTATCCATGGGATTCTCCAGGCAAGACTACTGGAGAGGGTAGCCATTTCCTTCTCCAGGGGATCTTCCCCATCCACGGATCGAACGCAGGTCTCCCACATCGTAGGCAGATTCTTCACTGTCTGAGCCACCAGGGAAGCCCAACCTTAGACTATCCTGAAAGTTAAAAACCGGATGGTTGTGAGTGGTTTCCCTCCATGTCTCGGGACTGCCTGGAAAATACAAGTACGGCTGACAGGGAAGCTGACGGACAGCAAAGGACAGAAGCGCCGGGAAGGGAAGGAAAGGCATTTCAGTACTTCCCGGGACAGAGTGACACAATTTAGAGTATACGGAAGTGAAAGTCGCTCAGTTGTGTCTGACTCTTTGTGACCCAGGGACTAAATACAGTCCATGGAACTCTCCAGGCCAGAATGCTGCAGTGGGTAGCCCTTCCCTTCTCCAGGGGATCTTCCCAACCCAGGGATAAAACCCAGGTCTCCCACATTGGAGGCGAACTCTTTACCAGCTGAGCCACCAGGGAAGCCCAAGAATACTGGAGTGGGCAGCCAATCTGNAACCTGTATGGAAGTCAGTAAACTATTTCCAGTAAATCTATCTCATGGTATTCATGCCCTTGTGTGATCCTTTCCGATAGAGTGTGGGTTGGACCTAGCACTTTCTTCTGGCAAATAGACTATCACATAAGTGATGAGATGTTAGTTCCAAGATTAGGTTACAAAAATAACAAGACTTCCATCTCTCCCTCAGGAAGCTAAGTTACCATGCTGTAAGCAGCTCTACAGAGAGGTCCCTGCTATAGCAAGGAGTTGATATCTTCAGCCCAAAGCTAGTAAATACCTAAGAGCTGCCAATGGCCACCTGAGAGCGCCCGGAAGCAGAGTCTTCCTCAGTTGTGTCATAAGGTGGCTGCACCTCTGGTCAACATCTTGAGTACTGTGAGACAACCTGAATTAGAGGCACCTAGCTATTCTGTGGGCTTCCCTGGTAGCTCAGTTAGTAAAGAATCCACCTGCAATGCAGGAGATCTGAGTTCGATTCCTGGATTGGGAAGATCCCCTAGACAAAGGATAGGCTACCCACTCCAGTACTCTTGGGCTTCCCTTGTGGCTCAGCTGGTAAAGAATCTGACTGCAATGTGGGAGACCTGGGTTCGATCCCTGGATTGGGAAGATCTTCTGGAGGAGGGCATGGCAACCCATTACAGTATTCCTGCTTGGACAGAGGAGCCTGGTGGGCTACAGCCCAGGGGGTTGCAAAGAGCTGGACATGACTGAGCGACTAAGCACAGCACAGCTATTCTGTATGGGAATTCTTGACTGACAGAAGCTGTGAGATAAAAATGTTTATTAAGCTATTCAATTTTGGAGTCATCTGTTACACAGCAAGAAATAACAGAATATGCAACTCCACATTTTAGGACAGATCATTAGGAACGGAATAACTAGATCAAGCACTAAAAACTGCTTTCCCAAGAAGTTCACACTGATTTACATTCTTATCAGTGAGTAATGTATGTGTGACCATTTCATCATACTCTTGCCAATTTTAAGTTTTAAATTTCAATCCTCCTTAGTTCCATGGGGTTGCAAAGAGTCAGACATGACTGAGCACGCACACATGCATTCAGATCAAGAGGGGTAAAAATGACTTCAATTATTGTTTAATCTGGCTTTCCTTGTAGCTCAGTCGGTAAAGTATCTGCCTGCAGTGCAGGAGACCCGGGTTTGATCCCTGGGTTGGGAAGATCCCCTGGAGAAGGAAATGTCAACCCACTCCAGTATTCTTGCCTGGAAAATCTCATGGACAGAGGAGCCTGGTGGGCTGCAGTCCACGGGGTCACAAAGTCGGGCGTGACTGAGCGACTAACACTTACTTACTTACTGTAATTTTAATTTACATTAGTTTTAAATACACATTTTTCTATTTACATTTCTTTCATGGCTTTATTTGTTCGCATTTATTCATTTTTATTGAAATATTAAAGTGTTTTCTTATTTATTCATGACATTTATTCTTTGTATAGTAAGGGCAACCTTTGTCCATGCTGTGTGCTAAGTTGCTTCTGTCATGTTAGACTTTTTGCAACCCTATGGACCACAACCTGCCAGGCCCCTCTGTCCACAGGATTCTGCAGGTCAGAACACTGGAGTGGGCTGCCATTTTTTTCTCCAGGGGATCTCCCTGACCCACAGATCAAATCCGCATCTCTTATGTCTCCTGCATGGGCAGGCAGGTTCTTTACCACTATTGTCACCAACTTTTGTTCATAATATGTAGCAGATATTTCCCTCTGAACTGTCTCTTATTTTTTGTTTAGACATACAAATGTTTCTAAATTTATATATAACCAAATATTATTGTTTCCTCTGATTTTCCATTGTTTTTAGGTTCANAAAAAAAAAAAAAAAAAATTCGCCTCCGAGGCGACGATTGGGTCACCCGCTTCCGTATCCCCTCCCCAGAACTGCCTATTGGTACCTTCCCGTGCAGGAAAATGATTTTGTCCCGCGCAGACTCCCTCAGCACTTTTTTCACCCTAAAGCCGGAGAAAGGTAAGCGAACAGGGGCAGAAGTACCATTCCCAACGCCCGCTTCCTCTCCCTCTGTGCTGGATGCCCCCGTCTCCTCGGCGTCCAGTTCGCGCTTTCTCTTGCTCTGAGGAAGGGCTAGCTCCGCCATGCTGCCGGGCGGGAGGTGTGCGCCTGCGCAAACCTCGCAAGCTCCTCCAGCCTCCGACAGGGGTGGCGACTACAACTCCCGACGTGCTTCGCGCCCAGAGTCCAGCGCTAAGGAGCCTAGCAGCTCCGATTCCTGGGACCTGCTCCCATCCAGCGTTTTAATTCGAGTTTACTTGTCCTTGATCCCCTTGTGCTGGCCCGCCCCTCCTGGAGGCCGGTGCTGAGGGAAGAGAGAAGGCAGTAGGTCTCTAAACAGGAGAGCTAGGGAGACTGCCATGTAAAAATTCTATTTATAATTTCTCTGCAACATCTCTCACCTCAATGAAAGGCCAACTACCTAAAAAAATTTTTTTAAAGCTGTCCCACTGGAGGAAATAAGATGTTTAAGAAACTTATCTGCCTCAACATCTGGCTCTGGAGAGAAGGGGGAAAAACAAAAATCCTGAAAACTTGTAATCACAGGTCAATTTCCATTCAGGTTTAGAATTTAGATTCATACTGCCTACATGATCCAGGAATTCAAACTGAAAAATCTATTTCAGCCAGTTTTGTAGTCTTCACCTCTTGTTGTTGTTTAGTTGCTGCATTGTGTCCGACTGTTTGCAACCCCATGGACTGTAGCCCTTCAGGCTCTGTCCATGGGATTTTCTAGGCAAGAATACTGGAGGGGGTAGCCATTCCCTTCTCCAGGGTATCTTTTCCACCAAGGGATCAAACCCGTGTCTCCTGCATCAGCAGGCAGAATCACCAGGGAAGCTCACCAGTAACAGATAAAAAGTATAATTTTAAAATAACTTGTAGTTCCCTCTGCAGTCTCGCAGATCCGTCTCTTGCTTCAACAGTGCTTGGACGGAACATACCCACGGATGCCCCTCGCTCCAGCCTCGGACCACCCTCCCATCTTTTTTCCAGCGGCAGCCTTCAGAATCAGTCACTCAGCTGTCCACAATCACCAGGACCAGCCACCACCATTTTTGGAAATTAACTCCTTATTACTGATCAACCATGAGCTCCCAGATTGGTCAGAACCATTCCACCGAGGTGGTGGCCGCTGTCAGTCACTTACACTGCGGGCCTTCTACACCTTCCTCTCTCTGGGCTTCTATCTGGACTGCAGCATTGTGGCTCTGGAGGGCGTGGGCCACTTCTTTTGCAAATTGTCCAAGGAGAAGCGCGAGGGCCTTCAAGCATTTCTTGAAAATGCCAAGCCAGCGCAGCGGCTGCACCCTCTTCCTGGAGGTGCAGAAGCCGTCTCATGAGGAGTGGGGTAAAACCCAGGACGCTATTGGAGCTGCCCTTCTCCTGGAGACGAACCTAGAGCAGGCCATTTTGGATCTGCATGGCCTGGGTTCTGCCCGTGCAGACCCCCACATCTGTGACTTCCTGGAGAACCACTTCCTAGATAAGGAGGTGAAACTCATCAAGAAGACAGGTAACCACCTGACCAACCTTCACAGGCTGGCTGGTCCCCAGGCAGGACTGGACAAATATCTCTTCAAAAAGCTCACCCTCAAGCAAGACTAGGAACCTCTGGAGCCCAGGGGCCTTTTAGGAGCCCCCTAACGTCAGGGCTTCTGTCTGAAGCCCCTCTCTACAGCCACTAGGCAGCTTTTTAACACCCTCTCTCAAGCTTTGGACCAAATGGAAAAAGTAAAGCTTTTCGCAGCACAAAATAAATAAAAATATCTGTTACACTAGCAACAGAAAATATGACATGCTAAGGAATAAATCTCATAAAAAATGTGACTGACCAATATGGAAAAGATTTATACAAAGTTTATTGAAATACATTTAAAGACAAAGAAATAGAGTCATAACATTTTTATAAAATATTAAAACATCTATTATTTCCACATTAATCTCTCAATGTAAGTCCAATAAAAATACTAATTGGCCCATTCCTGGAATCTGACACACTGAATAAACAATTTATATGAAAGAATAAAGGAACGGGAAGGGTTGAAGTGATTCTGAGGAATAAAAGAAGTGGAAAGGGCTGACTGTAAATTATCGAGGTTTACTAACAACCACAGTAAGTAAGCCAGGGTGCCACTGACACAGGGTACATGAACAGATGAAGGGAGGAGCCTGGAGAACCTAGGCGTATGATATATGACAAAAACACCCTCGACAGCAGTCAGCGGGGGAGGAAGGACGCCAGTAAAGAATGGCTATTCAAATGGGGGGAAATGGTTCTCTGACTTACAAATAAATCGGGAGCATCAAAAACAAACCCAAACAAACATCCAAACATCCAGCTGGATTAAAGAACCAGATGTAAAATACTTCCATAAGAAAATACAAGAGTAGGGAAGATTTCCCAAAGAAGATACAAAAAGCACCAACTACAAATAGAAGTGTTTACATTAAAAAATAAAACTTCTTTAAAAGATACTGTTATATTGTGGTCATATCTTTTTTAAAAAACTTCTAATAATTTAGAGAGACATACTTAAATATTTAGAAATAAAATAACACCTGGGTTTTGCTTCAAAGGACCTGTAGGTGACTTATGGGTAGGGTTATTGTTAATAAAAGCTTATCTCTGAGCTGTTAATTGTTGAAACTGGGTGATAGGTATACAGGGATTTGTCAAATTGCCTCCTTCCTTTTAGTGTATATTTTTTATAATAAAGGCAAAAGAGAAGAAAGAGTATTATGACAACAGGATACCAGTAATCACCCACCAAATTAACACACACTTAAAAAACTGACGTTTTTATGTGTGTTAGTCACTCAGTCGTGTCTGATTTTTGTGACTCCGTGGACTGTCCCCCACCAGACTCCTCTGTCCATGGAATTCTTCAGGCAAGAATACTGGAGTGGGTTGCTATTGCCTTCTTCAGGGGGATCTTTCCAACTCAGGGACTGAACCCTGGTCTCCTGCATTGCAGGCGGAGGCTTTACTGTCTGAGCTACTAGAGAAGCCTAAAAAACTGATAATTCCAAGTAATTCTCTAGCAGTCCAGTGTTTAGGACTGAGTGCTTTCACTGCCAAGGCCTGGGTTCAATCCCCAGTCAGGGAAGTAAGATCCCAAAAGCTGTGTAGTGCAGCAAAAAATAAAAATAAAAAAATCTGATAATTCTAATTGTTAGCAAGAACATGAAAAAGTGGCAACTCTTATACACACAGGGTAGGAACAGAAATTGGCAGAATCGACTTGGAGGAAAATTTAATATCTTTACCAAGACCATTGGATACTCTTGAACATTCCCCATCTAGGTTAAATCCTAGAAGATCTTGCCCTGGAAAACATATGCAAGAATAAAAATGCTCACAGACTTATTGTTTTCAATAGCAAAAAGAAAAAAAGAAACTGGAAACATCCCAGTGTCTATTTGTAAAAGAATGTGCAGCTAAACAGTGGTATATTTACATAACGGGATGAAAGTAAATGTACTGGAGCTCCATGCATCAACATGGATCCATCTTACAAACATATGGCCAAAGGAAGGAATTTGCATAATCTGTAATCATAACACCACTTATTTACAATACAAAACCATGTATGCTGTCAGGGATGCATACATATGTAATGAATTTCTAGAGAAAAGCTAAGAGTGATAACATTCAAAATTTAGGATAGTGGTTACTTCAAGTAGGAGAAGGAAGGAGCTGGGTGTAGAGTACGTGAGTGTACTACATTATCCTTTAGTCCTTTCATATATAATAAGATAATTTGTAATTAAAGGTTTTTTCATATATGCTGATAGCAAATCATGTACACTTGAAACTTATATATGTCAATTATATCTCAGTTTTTTTTAATATATATATGTGTATATATTTTTTCAGTAAAAGGAGATATGTCGGGGAGAGGGGAGTGGACGAAGAGAAACAAAAGTATACGTCAGGGAAATAAGTTCATTTCAGCTCAACAAGTTTTATTGAAAACATACCATCCTCCAGAGGAAATATGCTGATTCCTCTGAGTGCAGAGGTGAGGAGCTCTCTGCATGAGAAAGCATGATTCTGGCCAGACCCCTGATGAAGTCCCCAGGACAGTGCATCGGTGAGTGGGCTTTTGATCCCAGCTAAAAGGTCTGACTTTCCCTTCTCTTCGCCCCACCTGCTCCCTGCTCTCTCCTATCTCTTCTGAATGGTCTCTAGGTGTGGTTCTTGAATGACAGGCATGCAGTGTGTTTCCAGCAATGCTGAGGGCATCCTCCTCGTACCTTTCAGATGTGAACGACGTCACAGGGAGACCCCGGCAGGAGTGTGAGTGTGAAAGACACCATACCTGTTGCTTTCTCCTGACGCCTGCTCCGGGCTTCCCCCGGCACCGCGGAAAACCACGCAGCTGAGGCAAGTGGTCCAGGATTCCAGCTCCTTACTCAGGTGAGCCACCTCTTCAAGGGGAATGCACCTCAACACCAGTGCCCGATTACAGGGGATGAGACACAGACACGACCTGCCAGGCTTCATGTCCAGTCACGCAGGCGGCATCACGTGGGCCATATCTTGGTATCAGCACTTCCTCCCACCTCCACTTTCTGGCTCTTCCAGGCCTTCCTGGGGGATCCCCAGCCTCCCCAGGCCTTCTTGGGGAAGTCCCCAGTCTCCCCAGGCCTTCCCAGGGGAGTCCCCAACCTCACCAGGCCTTCCTGGGGGGACTCCCCAACTTCCCTGGGTCCTTCCTGAGAGCCCACGGATATGGAGGCCACAGACAGTCTGATCCCTGGGTCACTGGAGGCCACAGACAGTCTGATCCCTGGGTCACATACAATGTCCTGCAAACTCACTCCTTACAACTCAGTGTGTCTGCTGAAATCCCAGGCCCTGGGCCCTCTAACTCCATTTCCCACTTTGCTCCAACTTTCTGGGTGCTGTGGTGATGGATCAAGCATCAGCCAAGGGTCTGCAGGTCTGAAAGAGATCCAAGAGGCGCAGGGCTTGTCACCATCCTCAGATCCCAGCATCTCTGTTTCCCCAACAGCTCCCCACCTCCGCTGCCTTTTAATCTATATTTTACCTTCCAAACCCACTGTTACATATTGTCCCTCCCTGGATATGCTTATCATGGGCAATCCTTTCCTATTATTTTGCATCTGTTTGCTTTACTAAACCAATACTAAACCAGGGTCCCTCCTGGCATGTTCCTAGCTCTTAGTAGACATTCCTAGCTCTTGAGGCCAACCTGACCTCAATGAGAGAAATCCAATACTATTAATACTAGTAATGATGATGTTTATGTGTGTGTATGTTCAGTCGCTCAGTCATGTCCAACTCTTTGCGACCCCATGGACTGTAGCCCACCAGACTCCTCTGTCCATGGGATTTCCCAGGCAAGAACACTGGAGTGGGTTGCCATTTTCTCCTCCAGGGCATCTTTCTGACCCAGGGATCCAACCCGTGACTCCTGCATTGCAGGCTAATTCTTTACCCACTGAGCCACCTGGAAAGTCCCAATAATGAAGTTAATGGCTAATATTTATTGAGGACTTGACATGTGCTAGGCCTTGCCTGTTACGAGTACTTTATATGTGGCAGGCAGTGTCCTGAATACCTGCTTAGTGTACATACTTATTTAGGAATATAATATAATTCTCATTCAACCAATGAGAAAACCCAGGCATAGAGCAGTTAAGTAACTCACCCAGGTAACACAGCAGAGCCTGCATCCTGAACTACAGGCAGACCTCAAAAACACTGCAGGTTCAGTTACAGACCACCATAATAAAGCAAATATCGCAGTCCAGTGAGTCACAAATTCTTTGGCTTCCCAGTGCATGTAAAAGTTATGTTTATACCCTCCTGTAGTCTATTAAGTGTTCAAAAGCATGATGTTTTTAAAAACAATGTACATACCTTCACAGAGAAGTATATTCAATATCCTATGATTAACCATAATGGAAAAGAAGATAAAAAAAATATGTATAACTGAATCACTTTGCTGTAGAGCAGAAATTAACACAACATTGTAAATCAAATAAAATTCAATAAAAAGTTGATTTTAAAAAATGTACATGCCTTAATTTAAAAATAGGAATAGGAACAACTGCTCAGTCGTATCCGACTCTTTGTGACCCCATGGACTGTAGTCCACCGGGCTCCTGTGTCCATGGAATTTTCCAGACAAGAATACTGTAGTGGGTTGCCATTTCCTTCTCCAGTGGTGATCTCTTCCCCACCCAGGGATCAAATCTGGGTCTCCTGCATTGCAGGCAGATTCTTTACCATCTGAGCCACCAGGGAAGCCCTAATTTAAAAAAATATGCCATAAAAGAAAAAAAAAAAAAAAGCTAATTATCATCTGACCAGGAAAGGTTGCCACAAACCTGTTTGTGAAAAAAAAAAAAAAAAAAACAAAAAAAAAACACAGTATTTGCCAAGTGCAATCAAGTGAAGCCTAGGGACTTTCCTGGTGGTCCAGTGGTTAAGACTGTGCTCCCAATGCAGGGCGGAGCGGGTACTGGTTGTCCCATCACTGGTCAGGGAACTAGATCCTGCCTCCCTGCAACTAAGAGTTCTCACGTGACAACTGAAAGAGCCTTCATGCTTCAGGGAAGATCCCCGCCAGCTAAAAGATGCTGAGCAGACAAATACTTTCCTAAAAAGATAAAATAGAGTGAAGCCCATACGAGGCCACACTGGGTGTCTCCTAAAAGCTCAGGTAGAGCAAGCCCTTCCCCAAAGCTTACACCGCATGACAGCGTCCTTGACTTGGCGGAAGCCACGTTCGGGACCGCGGCCATCCACGAAGTACATGTATCGGAGCTCGGCGGGGTAGGCGGCTCTGCTGAGGCCGGACATCAGGGGGATGGTGCGGCCCTCGGCCCCGGGGGCCTCGCTCAGCGCCTGCAGCATCTGGTACCTGCACCACGGGTCCCGGAGGAAGCCGGGGGTAATCAGCAGCACGCGGCAGTGGCTGCTGCTCAGCGCGTGGCACAGCTCGGACACGATGGCACCGCCGGGGGTGGCGTCGCGAAGCTGCAAGAAGCAGCGCAGGCTGGCGGCGCCGCCCTCCAGGTAGGAGACCAGCTCCTGGGCGGACACCAGGTCCTCCTCGCTGTGGCACACGCACACATCGTAGGCCTTGCTCCAGCGGCCGCTGCTGCTGCTGCCGCTGCCACCGCCGGCGTCCCCGGGCGACAGTGTAGGGATGGGAGACACCTCTGAGCTGGGGCCCAGGGATGGGGGGCTGTCTGGTGAGCTCGGCTGTGAAAAGTCACTGAGGGCGCTTTCTGGGGTGGGCATCTTCGTGGGCTTCCTCGACAGGGCCTGCCTGAACCAGTCTGCAGTGGGGAGAGACATTGCTTAGGCTTGAAATTCTCACCAGGGGCTTCCTCCCGACCCCACCAGATAAGAGTCACCTCGGGAGGGGCCGCAGCCCGTCTCCCCTGCCCACCTTCTCACACCAGCTGTTCTGTGTACTGTGTCCATCCCTCAGGCCCTGCCCCAAACTTCCCCTTGTCTTCCAAGGTGTGGGGAACACATAAAAGCTGGTTGTTTGCACTTCGCCCATGGCCCGATGGTTGAGAATCCGCCTGCCAATGCAGGGGACACAGGTTTCAGCCCTGGTCCAGGAAGATTCCACGTGCCTCCGGGGAACTAAGCTCCAGCCCTCACTCTAGAGCCCATGAGCAGAAACTACTGGTGCCCACGTGCCCTAGAGCCCAAGCTCCTCAGCAAGGGAAGCTACCGCAATGAGAAGCCTGCACACTGCAACAGAGAAAGGCCACACATAGCAACAGAGACCCAGAGCAGCCAAAAGAAATAAGCCTAGCAGTTTTATAAGTCAGCAGAGATGTAATATCAGCTTGTCCTACTGAACTGCATATTTGAAAGTTACTAAGAGAGTAGATCTTAAAAGTTCTCATCACAAGAAGGGACTGTAAGGTGATGGATGTTAACTAGACTTAGTGTGATGATTATCTCACAATGTATACAAATGCTGGATCATTATGCTGTACATCTGAAACTAACGGAATAGCCTATGTCAATTATACGTCAATAATTAAAAAAATTTTTTTTGGTATAACAACAATATGAGAAAAAAACAACTACAACTCTAGCTGTTTTACCAGCCTGATTAGGAAAGATAGCTTTGCCTGCTCCCTGCCCTTTGGTTTCAGATACCCTCATCCTAACCAGAACTTCCCAGGAGATAACTAGTCAACCATCTGTGAGTCTGTAAGCAGACTTATGTTAAGCTGGTAAAGGTCAGTTAGTCCCCAAACCCACTTTTAGCACTCAGGGGAGGTGGATTTAGATTAAGGGGAGCGAAAGAGATTGGCACCTGTTTGGCCATGAGAAATCCTATGTGCTAGGTACGTGCATGCTAAGTCTCCTCAATCATGTCCAACTCCATGACCCCGTGGACTGTAGCCCACTAGCTCCTCCGTCCATGGGATTCTCCAGCAAGAATACTGGAGTAGGTTGCCATATCCCCCTCCAGGGGATCTTCCCAATCCAGGGATCAAACCCACATCTCTTATGTCTCCCACATTGGCAGGCAGGTTTTCTCCACTAGCGCCACTTGGGAAGCCCTGGGAAATCCTAGCTTCCTGCCAAATGTGTAAAGTGGAAATGTGGAAGGAGGTCACTGTCCAGAACTCCTGCAGACCTTAGCACCGATCGATTCCAAACCACACTTTGGAGGGCCCCACAGATTTGATTGTGGACCACCTGCTTTCTGGATGACCTTAAACAAGCCAGGCAATGTTTCCACTTCCTTATCTGGAAAATGGGTTCATTTCAGTTGTTGTTGAAGGTTAAAGGAAATAATGCCATATCTGGCATATTGTTGAGTACTCCATATGATTTTAACTCAGCCTCTGCAGCTTTTGATCAGGACAGAAAGTTTGGTGTTCTGGAGGTGGATTTGTCCTCTCTCTCTGCTCTGCTTATTTCCTTCCTCTGAATGGTTCTGAGTGATTTAGATGACAAGAGACAGCAAGTTAAGTACTCAGCATGGTGGTTTCCAGGCTGGGAAGATTAGCTGAGCGCACCTGGGAGACCGGTGAGCCAAAATGATTGAAGGCTCCCAGAGGCACACCTCCTCACTCCCCATAGAGCCCCGGGCACTGAGCTCAAGACAAGACCACTCCCCCCTACCATCAGCCTCCTTTGAATCTCTCCAGGGCCTGTGTTTGGGGGCCAGGCAGCCTCCTGGAATTAGGAGTCTGGGTCTACTCACCAGCCATCTTGCCCAGAGGCTTCTTGGACCTGGAGCCAGGAGCCGGGGAGGAGGCTGATGATGCCATCGTGCTGGGCTCCAGACTAACCCCATGAGACCAGGCATTGGTAAAGCGGGAGAAGGGAGGGGCCCCAGTCTTGACCTCATGGAACAGCCATTCTACAAGAGACAGAGAGAGCAGGTCACAAAAGCCGGACCTACCTTAACCTCAGTCCCTGGGCATGGGCTCTGGGAGTTCTTTCTCTCTGGGTGCCTGACAGAGGCTCAATCTCTAAATGGGTCCCTTATGGGATTAGGGTCAGCCACCACTGGGATTAGACCTGGTTTCTAGTGAAACCCCAATCTATGTAGTGATCAGACTTACAGAGTATGAGCTCAGCATGACCAGCAGAGTGACTGTCCTCTGCACCACCTGGCCAGGGTTGCATTCGAGATCTGGGGAAGGGCGACTGGCAAGCACCTCGTTGTAGGGACTTCCTGTGTAAAGGCTGAAATCAGAGAAGAAGGTCTGTTGCTATTTGAACAAATAATAATGTGTCCAGGTATACAGATATTTTGCAGTAGAAAGCCAGCACATGTAAGAAGCCTTGGAGGACTTTTCCTCCAAGCCTGCCTTTCCCCAAATAACTCCTTCCATTCACCCCCTCAGCCATCCAACCCTTTCTCCCTCCCTCTCTCCCTCAGCTGCAAAAAGTGTTAAAGTTTACAGACTCTGCAGGCAGAGTTCCTGGATCTCTTATGAACTGTGGCCTCTGATAAACTACTTACTCCTGCAAAACTTTAGTTTTTCCATCTGTGAAATGGGAATAATACTACAGCCTACTCAGCATTATTGTGAAGACTACATGAGATGATTTACGTAAAGTGCATGGCATAGAATGCGCAGGAAAAAATTACCCTGGTAGCTGAGTGGTAAAGAGTCTGCCTGCCAATGCAGGAGACACGGGCTCGATCCCTGGTCTGGGAAGATTCCATATGCCTGGGGCAGTTAAGCCCATTTGCCGTAGCTGTTGAGCTTGTGCTATAGAACCCAAAAATTGCAACTACTGAAGCCTGCGCACTCTAGAGCCTGCTAGTGCTCCACAAGAGAAGCCACAGCAATGAGAAGCCCACGCACCTGCTCTTCACAAATAGAGAAAATAATGGATAAATATAAATGGAAAAATAAAATAATCCAGGGACGTCCCTGGTGGTCCAGTGGTTAAGAATCCACCTTGCAATGCAGGGGACCTGAGTTCAATCCCTGGTGGAGGAACTAAGATCCTATATGACACAGACTTACTAAGCCCAAGAGCCGCACCTAGAGAGTCCACATGCCACGATGAATGACCCTGTATGATGAAACTAAGACCCAACGCAGCAAGTAAATATTTTAAAAAATAAAACAAGCCAGATACTGGAGGGATAGTCAATGTTTTTCCAAATTCCAGAAGGTTGTTGGTTTACTTTTTGGAGGTGGAGGGAAGGGATTGTCAAAAAGCATCAACATTTACATGGAAATGCAAAGGATCAAGACTACCTCAGAGGGCAACTCTTTCTGCCACAGTGTCCCTGATGGCGGAGACTCTGCTTAGGTTTCCGAGCGGATACTGTGTGGAGCAGAGCCCACCCTGATCTGAAACAGAGTCACTGCGATCTAGTGGCTTCTGGAGATGAAGGTAGAGAACTGGGCACGAGAGCAAGGACTGCTGTCTCACTATTTGATGGATCTGCAGAGGTCAAGACAACCCTGCCCCGCCCCCTCCCTGCCCACCACCCCCCCAGAAGCCACAGAGAAAGGACATGTCTGAATAGACACACTGAGATAAAGAGTTTTCAAAAGTTGAAGAAAGTCTTTCGATGTTGGACAAACATGCTTCATTTGGCTAAATGCTGAACACCCTTATGCCAAGCCAACGGAGAGGAGACAAGAGGTACTGATGATTCATGAAAACATGTAAAAGTTCAAAAAGAGAACCTGAACTGCATTAGGAGAGGCTGGGTCAGGTGTTCAGGGGCAGAAGGAGGAGTTGGGATGGGCTTGGGAAGAGGCATGTTTGAAAGAGCAAAGCAGACAGCTGCTAAGCCAGCCAAAAGGACACGAAAATGGGAACATTAACAAAGATGTGTGTTTCTTTTCCTACCTAATATCCTTTGGATTTCAGACCCCTAAGTGGAGAGGCTGAGGCAGTGCCTAGTAACTACTGTTAGATTTGGGAGTTGTGTTTTTTGCTTTAATTTGGCCGTGCCAGGTCTTAGTTGCGGCACATGGGCTGTTGTTCCCCAGCCAAGGATCGAACCCAGGCCCCCTACATTGGAAGCGCAGCGTCCTAACCGCTGGACCACCAAGGCAGTCTAGGAGTTGCTGTCTCTTGACATCTTCATTTCAACCATTCGAGATGTCCTTCCCCTCCCTGCCCCGCTCCCCGCCCCCAGCACCTCAGTAGTAGACATGCTACTTACTTTATCTTAAATGTTTTTTCAATTGTGTTTTAATTTGAAAATTCATTATTTGGCTTTGACACACAAACTGAAGACTGATTTGATATTTTTATGACAGCTTAAAGGTTCAAAATTCACATATAACTTTAGAATACTTAACCAATGTAGATTTAAGATTCAGTTTCTCAGTTTATCAAATTACTTACCCTTTTGACACTACATGCTGGTTTTTGGTAGCTGTGTTTTTTCATTGTTTGTTTAGGAAGAAATCCAATTGCCCAATAGCCACTGGAAGTGGACTGGTATAAGCCCTAGTGACTGACGTTATGGAAAAGTTCAAACACAGGAAATAGCATCTTTGACAAAGGAAAATTGAGCAAGAATGAAGATCAGTTCCATTAACTGTGAACACTGTCTGCTTCCTAGAATCTAAAACCCTACTGCATTTTCCTTGTTTCTTTTCAGTTCTTGTGCAGCTGAGGTTGTGGCGCGATCCCACACAGATATGCTTTAATCTTGACAAGCTTTAGTAATAGTCATGTATTAGATGTCGAAGACATGCTTGTCAGGCAGGCAAGAAGCTGATGAACCCAAATCTCCAACTGGAAGTTCTCATCACTCGCTCTGTCTAGTCTCTGATTTGTTCTGGAGTCACTTTTCCCTGTTCCTTTAAACAGTTCATCAAGTAGAAGGATATAGACCTAAATACGTACTTTGTAGATAATTACAAAACCTTGATAATTAGTAAAGGGCTTCTTCAAAACAAAACCAAAACCAAAAAACAGTAGAATGTTACTGTCAGTGTTTTTAGAATACTTTTTCAATATTATAAGAAGGAACTTAGTATGTGAGGTAAATACTATAAAGCTCCACTGAATAAAACCCAAAGTGTATTAAGTATTATTCAATATCTAACTGGTCTCCAGTGTCTATTGTATAGGGAATGTACTGAAACCTATGAAGATATATGATTATGTATCTTATCTAATTCATATTCCATTTCTGTTAAACAGGAAATATTATCTGTGGAAGATGGCACAGTGGTCCCCCAAAGACATCCACATCCTAATCCTGGGTGAAAATAAGCTACCTTACTTGGAAGAAGCAGACTTTGCAGATGTGATTAAGGGTCTGGAAGATGAGCCTGGATTATCGAGGTGGGCCAGTGTAATCGCAGAGGTCTTAGAAGAGTTAGAAGGGTCAGAGTGAGAGGAGATGTGACAGGAGAAACAGAGGTCGGGGTAATGTGGGGCTCCTCTTCAAGGAGATGTATTCTGCAGCGTGGGGCTATCAGCAGGAATGCGGCGCCCTCCAGCAGTCGGAAAAGGCAAAGACCTGGATTCCTCCCTAGAAACTCCAGAAGGAATGCACGGCATCTATAAGATAATAAATGTGTTCAGTACAAATCCACTGTTTGTGGTACTTTGTTACAGAAGCAATGGGAAAGTAACACACAATCTTTGATTGCATGTGAGGCTACTGAATAGAGAATGCATTGACTCTTAAGTGCTAAAAACTGGTCTGCTTAAAGGTCTAAACTGTTCGAGGGAGTTGTTCACTTCTTTGATGGATATAGTATCATCTACACTTCATTTGATCTTTGACTGCAAAATTAAGAACATTGGTTTCAAAGGCTCAAACGCTTGCTGAAACACTTGTCAGGACAGGATTCAGTAGAACTTGCAGGACAATGTCCCTTAAAGTGCTGAAATGGCGGGACTTTCTCGGTGGTCCGGTGGCTACGCCTCCCCGCTTCCAGTGCAGGGGACCCAGGTTTGATCCCTGGTCAGGGAACTAGATCCCACCTGAGAGCTCAGTGAATACTAAAGATCCTGCATGCTGCAACCTAAGACCACAGTCGAAAGAAGGACTCTTTTAAAGTGCTGAAACGAGCTGTGAGTAGCTCGATAGACACAGTACAGTTATGGACACTAAAGTGGCCCCAGTGTTCACAACTGTGAGCATGGACAGGACATATAACTTCCGACAACAGGGTATGGCGAAGGTTGTAGTATGTCACCCACATACTATGTTACTATGCGTGTGGTGCGCGTGTGTGTGTGCGCAAGCATATGTTTATAAATGTATACATACATATGTATATCATATAATTAGTAACCTAATCATGTGTGTATATATGTTTATACTTATTGATATATACATACAGTATGTATATTTGCTATATAAGATGTGTATATAAATATTTAGATATTTATATTGTGAATATATTGTTAATAATAATTATATACATATATTTATAAATAATATAACATCTCTGGGGTCGCACAGAGTCGGACACGACTGAAGCGACTTAGCAGCAGCAGCAGCAGCAGCATACATACTGCATGTATGCATCACTAGGTATGATGAATACCTATTGATGAATAGATGATACACAATATATGGATATTGTGTATTAATACAGATTTATGTGTGTGCATGGGAGTGGACGTAAAAGTCCATCTTAGCAGACTGGAAAGAGACTCCTTTGCTAACTTGGGAGAATTTCCTATGTTATGAGAGAGTCAGGTGTCAAGGAACTTCGGGCAGCCTTGAGATGCCAAGAGTGGTGTCCCGCTAACGGCCAGCAAGAACTAACCTCAGTCGTACAGCTTCAAGGAGATGAATTCTGCCAACAAATAACCTGAGCGGGCTTATTAGTGATTCTTTTCCCACTTGCGTCTCTGATGGCACCACAGCCCTAGCTAACACTTGGACTGCTGGCTGGGTAAGACCCCAGCAGAAGACTCAGCCAAGCCTTTCCCCGGCCCTTGATCCACAGAAACTTTGAGGTAACAGACAGGTGTTGGCTTAGCTGCTAAATTTGTAGTAATTCGTCATGCATCACTAAAGTGAACACAGGGACCAATCACAATGAAGAGTTTAAAAATGCCAGTTCCTATGCCCCACCCCAAATCCACTGAATCACATCGCTGGGAGGAAGACTTGGGAACCTGGTTTTTAAACAAGTACCCCCAGGAATTCCCTAGCAGTCCAGTGGTTGGGACTCAGTGCTCTCAATGCTGGGGCCTCGGTTTCAATTCCTGGTTGGAGAACTAAGATACCACAAGCTGCGTATTGCGGCAAAACAAACAAAAACCAATCAAGCAAAAAAAACTGAAATCACACACACACACACACAAAGCCAAAAAAACAAAATACACACACAGAAAAATACTAACAAAAAAACCCAAATACTCCAGGATACTGATGCACCTAAAGGCTGATCTAGTGGGCTGCAGCAGTGGTTCCCAAACGAAGCTGCACATCGTTATTACCGAGAAAACTTTTAAAAATATAGCCACCAGACTTCTCTGGGGGTCCAGTGGTTAAGAATTTGCCTGCCAATGCAGGGCACATGGGTTTGATCTCTCCAGGAAGATCCCACATGCTGCGGGGCAGCTGAGTCCATATGCCCCAACCACTGAACCCTGTGAACCCTAAAGCTGGTGTTCAGCAACAAGAGAAGCCACAGAAACGAGAAGCCCAAGAGCTGAAACTAGAGAGTAGTCCCCACACACCGCAACTAGAGAAAGCCTGTGTGCACCAACGAAGACCCAGCGCAGCCAAAAGTAAGCAATAATTAATTACAAGAAGCCCACGAACAGAAACTAGAGAGCAGTCCCCACACACCGCAACTAGAGAAAGCCTATGTGCACCAACGAAGACCCAGCAGAGCCAAAAATAAGAAATAATTAACTTTAAAATAGCTACCTCTGGAAATTCTTATTCAATAAAGTGGGGCCAGCAAATCTGTATTTTTTAAGAGCTCTCAGGTAATTCTGACACAAGGAACCACTTGTCTCGATGTATATAAGCAGTGGAATAATTGAAAAGTGCCCAGCAAATCTTGGGATTGATTTTGTGAAATAAATTGCCAACTACTGATTTTGCTATAAAGTCAGATTTAAGATGGGACTCTAGCAGGCAGAAAATAGTCATAGAACTCTGGGTAATTAACTGAAGTCTTATAATCTATATTAAACTAAATCTTTTTGCTGAATATATAACAAAGTACAAATGCTTTCAGCACTACATTTTGTAAATTTTGAAGACTTTTAAACATAGCCGAGTCAGTAAAGAATCTGCCTCCAATGAAGGAGACCGGGGTCAGGAAGATCCCCTGGAGAAAGGAATGGCAACGCACTCCAGTGTTCTTGCCTGGAAAATCCCATGGACAGAGGAGACTGGCGGGCGACAGTCCGTGGGGTCGCAAGAGTTGGACGTGACTTAGCAACTAAACCACCACCAAACATGTCAAGGCTTCCCTGGTGGCTCAGTGATAAAGAGTCTGCCTGCCAATGCAGGAGACTTGGGTTCAATCTCTGGTCTGGGAAGATCCCACAAGCTAAGAAGCAACTAAGCCTGTTCGCCGCAACTACTGAGCCCGTGCCCTAGAGCCCCGGAGCTACAACCACCAAGCCCACAGGCCACAGCTACTGATGCCCAAGCAGCGAGAGCCCACACTCCATAAGGGGCGAAGCTACTGCAGTGAGAGGCCCATGCTCTGCAACCAGAGAGGAGCCCTCGCTTGCCACAACTAGAGAAAGCCCGCACAGCAATGAAGACCCCGCACAGCCAAAAAGAAATACATAGCAAGTCAAAATTTTCATGTGTGTGTGTGTGTGCATGTGTGTATAGAAGCGCCCACTATTTTATCTTTTTATATTTTGACTCTACAGCCTGTGAGATCTCAGTCCCCAGACCAGGGATGGAATCTGGGCCATAGCAGTTGACAGTGATGAATCCTAACCACTAGTCAGTGTATCAGGGAACTCCCTAAATTATCAATCAAAAGCATTGTGACTTTGGTTGTTAAAAATCTAAAACCTTACCTGTATTTCAGTCACATAGGAATATATCTTACTGACCAAACATGAATAGAAAGTATTTTAATGTGTTATTATATTTTGTCAAACTGGTCTTTGGAAAACTGTTCCTAAGTTTTAAAAAACTCCCTTTGTTTTAAAACTATATCCTGAAGGTCATTTTAAACTAAAATGATGTGAATTTACTTTTTATGTGCTTTGCATAGGTCTCATGTAAATTTGCAGGCATTGAATGTGATATAGATTGTGGTAGCAATGAATTTAATGATGAATACAGTTTATAAATTATGCCTTTATACATTAGTTTCCTTTTGAGCTTTCAAAATGATTGCTTTTTATATATTTTTGAAAAAGGCTTGGGGGTGGGGAGGTCAGATATTAAAAAAAAAAAAAAAAAACCTAAAATTTTTAAAGAGGAACTTTGAGAGGACTTCCACTACCAGCATAATAAAGACAGTATAAAACAACAGTAATTAAGGCACAGTGATATTCATATACAAGGACAGACTTATGGAAGAACAGGGTGTTCAGAAACAGACCCACATCTATATACTCTCCTGGTTTATAACAAAGCTGACACTGCAGTACAGTGGGAAAGGTGGTCTGGGTCAATTTAGACCGCCTTGTAGGACCAAATGAATCTTGACCCACATACTCCAACATACTAAAAAAGTAATTTCAAATCAATAGTAGATATACATGAGAATCCCAACAAAGCTTTTAGAAGAAAATATAGGCGATTATCTTCCTGACTATGATTATTTTCCTGATTTTTAAAATCTGAGATATAATTGACATCTAACATTGTACTAGTTTAGGTGAACAACATAATGAATCAATTTATTTAGATATTTAGAAATGATCATCACAATAAGTCTCAGTTCAGTTCAGTCACTCAGTTGTGTCCAATTCTTTGTGACCCCATGAATCGCAGCACGCCAGGCCTCCCTGTCCATCACCAACTTCCGGAGTTGACTCAGACTCACGTCCATCGAGTCAGTGATGCCATCCAGCCATCTCATCCTCTGCTGTCCCCTTTTCCTCCTGCCCCCAATCCCTCCCAGCATCAGAGTCTTTTCCAATGAGTCACCTCTTCGCATGAGGTGGCCAAAGTACTGGAGTTAGTCTAGTTAGCATCTATTACTATATACTTACAATTTTTTTCTTGCCCTCAAAACTTTTAAGTACTACTGCCTTCAGTTCAGTTCAGTTGCTCAGTCCTGTCCGACTCTTTGCAACTCCATGAATCGCAGCACGCCAGGCCTCCCTGTCCATTACCAACTCCCGGAGTTCACTCAGACTCACACCCATCGAGTCAGTGATGCCATCCAGCCATCTCATCCTCAGTCGTCCCCTTCTCCTCCTGCCCCCAATCCCTCCCAGAATCANTTCCTCCTGCCCCCAATCCCTCCCAGCATCAGAGTCTTTTCCAATGAGTCACCTCTTCGCATGAGGTGGCCAAAGTACTGGAGTTAGTCTAGTTAGCATCTATTACTATATACTTACAATTTTTTTCTTGCCCTCAAAACTTTTAAGTACTACTGCCTTCAGTTCAGTTCAGTTGCTCAGTCCTGTCCGACTCTTTGCAACTCCATGAATTGCAGCACGCCAGGCCTCCCTGTCCATTACCAACTCCCGGAGTTCACTCAGACTCACACCCATCGAGTCAGTGATGCCATCCAGCCATCTCATCCTCAGTCGTCCCCTTCTCCTCCTGCCCCCAATCCCTCCCAGAATCACAGTCTTTTCCAATGAGTCAGCTCTTTGCATGAGGTGGCCAAAGTACTGGAGTTTCAGCTTTAGCATCATTCCCTCCAAAGAAATCCCAGGGCTGATCTCCTTCAGAATGGACTGGTTGGATCTCCTTGCAGTCCAAGGGACTCTCAAGAGTCTTCTCCAACACCACAGTTCAAAAGCATCAATTCTTCGGCGCTCTGCCTTCTTCACAGTCCAACTCTCACATCCATACATGACCACAGGAAAAACCACAGCCTTGACTAGACGGACCTTAGTCGGCAAAGTAATGTCTCTGCTTTTGAATATACTATCTAGGTTGGTCATATCTTTTCTTCCAAGGAGTAAGCGTCTTTTAATTTCATGGCTTAGCAACTTTCAAATACACAATACAGTATTATTAAGTATAGTCACCATGCTGTTTATATCCCCAGAACGTCTTTATTTTGTAACTGGAAGTTTTTACTTTTTGACTACCTTCACCCATTTCACACACTCCCTATGTCCCCAATAGGCAACGACTGAAAAAAAAAAAAGAAGAAAGAAGAAAAAAACTGAACATAAGTAAAAGAACCATAAGGGAAGAAATGATAAACTGGACAATGTTAAATTGAAGAGCTTCTGTTCTTCGAAAGACATCATCAAGAGAGTGAAAAAGCAATCTCCTGAGACAGAAAATATCACATATCCAATATGTCTCCTATCCATAGTATTTAGGAACTCTTACAAACTGGTAAGGAGAAAACAAACAATGAATTGGAAAAACAGGCGGCAGAATCGAACAGACGCTTCACAAAAGGATATCCAAATGCCCAGCAGACATGAAAAGATGTGCAACTCATTAGTCATCAGAAAAAACCGCAAATTAAACCTCAGTGCAACCGGACTTTCCCCTCACTCAGCAGGATGGCTACAATGAAGAAGACAGACAGTATCAAGTACTGGTAAGCATGTGAAGAAACAGGAACTCATATGCTGCCTGTAGGAGTGTAAAGTGGTAGAGGGACTTTGAAAAACTGTTTGGCGCTATATTCCACTTCTAGGAATACACTCAGCAGAAGCGCTTACACATGTTCACCCAAAGGCAACCGTAAGAAAGCCTCAGCGTAACTATTTACAACAACCCCACGCTGGAAACAATCCACATCCATCAATCTATGCATCCAGTAGAATGCAGAAATCAACTGGGGTCGATCCACACAGCGCAAAATTACACATCAATGAAAATAAGTGAACTACCGACATGTGTACTAAGTCGCTTCAGTCATATCTGACTCTTTGCGACCCCATGCACTGTAGCCTGCCAGTCTCCTTTGTCCATGGCATTTCCCAGCCAAGAATACTGGAGTGGGTTGTCATGCCGCCCTCCAGGGGATCTTCCTGACCCAGGGATCAAACCTGCATTTCCTGCATTGCAGGCAGATTCTTCACTGCTAAGCTGCCGGGGAAGCCCCACAGCTAAATGCAACAAGAGTTGATCAACCTATTGAGCACAGAACACCACACACAAAAGTACAGAAGTATGACCCCAAGTTTCCAAAGTTCAAACCCAAATAAAATTATTTATGATGTTAAAGCCAGAGTAGCAGTCACCCTTAGGAGGAAGTGATTGGAAGACACCTCTGGAGTGCGAGTGATGTTTTATTTGTCCTGCAGTGACACTGGGTACGCTGTACACTTAAGATCTGGGCACTTTTCTGTGTGTAGGTTGTACTTCCATTTTTATAAAAAGTTTTAAAACTAGACCGTGACTTCCTCTGATGGCAGGTCATTTCTGACTCTCCGGGTCATTTCTGACTCTGATGGCCGGGGGCTGACTGTCTCGCTCAGTACTGTCACACGATGCCCAGCCCATGGCCTAGGTTCACGAAATGACTGTGGAAGGGATTCCCCCTCATAAACCCTTACCCTTAAGGGTTTGGGTCGTTGCTTAAACACTGTCACAAAGGCCATCAGAAGGGAGAGACTGGAGGGAAAAGAATCTACGGTTCAAGACGGAAGCCACCTGATCGAGCCAGGCTGCCCAGGGTCAAGGATTCTGCACGAGCTTCTTGGCGACAGAGAAGGTGACAGCGCTCTCTGAGGGCCTTTTCACCCCGCTTCCGCAGTGTGAGTGCTACGGGCGGCCAGGTGAAGGGCGGAGAGGGAACGATGGCAAACCCGGCAGAGGTGCCCCAGGCAGGGGACGGGCAAGTCCGGGAGCGGGGACCGGGGATCGGCCGCTAACTGGGTCGGACGCGGGCTTAAGGGGGTCTCCACTGCCCGCGGGGGTCCCGCCCCCTGCTCTCCCCGCCCATCGCGGCCCGCGGGGCCCCGAGCGCTCACCTGCTCCTGGGTGCGCCGGGCGCCGCCTTGGTGCCACCAGCGCGGGGCGCGGGCTCCGGCGCGAGGCCGCCCGCCCGTCCGGGGGAAGTGCCTTCGGCCGCCCGCTGCCCCGGAAGCGCGGAGGCGCCAGGCCCCGCGGCCCCTCCTCCGCCCGCCGCTCCCGCGCGCGGAGTCGGGCCTGAGGGGACGTCCTGCCCGCCGGCGGCCAAGTCCTCCGCGCCGGCGTCCTCGGGCCCACGGGGAGGATCGCGGGCGTCCGCGCAGCCACTGAGCCGGCGTGAGCTTAGCGAGGTCTTTCCTCCCGAGTTCCCCGAAACCAGCGGCGGAACTTGCAGGCTCGGGACTGTTCTCTGTCAAACAAGGAAAGTACCTTTGATTCACTCATTTGAGTCCTCTCAACACCCTACCAGCTGAGCCACAAGGGAAGCCCAAGAATACTGGAGTGGGTAGCCCATCACTTCTCCAGCGGTTCTTCCCGACCCAGAAATCGAACCGGGGTCTCTTGCATTGCAGGCGGATTTTTTACCAACTATCAGGGAAGTCCCAATACCTGGCCAGGGAAGTGTTTATACCTTTTTTCTTTTCAGGCCAGTGAGGGAAATGATGCCAGACTTTTCCAAAGGCCAGGCACAGTCTGGTCGGTGGTAACAGCAGAGAGATAGGCACCACCTCCGCCCCCGCCCCCCACCCCGCCCAGGGCAACCGGGCCTGCCGCGCTCCCCTGAAGTTCACGTTCAAGTCCAAGTACACGGCCAGGCACTGCCCTGCAGGCACTAAAGCCAGGCCGAGTGAGATGGGCAAACGGTGGCGAGTGCTGGGTTAAACAGAGTGAAGGGACATCTCTTTAGGATGTTGATGGACGTGTGAAGCAGCTGCGGGGGATATAGGGAGGAACATTTTCTGAGCTTGTTTCGCTCTGGAGGGAATGTCAGTATCTTCTTTGGCATGTCGGTGTGGGAAACCCTCCTACTGTTGTGCACCTGATATGCTGGAAGGTGGAGATGGTTGAATAGAGCTGAGGTGGAGAAGACTCTTCAGAGTCCCTTGGACTGCAAGGAGATCAAAGCAGTCAATCCTAAAGGAAATCAGTCCTGAATATTTATTGGAAGGACTGATACTGAAGCTGAAGCTCTAATACTTTGGCCACCTGATGCGAAGAACTGACTCATTGGGAAAGACCCTGATGCTGGGAAAGATTGAAGGCAGGAGGAGAAGGGGATGACGAAGGATGAGAGAGTTAGATAGCATCACTGACTCAATGGACGTGAGTTTGAGCAGATTCTGGGAGACTGAAGGACAGGGAAGCCTGAGGTCTGNCGAAGAACTGACTCATTGGGAAAGACCCTGATGCTGGGAAAGATTGAAGGCAGGAGGAGAAGGGGATGACGAAGGATGAGAGAGTTAGATAGCATCACTGACTCAATGGACGTGAGTTTGAGCAGATTCTGGGAGACTGAAGGACAGGGAAGCCTGAGGTCTGCAGTCCATGGGATCGCAGAGTCTGACGCGACTGAGCAACAAGGAACAAGATGCATGACCTCCCTTTAAATCTGACTTTCTACTTTTCTCAGCAGCCAACCAAAAGGACTTAGTGGGAATCCTGGGAGGCAGTGTGCTGTAAGATGGTCCAGAGGGGCTCTGGTGTTCACATCCAGGGCTCAGCACCTGCTGGAGGTGAGACCTTGGGAACGTGCTGGGCCTGTCTAGGCTCACTTCCCTCATGAAGATTATGGGATCTGGTTCCCAGTGTTGTGGGAGGAGTAGATGAGAGATGAGATTAAGCCCATCAGACAGCTACCCCCGTGCCCAGGTGTGCAGGAAGGGTTCCTTTCACTCTGCATGGAGTGTTTACCTCTGCTTTCCCTGCCACCCATGGGTCCTCTTCTCCCAGGGCGTCCTCCCTTTTCCAATCTCTGCTCTTCGAACACCACCACATCTGGCAAGGGTCATTTTTGCAGTTTGTGCAGGAAAACTTGTCTTAACCTGCCCTTTCCACCTCCTTACCCCCAGTACGTCCTAGTACCTTGCTATCTGAATCTTCTGCTCAAGCAGCTACCCTCTGTTAGACTGGAAAGTCCCTGAGGCCAGGGATGGATCTTTCTCCAGCAGGAGCAGAGAGGAACTCAGGCAAACACACTGAGAGCCAAGGATAGGCTAGGCACACTTGGTATTGGGGCAGAGGTGAAGGCTAGGGCCCTGTGTCCCTCACAAAGGGAAGACAGACACCAGGCTAATTGCAGTCCTGTAGCCTGGATAAAGCCCCAAGGAGTACAGATGGTTTATTGTTATTGCTGGTCAGCCACTCAGTTGTGTCGGATCCTCTCCGACCCCATGGACCACAACAAACTCTGAAAAATTCTTAAAGAGATGGGAATACCAGGCCACCTGACCTGCCTCTTGAGAAATCTGTATGCAGGACAGAAGAGGATGAGATGGTTGGATGGCATCACCAACTCAGTGGACATGAGTTTGAGTAAACTCTGGGAGTTGGCAATGCACAGGGAGGCCTGGCATTGCTACAGTCCATGGGGTCATAGGGAGTTGGACATGACTGAGCGACTGAACTGAAATAGACTGTAGCCTGCAGGCTTCAGTCCATGGGATTTCCCAGGTGCCATTTCCTCCAGTGGATCTTCCCAACCCAGGGATCAAACCCGTCTCGGGTCTCCTGCATTCCAGGTGGATTCTTTACCATCTGAGCCATGGAGGTTTCATTCCTACCTTCCTAACAAGTGCAGCATTTGTGGTTCTGGAGGAAGTAGCTACTGGAAGAGCCAGATGAAGGCCTTTTTTCTCCGACCGTAGGTGAGCGTGTCTGTACAGAAGGAAGGGTGAGTGGATACTGGACACTGAAGGAGGCAGCCTCATAGGGTTAACACAGATACTGGGTTCAGCCTGCCCCATCCCTGCCCCCTGCCCCTGGCAACTTCCTTCCTGTGTTTCAGTGAGTTTGTTGCGTTCATTCCGCATTCAGGTGCCTCTTCCTCTTCTGCTCACTTGGTAAGTCCTGGCGCTTACCCACCCTCTACTCAGGGGTTCCACTGTCCCCCCTGGCACTACAACCGCCCTCTCCTCCCTCCCTCTTCCAATGGATGATCTGGGAGGGCCACCTCCATCTTTTTTTTTGGGCTAGGGTGCTGTTTCAAAAGCGAATGCCATTAGGTGAAAAGACGAAGGGACAGAGGACTGCTAAAAAGAAGGAGTTAATCACATTTATTGATCAACAAGCAGGGTAAACAGAAAAGTCAACAGACCTAGGCCAAGCTGCCCCAGGTTGCTTCTGGTCTGGGCTCTGCTGGGCTCTGTGGAGAGAGGGAGAGGCAGTCTCTCTGGTTTGGTACCAGGAAGGAGCTGGCCCTGGGTCCTGGTGCTCAGGTCCCTGAGGTGTTCGGTCCTGCTGGGCTACTGGTGGGAGACATCAGCCTGGGCCGTGATCAGTCCTGGGGTCCCGCCCCATCGTTCTCCGTCAGCATGGGCCTGGGCCCATATGGGGCAGGGCACCCTGGTCGAGAGGCGGGTGGAGGAGACCCTGGCTTGGTGCTGCGGAGGCCCAAGCTGTGAGGAGGTATAAGCATGGCCAGGATCAGAGCCCAGGGTGACACAGCAGGTGGAGGGCCCGTGAGGCGCTCCCGAGCTCAGAGGATACAGTGTTCCTGGGCCTTCTCGCCAAAGTAGAAGCGGCTGAAGAGGAAGGGGCTCAGGTTGATGGTCTGGAAGTGGCCCTCCAGCACCATCTCGGCCACAGCCCGCCCCACGGCAGGGGCCTGCTGGAGCCCGTGGCCGCTGAAGCCCGTCGCAAAGTACATGTTGACGACAAGCGGGTGGGGGCCCACCACGCCGTTCTGGTCAAAGGTGTTGTAGTCATAATAGCCAGCCCAGGCACTCCGGACCTGCAGGGGCACGAGACGTGGGGCTCCTGGGAGGGCTGCCCATGCGCCCCACCTCACTCCCGGTTCCCTCTGCCACCTCCGAGCGGGCCCACGGAATCGTCCTCAGCCGTTGTGAAGTGGAGGCCCTTGTTGTGTGGGGCGGCCGGCAGGCTCTGGGAGCAGGCCCAGAGGCTGCAGGGTCATCTGTCTCAGTCCAGTTACCTTTAGAGTCTCAAAGGCTGGTACCCTCTGGGCCAAACGGGGCCACACCTTCTCCTGGAAGAAGTCGTAGTCCACTTCCAGGTTCCCTGGGTCTGGTTCCTCCTCCTGGTAGGGGAGAGGTGGGGACAGGGCTGACATGGTCCAGGACACAAGGGCAGATCCAGACGTTACCCACCTCTTTAGTCGGTCCCCTTGGTGGGCAGGGGCTGGGGGGAAAGAGACCCCAGTTCAAAGCCAGAGGGGACTGTGGCATCAGTACCCGCGTGGGGCCCTCCCAGGAAGCCTGCCTCCTGAGTGACACCTGCTCTCCGTCTCTTCGCTGGCATCTTGACCCCAGGGGGCTTACCTCTGTGGGGCTACAGCTGCCCAGGTAGTTGTTGCCTAATCCTTCCCGGCGGAAATAGGCTCCACTGGGGTCTGCGACGAGCGGTGCCTCCAGGCCTGGTCCCTGGGGGCAGTGCCACAGGTACACATACCTGCCGTGACCAGCAGCGTGAGAAGTGGCGAGAACAGTGACCCCCCACCAACCCGCACCCTCATGTAGCCACCCCCTGCAGAGCCCTGGAGGAGTCACCTTTTCCTCGGCTCCACAGGCAGCTTGGTGCCCTGCATGGTGCCCGGCGGCCCATTCCCAACACCAGCCAGCTCTGCAATTTGCCCAGACCAGGCCCCCGCTGCATTGATCACTATGGCACACTCCACGGGCTGGAACTCCTGGCTGCAGTCCATCTTCACCTGCAGACCCCAGCCTCGGCTTACCCACACCGCAAGTGGGTAGAAGAAGATCAAAAGGACAGGCATGTGTAAAATAGCTAGTGAGTGGGAAGGGACTATATGACACAGGGAGCCCAGCTTGGCGTTTTGTGACAATCAGAGGAGTGGGATGGGAGGGGGCAGGGAGGACCAAGAGAGCAGCTGCTGCAAAGTCACTTCAGTCATGTCTGACTCTATATGACCCCATAGACGGCAGCCCACCAGGCTGCCCCGTCCCCGGCATTCTCCAGGCAAGAACACTGGAGTGGGTTGCCATTTCCTTCTCCAATGCATGAAAGTGAACAGTGAAAGGGAAGTCACTCAGTTGTCTCCGACTCTTTGCGACTCAATGCACTGCAGCCCACCAGGCTCCTCCATCCATGGGATTTTCCAGTAAGTACTCTTACTGGAGTGAGNAACACTGGAGTGGGTTGCCATTTCCTTCTCCAATGCATGAAAGTGAACAGTGAAAGGGAAGTCACTCAGTTGTCTCCGACTCTTTGCGACTCAATGCACTGCAGCCCACCAGGCTCCTCCATCCATGGGATTTTCCAGTAAGTACTCTTACTGGAGTGAGGTGCCCCTGCCTTCTCCACAAGGAAGCAGGGATATATATAATTACGACTGATTCATGTTGTTATATGGTAGAAACCAACACAACATGGTAAAGCAATTTTCCTCTACAATTAAAAAAATTTAAACAAAATGCATAAACACAAGGACAGTCATGACTTTCCTCACTCTGCACTTTGCTAAGGGAGGTCCCTAGGCTGGGAACTTACATGGACTTCATGGATCCTTTTCAAAGTCACCTGCTCCCCGCTGGCAGTCTCCATGTGGCTGGATGAAGAGATGAAACCTGCAGAAAAAGGGAAGAAGATAAGTCCTTGAGGCCTCAGAGAGGAAGGAAATGGGGCTTCCACTGGTTCCCTAAGGACAGAATGCTGAAGGCTGGGAGCTGTCCCACAGGCATTGAAGCCAAAAGGGACAGGGCAGCCGGGACGAACCTGGCCACAGAGAATAGGATGATGCTGGAACTTCAAGCAGCTCACGAGTCATGGAAAAATCTGCTTAGGAGCTGGAGTTAGGATGCTCAGGACCAGACCCGGGGAGAAGCCCCCACTCCCCTTGCTCAGCCTGTGTGTGCAGGCAAGACCCGGCGTGGGCTGGCCTCCCTGCCGGCAGAGGACATAAGCCATGGGCCCCGGGCCTCAGACTCACGCGTCACCTCTCCTTGGCAGAAAAGGACCCCCATGGACTGTAACTTTCGCCGAAGCCCCTGGAGCAGACACCAGGGGTCAAACCAACCCTCGTTCTCCAGCCCTGTGAGGAGAAAGAAGACGTGTGAAGGGGCCCTAGGACCCTCCTCTCCTGTTGTTTTCCCACACCCCTTAACTCCTCTTCTGGGCTCGTAAGCTGGAGAATGTCACAGCGACCAACTGCACCAGAGCTGGATCCTTCGAAAGGACAGAGAGCTGGCCCGGCCCGGGTCAGTCCTGCCGGCCAGGAGGGAAGCCTGCCTCCTTGACTTGGCTGCGGGGTGCTGGGACCTCACCCTGAGGCGCCCCTCAACCTCTGGCCCCCTCTCCAAGCAAGGCTCACCGTATGATGCCAAAGCCACTCCCTCTGTGTTGATCCAGGGAAACTTTTCCTGAAGCTGCTCCGGAGACATCAGACAGACTTTGGCTCCTTCCTGCCTGGAGGAACGTGTGGGTCTGCACATGTGTGCCTGGTGAGCGTGTGTATGGGGGGGCGGGGGGAGAGGGAGACAAGGTAGGCCTGGCTCCACAGTCACCTCACCCAGGTCACTCTTCCTTGCTGCCTGGTCAAGACCCTTCAGCCTCTGCACTCCCTTTCCATTCTGACACCCTAGACTCCTTTTGGCCACACCAAGCCCCCTGCCACCCCCTAACTGTTCCCTGTGCTTTCACAACAGGGAGGGTCACTCTGTTCTGCTCAGGGGGCCCTCCCCGTCCACCTTCCAGTACAGTGCTGTTCCCCACACAACTGTCCCCTCTGCGACCCTGATGCCTAAAGGCAGCATCACGGGTGCCCAAAGGACACACTCACGAGCCGGACGAGGCAGTCTGGTTTGAATCCTGGCGCCACCACCTACTAGCTCCGGGTGCCTCAGGTTCCCCACGTGGGAAATGGGAATGTTCTGACAACTAAGTGAGTAAATATTTGTAATGCATTTAGGACATGACTTGATGTCACTAGTGAAAGTCATAGAACCATCTGGTGAAGATGCCCGCTCTTGACTGGCTGGTCATGAGACCCCATAGCCTTTGACACGAGCCCCCCGTAACGCTTATGAGCTCTACTTTCTGGCTGTTAGAGAAAACACTTGCAGATTTGTGGCACTTGGTAGGAGGGATGTGTCCTGGGGGGTTCTCACTGCCTGGAAGTTTAGGAACCCCGTGACAGCGACTGTCCGTGCCTGGATGCAGCACTTAGCACGGGACACTGGCGGTCTGCCCACGTCCATCTCCCTGACAGACCGAGCTCCCAGGGAGTGGGGCCTGTCTCATCAGCTCTGTCACCCTGGCCTCTCAAGTGAGTCCGAGGGCGGCTGAGATGCAGCACGGAGGCCACGCCAGGCGCCCACCTCTGCATTTTCACGTTGCGTTCCATGATCGCAGCCCCTTCCTCAGAAGCCAGAAGGAGGTAACCGGAGGGGTTGAACTGGAGGTCTAGGGGAGGGCCATCGACCACCGCCAGGTACTCCTGTGTGCAAAGAAAAGCTCAGCCAAGAAACTGACTTCAGGAAGGGAGGCAGTGGGACTTCCCTGGTGTCCAAAGGCTAAGACTCTGAGCTCCCAACGCAGGGGGCCCAGGTTCAATCCCTGGTCACAGAACTAGATTCCACATGCCACATCTAGAGATCCCACAAGCCGTAACTAGAGATCCTGCATGATGCAACAAAGATCAAAGATTCTGCATGCTGCAACTAAGACCCAGTGCAGCCAAATACATAAATATTAAAAAAAAATAAGAAGGGGAGGGAGCTTTTCTGGCTTTCTTACCACAACCCTCAGCTCAGTGTCCCGACCCAGAGAAAAGCCCCCTCCAGGCACTGCCACTGGGAAGAAAACTGGCATTTCCAACTCCTAGCGGCCTGTCTCCCCTGCCAGCAGGACTGGGCCCCTCTCTGGGCTAAAGGAAGGGTCGCCACCCCCATTCCCCCAATCTCACATTGATGTTCCGTAGAAATTCGGCCGAAAAGAGGGAGAGCTGGACGTTCTCAGGCAATGAGAACTGCTGGCGAATCCCGCCCACAGAGAGCACGGTGGAGGCCCGGGCATACTGCGGAGACCAGAGAAGGTGAGGCGGGACCTGTCTCGCGTGAGTAGAATACTGTCGTAAAGGTTGAAAGTCACTTGTCCAAAGTTGAAAGGGAGTCCTACCTTCAGGTTTTATAATCTAAGAGGAGCTGAAGTGAACAAACCCAAATGAAGGCAGTGAGGACAATGGTCATTAAAATCCTTATTAGGATAGGTACAGAGCAGAGGGTCAGTCATCAAACGGCGGGACACCCTCATACAAAATGTTACAAAATGGCAATGGCCCTGAAGTCCAAGGCTGGAGACTGACGTTTGGTTCTACTAACTGGAAAATAGAAGGACACGGCCAGTGGAGCAAGACTAGCCAGCAGTGGTAAACAGGAACAATTAAAGCACAAAAACCTCAGAGGCAAGCAATGAGGCCTGTAAGGGGGTTGTAGTAACTGTCCTGATTACAGCTGGAATGCAGGCCAGACCTCAGATCTCAAAACACACATTGTGAAATTTGCTTTTGAAAGCAAAAACCTTATTGTTAAAGTCAATAGTTTGAGGAAGAACCTGGGGCTGTTTCCCAACAAGGGCCAAAGTCCTGTCCCTTCAGAGATTTCAGCCTTTCTTCTCCTCCCCTGCTGACTCTGAGTTGCCCGACTCTGCCCCACCCCAGACCTCACCGTGTGGTCCCGCTCCACAACCAGCACCCGAATGGCACCTTGCTGCTTCTCCAACCTCTTCAGCCAGTAGGCCACAGACAGTCCAAGCACCCCACCCCCCACAATCACCACATCTGAGCGTTCGGGGGGCAGGTGGCTGGTGTCATACAGTGGGCTCCAAGCCCCGCCAGGGAAGATGGACTCGATCTTCTTCTTGATCTCCGACACCTTTCCATCCCAGTCTGTGGGACGCAGTTATGGTCAGAGAAGGCCATGCACCTCCTTTCCAAGAGGCGGGGTGGGGTGTGTGTGTGTCGCGGTCAGAAGATGGGCATAGGAAAGGAGGGCTAAACTGACACTGAGTTTTTAGTCCTCACAAGGTCAGCTGGCACCCAGCAGCATTCCACAGCTTTGCCTCATGGTCTCTGTGCCTGAGTCTCACTCCCTTTGAGTGCATTGTACCTAGCACTGCAAGATTCAGCTTCCTAAAATGAACACTCTCTACTTTCTCCCTAGGCCAGGGGACATACACGTTTCTCTCCTGGGCTTCTGGACCAATAGGTCCTGGCACATCTAGAGCCACATGGCCCTCAGAAGCATGGACCTCTAAGTGGCACCTTCTCCTGGATATCCATCACCACCAGCAATTCTACACTCACGTCCTGTCTGTTATCAAGTTCTTATGACTTTGCCTCTTAAATCTTTCTCCAATCTGTCCCCCTTTTTTCCCCATCTCTACCACCACGGCCCTGGACCAAACCACAATGATGTCTTTCCCACAAAGGCTGTTAAGAGCTCCCATTTCCGCTCATTCCCCTCTTGTCCTACCCCCCAATTTCTTTCCTCTATCACAGCTTTGTTGTTGTTCAACAGCTAAGTCATGTCTGACTCTTTGCGACCCTATGGACTGAAGCATGCCAGGCCTCTCTGTCCATCGCCAACTCCCACAGCATGCTCAAACTCATGTCCACTTAAGTCGGTGATACTATCCAACCATCTAATCCTGTCGCCCCCTTCGGCTCCTGCCTTCAATCTTTCCCAGCATCAGGGTCTTTTCCAATGAGTCTATCATAGCTAGAATGACCTCTTCTGAACATTAATCTAATCAAACACTCTTTTGCTTAGAACCTTCCATGGCTTTCCATCACTCTAAGGATAAAGGTTCAAAAGCTTTCACGTGGCCTGTGAGACACTGCCCGATCTAGCTCTTGTTCACCTTGTCTTCCCAGAATCCTCCAACCTCATCCCTTCATTTCTGCCACAGAGGACCCACACAGGTGTTCTCTCTGCTTTGAAACTCTGCACTCACTTCTTTGCCCAGTTAACTCCTTGGTTCCTTTAGATCTCAGCTCGGTTATCATTTTCTCAGGAATTCCTGACCTCCCCTAGACTATTCCAAGTAATCCTGTTATTATCTCCTAGCTCAGTGAACTGTTCTTTCACTACATGCAGCACACTTGCAACTTTAAACTCATTTGTGATTGCTTCATACTGTGCTTTGTCTACCTTCTCCACCAAATCTCCAGCCTAGCACAGTGCCTGGCACATCCTAAGTGCTCAATAAATGCCTCGAATACATGAATCTTTTTGTCTTTCACACCAAGCTCATAAATTTCCAAGTCTTCTGTCACTGTCTCCAGTTCCAAGTTCAAACTCTTCTCAGCATTTGAGTCTTTCTTTGATCTGGGCTTAACCTTACTCATCATTTCATACTACTAACTCAACTCTCTATCCGGATGGCCTTTGCTAATTCCTTGCATGAAAACGATACTTTTTCCTAACCTTGGCTCAGTTCTCCAGAACCTGGAACTCACACTTTCCTTGGGCCAGTAAACATCATCTTTCAAGGCTGATCTCACTTCCCACCTGTTCCATGTATGGCTACCAGCACTACCTACTGGCAGAGCAGGACATCGTCCTAGTTGGATTCTCTTCAGTTTTCAACTGGTCTACGAAACCTTCCCTCTCTAGCTACACCTCAGACACCTCCAGGACATGTATCGAATCCTTTCTCTCTCTTCTTTCCTCTTCACGGCCACAAAACAGCATCCTGCATGCGAGCAGGACTTCATTAATTTCTGTGCAACCAATAAATCAGCCTGGCTGAAATTCTGGTGGCAAACTCAGGGATAGAATGATCTGGGATATGTCACCTGAGAAGGGCAACTCTGGGATCCATACCCCTGTCCAGGCTCTACTAACTCCGGCAGGCAAGGTTACCCCCTATTCCGAGGAACCCCACTGTCTTCCCAGCGTGGGCCGGGATTCTGAGTCCTGAAGGTCACAAGGCTGGAGACGGGGGACACCCCAGAACCACGATACCCTCCGCTGCCCTCAACTTTACCCAGAGTAGAGCCTCCTCTGTATGTGCCTAGCCCTCGTCCGGAGAGGCACGGGCCCAGGCGGAGGCGCAACGCCCTCCGAAGCATGGCCCTGCTGTTCTGGGCCGCTAGGAGAGAAGCACCTTACCGGGGTACAGTTCCAGCCTGCAGTCACAGCTACGCGCCGCCAGTCGTTCATTTGAGCACTCCCATTGGCCAACGACGCCTCCGGGCCCCGCCCCTCCGCCCTATAGGCGGTCGGTCCCTCCCGTGACATGCTGAGAGCCCCGCCCAGGCCCGCCCCCACCCCCCATTGGCCAGCTGGGCGCCTACGTCAGTCCTGCGCGCCCGTGGGCGGAGCCGGGGAGGGTTGCGGGCGGTGCTGAGCGGAAGTGCGGCTGCGCCGGTTTCCGGGGCCGCTGGTGTGACGTGTCCAGTGCTTGGCGCAGCAGGAAGCGGCAGCGATCGAGGCCTGAGTTCCCGGCGCCGGCCCCGGCTCCTTTCCCGCTGCCGCCATGCTCGACTTCTTCACCATTTTTTCCAAAGGCGGGCTCGTTCTCTGGTGCTTTCAGGGCGTGAGCGACTCATGCACCGGACCCGTTAACGCGTTAATTCGTTCCGTGCTGCTGCAGGTACCGCCCCCGCGGGATCAGAACTCCAGGCTCGTCTCCCTCCCTCCTGACCCGACCCCTAGCCCCCTTTGACTGATCCCGGGCCTCCCTCTCACCCTGTCGGCCCACCTCAAACTGGCCGCTCGCTCGTATCCGGGACTCCACTTCTTTCTCCCGCTCCTATCAGACCATCCCGCAACTTTGTGATGTCCCCTCCCCCCTCCGCTTTCTGGGACTCTGGCAGGATTCCGTAGTCTATTGAGACCTCCCTTCGTTCCCCATTTTCACTGCCACCGGCTTGCTTTTCTGTTGTCGCAAAGGCTGGGTGGGATAAAGGGTGAAAGAACGTCTTTTAAGAAGTGTAGATAGTGTCCGACTGCCGGTAAACCTGATTGTTTACATGAGGACTCCCTTCTCGCTCGCACATGTCGGTCCCTCCCACCTTTCCCCTCCTCGCCCCCAGCTGGGCGTCTACACTTTTCTCCCAGGTGGAATGCTGGAGAGCAGTGCCCCTGAATCTTTTGGCCCTGGGGGACAGGTTTGAGTTTAGGGGAATGTCTGGTTCCTTCCCGAAGGGGCCCAACTCCAGGTGTTTGAGGGAACAGTCTGAACTCTGAGATATACTCTTTTTCCAGGAGAGAGGAGGTAACAACTCCTTCACCCATGAGGCACTCACTCTCAAGTATAAACTGGACAACCAGTTTGAGTTGGTGTTTGTGGTAAGTGAGGGTATTTTAGAGGGGTAACGATTACATTGACAGGCAGTCCTGATGATTCAGAAAATCCTGATTAATTACACCCAGTGTCTACGATGAACTAACTGAGAAAACAAGGAGGGTGGAGGGGGAAAGGGAAGCCGCTCTTGGGCCCAGTCAGAGGGCTTGGCTGCTCCTCAGGTCAGGGAAACCTGCCAGGGGGCTGAGCCAGTCCCTGGAGGCCTGGGTCGAGTTGTCCCATGTTCTNCCATCTAATCCTGTCGCCCCCTTCGGCTCCTGCCTTCAATCTTTCCCAGCATCAGGGTCTTTTCCAATGAGTCTATCATAGCTAGAATGACCTCTTCTGAACATTAATCTAATCAAACACTCTTTTGCTTAGAACCTTCCATGGCTTTCCATCACTCTAAGGATAAAGGTTCAAAAGCTTTCACGTGGCCTGTGAGACACTGCCCGATCTAGCTCTTGTTCACCTTGTCTTCCCAGAATCCTCCAACCTCACCCCTTCATTTCTGCCACAGAGGACCCACACAGGTGTTCTCTCTGCTTTGAAACTCTGCACTCACTTCTTTGCCCAGTTAACTCCTTGGTTCCTTTAGATCTCAGCTCGGTTATCATTTTCTCAGGAATTCCTGACCTCCCCTAGACTATTCCAAGTAATCCTGTTATTATCTCCTAGCTCAGTGAACTGTTCTTTCACTACATGCAGCACACTTGCAACTTTAAACTCATTTGTGATTGCTTCATACTGTGCTTTGTCTACCTTCTCCACCAAATCTCCAGCCTAGCACAGTGCCTGGCACATCCTAAGTGCTCAATAAATGCCTCGAATACATGAATCTTTTTGTCTTTCACACCAAGCTCATAAATTTCCAAGTCTTCTGTCACTGTCTCCAGTTCCAAGTTCAAACTCTTCTCAGCATTTGAGTCTTTCTTTGATCTGGGCTTAACCTTACTCATCATTTCATACTACTAACTCAACTCTCTATCCGGATGGCCTTTGCTAATTCCTTGCATGAAAACGATACTTTTTCCTAACCTTGGCTCAGTTCTCCAGAACCTGGAACTCACACTTTCCTTGGGCCAGTAAACATCATCTTTCAAGGCTGATCTCACTTCCCACCTGTTCCATGTATGGCTACCAGCACTACCTACTGGCAGAGCAGGACATCGTCCTAGTTGGATTCTCTTCAGTTTTCAACTGGTCTACGAAACCTTCCCTCTCTAGCTACACCTCAGACACCTCCAGGACATGTATCGAATCCTTACTTTCTCTTCTTTCCTCTTCACGGCCACAAAACAGCATCCTGCATGCGAGCAGGACTTCATTAATTTCTGTGCAACCAATAAATCAGCCTGGCTGAAATTCTGGTGGCAAACTCAGGGATCGAATGATCTGGGATATGTCACCTGAGAAGGGCAACTCTGGGATCCATACCCCTGTCCAGGCTCTACTAACTCCGGCAGGCAAGGTTACCCCCTATTCCGAGGAACCCCACTGTCTTCCCAGCGTGGGCCGGGATTCTGAGTCCTGAAGGTCACAAGGCTGGAGACGGGGGACACCCCAGAACCACGATACCCTCCGCTGCCCTCAACTTTACCCAGAGTAGAGCCTCCTCTGTATGTGCCTAGCCCTCGTCCGGAGAGGCACGGGCCCAGGCGGAGGCGCAACGCCCTCCGAAGCATGGCCCTGCTGTTCTGGGCCGCTAGGAGAGAAGCACCTTACCCGGGTACAGCTCCAGCCTGCAGTCACAGCTACGCGCCGCCAGTCGTTCATTTGAGCATTCCCATTGGCCAACGACGCCTCCGGGCCCCGCCCCTCCGCCCTATAGGCGGTCGGTCCCTCCCGTGACATGCTGAGAGCCCCGCCCAGGCCCGCCCCCACCCCCCATTGGCCAGCTGGGCGCCTACGTCAGTCCTGCGCGCCCGTGGGCGGAGCCGGGGAGGGTTGCGGGCGGTGCTGAGCGGAAGTGCGGCTGCGCCGGTTTCCGGGGCCGCTGGTGTGACGTGTCCAGTGCTTGGCGCAGCAGGAAGCGGCAGCGATCGAGGCCTGAGTTCCCGGCGCCGGCCCCGGCTCCTTTCCCGCTGCCGCCATGCTCGACTTCTTCACCATTTTTTCCAAAGGCGGGCTCGTTCTCTGGTGCTTTCAGGGCGTGAGCGACTCATGCACCGGACCCGTTAACGCGTTAATTCGTTCCGTGCTGCTGCAGGTACCGCCCCCGCGGGATCAGAACTCCAGGCTCGTCTCCCTCCCTCCTGACCCGACCCCTAGCCCCCTTTGACTGATCCCGGGCCTCCCTCTCACCCTGTCGGCCCACCTCAAACTGGCCGCTCGCTCGTATCCGGGACTCCACTTCTTTCTCCCGCTCCTATCAGACCATCCCGCAACTTTGTGATATCCCCTCCCCCCTCCGCTTTCTGGGACTCTGGCAGGATTCCGTAGTCTATTGAGACCTCCCTTTGTTCCCCATTTTCACTGCCACCGGCTTGCTTTTCTGTTGTCGCAAAGGCTGGGTGGGATAAAGGGTGAAAGAACGTCTTTTAAGAAGTGTAGATAGTGTCCGACTGCCGGTAAACCTGATTGTTTACATGAGGACTCCCTTCTCGCTCGCACATGTCGGTCCCTCCCACCTTTCCCCTCCTCGCCCCCAGCTGGGCGTCTACACTTTTCTCCCAGGTGGAATGCTGGAGAGCAGTGCCCCTGAATCTTTTGGCCCTGGGGGACAGGTTTGAGTTTAGGGGAATGTCTGGTTCCTTCCCGAAGGGGCCCAACTCCAGGTGTTTGAGGGAACAGTCTGAACTCTGAGATATACTCTTTTTCCAGGAGAGAGGAGGTAACAACTCCTTCACCCATGAGGCACTCACTCTCAAGTATAAACTGGACAACCAGTTTGAGTTGGTGTTTGTGGTAAGTGAGGGTATTTTAGAGGGGTAACGATTACATTGACAGGCAGTCCTGATGATTCAGAAAATCCTGATTAATTACACCCAGTGTCTACGATGAACTAACTGAGAAAACAAGGAGGGTGGAGGGGGAAAGGAAAGCCGCTCTTGGGCCCAGTCAGAGGGCTTGGCTGCTCCTCAGGTCAGGGAAACCTGCCAGGGGGCTGAGCCAGTCCCTGGAGGCCTGGGTCGAGTTGTCCCATGTTCTGGACCGGCATGTAAACAGATCTGTTGGCTCTGTTCCTTCCCCTGAACAGGTAGGTTTTCAGAAGATCCTAACACTGACGTATGTGGACAAGTTGATAGACGACGTTCACCGGCTGTTTCGAGACAAGTACCGCACTGAGATCCAACAGCAGAGTGCCTTAAGTCTATTGAATGGCACTTTCGATTTCCAGAATGACTTTCTGCGGCTCCTTCGGTGAGAGGCCTCCCCTCTGCAAAATCAATTTCTGAGACTTGATGAGTTCCTTTCCTTCCCAAGAGTGGGTAGTACGCTGTGGGTTGAAAGGGGCTCCTGAGTTCGCTTCCCAGTGCTGATTGCCTGCTTGGTGTGAGGGCCCTTCCCCTGGATGTAGACTGTCCACCTTCTCTCTTTGGGCTTCCCTGGTGGCTCAGATGGTGAAGAAAACCTGCAATGTGGGAGACCCAGGTTTGATCCCTAGCTTGGGAAGGTCCCCTGGAGAAGGAAATGTCAACCCACTCTAGAATTCTTGACTGGAGAATCCCATGGACAGAGGAGCCTAGCCCACCAGGCTCCTCTGTCCATAGGATTGCAGAGTCAGACACGACTGAAGTGACTTAGCACGAACTTTTCTCTTTAGTGAAGCAGAGGAGAGCAGTAAGATCCGTGCTCCCACTACCATGAAGAAATTTGAAGATTCTGAAAAGGCCAAGAAACCTGTGAGATCCATGATTGAGACACGGGGAGAAAAGCCTAAGGAAAAAGCCAAGAATAACAAAAAAAACAAGGGAGCCAAGAAGGAAGGTGAGTTTGAACTTGGACATCCAGGGCCATGAGAAGTTGTTAAGGCGGCACTGAAGTGGTTCCCTGTCCTTCCCTTTGTCGTTGTTTGCCTCCCTGGCTCAGGTGCCCGCCACCCTCATTATCGTCCTCAATCTCGGAGATCCTCCAGGTGTTTCTTCATAGTTTTCTCTGAATGATCTGGGAGGCTTTTCCCCATTTGTCTATTTTGTTGGAATTTGGTGTTGTTTTTTTTTTTTTTTTTTTTCAGTGAGTTTTCTCCTTGACAGGTTCTGATGGCCCTCTGGCTACTAGCAAAGCAGCCCCCGCAGAAAAGTCAGCTCTCCCAGTAGGACCTGAGAACGGGGAGGAACTTTCCAAAGAGGAGCAGATCCGCAGGAAGCGGGAAGAGTTCATTCAGAAGCATGGGAGGGGTATGGAGAAGTCCAGGTGAGCAGCCCAGCTTTGCCCTAAGCTTTTGCTATCCAAACACATTAGGGGCAAGGGAGTCCTTGTCTCTGAGGTGGATGCTGCCTCTCCTGCTTCTCCACTGTAACCCTCTGTACTGTAACCCTTCACAGCAAATCCAGTAAGTCAGATGCTCCCAAGGAGAAGGGCAAAAAGGCACCCCGCGTGTGGGCACTGGGAGGCTCTGCTAACAAGGAAGTTCTGGACTACAGCACTCCCACCACCAACGGAGCCCCCGAAGTGGCCCCGCCCGAGGACATCAGCTTGGTAAGAGGTAGCAGGGGCCAGAGTGAGGGTTACCGGTAATAAGCAGCAGAGGAGGAAGGAGATGAGGGCAGTCCCCTTGATTCCTTGGAGCCAGAGGGTGGGTTACATTTAAAAAATGGAGCTTCTGGAGTCAAAGGGGCAGAGCAGTGTAAGACAGGGTCACTCCAGGCTTCCCTCCCCGCCAGCTCATGGTTTCCCGATCCCTTCTTCCTCTCCCCACACCCTCCAGATTCGAGGGACTGGGCCCGGGAGGCAGCTTCAGGATCTGGACTGCAGCAGCTCAGATGATGAAGGAGCTGCTCAGAATTCCGCCAAACCGAGGTATGGGATTTGGTGGCGGGTGGCGGGTATGGCTCCAGAAGGGATAGGACTTGCTGATGCCTGCTGGCTTTCTGTGCATCTGTGGTTTTCTGTGCCTGCAGTGCTACCAAGGGGACTCTGGGTGGCATGTTTGGGATGCTGAAGGGCCTTGTGGGTTCCAAGAGCTTGACTCGTGAAGACATGGAATCTGTGCTGGACAAGATGCGTGACCATCTCATTGGTGAGTCAGGACAGGGTAGACTCGTGTTTGGGGGGATAAGGATGGTGTGGGAGAAAGGGCTGTAATTGGGGTCGTTCACTCCTCCCGGGGCACTCACCCACGCTTGTCCCCCTCCTTAGCTAAGAACGTGGCAGCAGACATTGCCGTCCAGCTCTGTGAATCCGTGGCCAACAAGTTGGAAGGGAAGGTGATGGGGACATTCAGCAGTAAGTGTCTCCCCAGACCCGGAAGTGCTTGGGTGGAGGTTATGAAGTCACCACCATTCTTATTACGTGCATAACTTTTGACAAACTATAATCTCTCAATCTCTGTTGTTTCACCTAGACTTCAGGTGTTCATGACATCTAGCTTAAGAGGATTTGAATCAATTACCTGTCAGGTGCTTAGGGCTGTCAGATACGGTGTGGATTCCTGGGCAGGATCCTAGTTCCCTTTAGCTCAGCAAGATGCCAGGTGTTTGGAGCACCCGACTTGGGCTTCATGGGTATACCCCCCTGCCCCACCCCCAGCGGTGACTTCCACGGTCAAGCAAGCTCTGCAGGAGTCCTTGGTGCAGATTCTACAGCCGCAGCGCCGCGTAGACATGCTCCGGGACATCATGGACGCCCAGCGTCATCAGCGCCCGTACGTGGTCACTTTCTGTGGTGTGAACGGCGTGGGGAAGTCTACCAACCTTGCCAAGGTGAGTGCGGTTCCCAGCCTGAGTCTGACATTGTTTCTGCTGCTTTTTCCTTCTCTGCTGCTTTGGGGCTGGCTGACAGTTCTGCCTCTTTCGCAGATCTCCTTCTGGCTGTTAGAGAACGGCTTCAGTGTCCTCATCGCTGCCTGTGACACGTTCCGTGCCGGGGCTGTGGAACAGCTGCGTACGCACACCCGGCGTCTGAGCGCCCTGCACCCCCCCGAGAACCATGGCGGCCGCACCATGGTGCAGTTGTTTGAGAAGGGCTACGGCAAGGATGCTGCCGGCATTGCCATGGAGGCCATTGCCTTCGGTACAGTGCACAGGAAGCGCGGAGCTTGTGTGGGCCCCTTTGCTCCGGGGGTTCTCTTGGAACTTGCAGAGGACCAGGGTTACCTAACCACCAACTTTCTGCTCAGTAGCAGCTCAGAGTTAGTGATATGCCATGCCATGCTCCACTTTGGGGTAACGTGTAGTGCAGGCAAACCTCATATATTCGTTTTGTTATCTCAATATTTGGTCACCTTTATCCTCCTGCTAGGGCTTCCCAGGTGTGGCTCAGTGGTAAAGCATCTGCCTGCCAATGCAGGAGACATAAGAGATGCAGGTTCCACCCCTGGGTCGGGAAGATCCCCTGCAGGAGGAAATGCAACCCACTCCAGTATTCTTGCCTAGGAAATTCATGGACAGAGGATCCTGGCGGGCTACAGTCCACTGAGTTGCAAAGAGTCAGGCACACCAAGTGTACACACACACCCGCCTGCTCTCCTTTCCCTAAATGTGCTTAATGACAGAGTGTGGAAATTCTTTCTTACATTACTTTGTAACTTGATTCAGAACCTAAGGAAATAAACAGGCAGACTTTTAATAGGGCCAGTTTAGGACCTGTTGAGAGGAAGCTGGAAATGAGTTTAACAGTCCAGGAGTTTTGAGTTGACCACTTTTTTCTTTCTAGCACGTAACCAAGGCTTTGATGTGGTGCTGGTGGACACAGCTGGCCGCATGCAAGACAACGCTCCCCTGATGACTGCCCTGGCCAAGCTCATCACTGTCAACACACCCGACCTGGTGCTGTTTGTGGGGGAGGCCTTAGTAGGCAACGAGGCCGTGGACCAGCTGGTGAGGGCTCGGGCCTGGTTCTCTTCCCAGCCTCAGCTCTGGCCAGTTAGGTATGTTATATTTATATCATATTTCTCCTTTCAGGTCAAGTTCAACAGAGCCTTGGCTGACCATTCTATGGCCCAGACACCTCGGCTCATTGACGGCATTGTCCTTACCAAATTTGATACCATTGATGACAAGGTAAACATGGACGACGCAGGGCAAAGTGGACCAGGAAGGGGAATGGCTGTCCTTCACAGAGGGGTGGAGGCTCAAAGGGCACGTGGGTTCCAAAGCCTCCTGTTGCTGAGGAAGTGAAAAGGCAGGGTCCAGAGATGACTGGGTATCTGTCTCTGCTTCAGGTGGGAGCTGCGATTTCTATGACCTACATCACAAGCAAACCCATCGTCTTCGTGGGCACTGGCCAGACCTACTGTGACCTACGCAGTCTAAATGCCAAGGCTGTAGTGGCTGCCCTCATGAAGGCTTAATGTGGCTCTTGCCTGATACCAAATCACCGCTTCCCCCAAAGTCCCTATCCCTGTATCAAGAATGTGCTTTAGAGTATGTGAGCAACTTGTCTTCAGTGTAGTTCAAAGGCAGAGTGAGGGGGGCTCCAGGGCCTACAGCCCCTCCTAACCCCACTCTCTGTTCAGCCCAGCCTCCACCTGCAAGGAGGGCCTAATCATGTTACAGTCACTGCCCACTACCCATCCCCACCCCACCCCCGCACTCTTCCCTCTTCCTAATCCAGCATCCCTCACTCTGCCTACAGACTCGGTCTCATTACAGCTTTGACCAACGGTTAGTAGATCCAACACCAGAGCTCTGCTATTAGTGTGGTCACAGGGACGTCCGAGCATCGTCCCCGCTCCATTAGAGAAGAGGCTTGAGAGCCTGCTCTGGGTCTCGATGGCCCCTCTCCTCCGTAGGACACACAGCATTCAGGTCTGCAGGGCCAGGATAACACCCCCACACTGTGGCAGTGTATGGCCTCTTCTTAATTGCTGCTAATTCAGTGATCCCTTCCCCTTTTCCCCAAAGCCTCAGCGAGGCCAGTGTGATGCGTTACAGATGAGTGAGAGGGGTCCCTGCCTCCCACAGAAGTAAAAGGAGCCGCGCCGCAGTGTTGCATTGGGCTTCTCAGCCTCCAAGACCTCCTCCCACTTCCAGAATCCACATGTAACTCTGCATGTTCCCCTTCCCGGGAGAAGACCAACTGCCGGAAGGGGTACACGTTGCCCCCTCCGCCGTCTGCTCCCGGGCGGATCCTGGCTCCTCCTCCTCTACAGTGCCTGGTGGACAAGCGCTACGTTGACGAATACAGACCTTGTTAAGACTTGTCCTGTAGCTTGGTATTACAGATGTGCTATTAGTGCAATAAGGTGAAGGCTGTCTGCCCAGAGAAAGACATAATTTATATGAGAAAATAAATTTCATAAGTAAATGGCCTTTTGGGTCTTGGAGTCATTTTACAAAGGATTCAAAACTAAAATCCTACAGCACACTAACTAGAGTTTCTAGGGTACATGGCACAAAGGGAAACGGGGATTGATAATGTGGAGGAATCAGGTGAAAATCAGCGCTTGTCCCAAGATCACCTTCCCGACAGGGTACAAGAATAGAACCTTAAAAATGTAAATTTGGCCTGTACCTTTGCAGGTCAGGAGTTTTCCAAAGTGACTCAAAGTAGAGCTGGGGCCCTGGGAAGTAAATGAAGAAGCTTTTAATATTACAGCTCAATTATGTAAAATACTGTACACTGTAAAAGGCCTAGAAAACTAGAGCTTCAAGTCATATTTTAAAAAAGCCATTAAGCTTAATTGAAAAACCAAGTACAGAGTACAAAACTGCCACAAGGGCCACGGCAGACCCGTGGCGTCGGGAGCCCAAGTCCTCTGCAGCCACGGTCGGTGGAGACGTCCTGTTGACCTGCTGTGTAGACACAGCCTGTTCAGCCTGAGGTGGGGTGGGGGCTCCATTTGGGCCCCTTGTCACTTGGGTATTGAACTGGAACAGGCTGCAGAGGAACGACCGGTCATGAAGGATTAAGTTGGACATCTCCGCTAACCCCCAGCTTTCGGCCTCTGGGTATTGCTACTTCCTAGGAGCTGCTTCAGGTTCTTGTAAGTTCACTTGTGAAACACTCCACAGTAGGCCCTGACAGCTTGATCTAATGGTGGCGGTTCCTCTAGCCCTCTCAGGTACTATGGTCTGCAGAGAGAAAAAAGATGGTAAGTGAAGTTTCACTGGTCAGGTTTACCCACCTAAAGCTGCAGAAACTGAAGTCAAGCTTAACCTTTCAGAGGACAAAACACCAAATACTAGGAAACCTGTGAATGGACTTGGTAGGAAAATCCAGACTCTACAGGTAGGAGAGCCAAGTCATTCTTCTCCAGGGTCTTAACTGAGCTCTGGGAAAACATTTTCTGCTGACAAATGGTAGAACAGGTAACAGAATACCTCTTATTTCACTGTGTGCTGTAGACGAGCCATTCAGCTGGCCTTCTCTCACGATCGCTGCTGAACAGAACAGACATCAGTATCAGACAATATGACTGAACAGCTAAAACTCAGCAACAGGAAAGCAGCCAACTAAAGGGAGGTGAAAGCACATGGTCTGACCAAGAAGGATGGAATTATTCCTAACGCACAGCCGTGAGGTTGCTGTGAAGTTGCTCAGTCGTGTCTGACTCTGCGACCCCATGGACTGTAGCCTACAGGGCTCCTCCCTCCATGGAATTCTCCAGGCAAGAGTACTGCAGTGGATTGCCATTTCCTTCTCCAGGGGACCGATCCCGACTCAGGGATCGAACCCGGGTCTCCTGCATTCCAGGCCGACGCTTTAACCTCTGAGCCACCAGGGAAGCCCAGGCAGGGGCATAACCAGGTTAGTCTTCACACTGTTGTACTAGATGACAGGGAAGCACTGAGGGAGGTCCCTGAGTGCACTAACACTCCTTGTGCAAAAACAAGTGTGTCCCTAACTAGTCCAGAAGGCCAAGTTTAGGTAAGTAAAACTCCTCCGGCCGGGGAGGACAGGAAGCGGCATGCAAGGGGGCGAACTCAACCAAGCAGAAGAGGGACTAGTAACTGAGCTAACACCCCCAGAACGGGCTTAGAGCCTGGCTGTCTGATACAGCGCTGCTGGCCACGTGTGCTGTTTAGTTCTAAACTGAAAACTAACTTCTTCAGGGACTTCCCTGGAGGTCCAGTGGTTAGGACTCCGCACTTCCGCTGCGGGGGGTGGGGGTGGGGAGTGGGGGGGGGTGGGTTCAGTCTCTGGCTGGGGAACTGAGATTCCACAAGCGGCATGGTGTGGCCCAAAAAGAAAGTCTGTTCCTCGGTCACACTTAACTGCACTTCAAAACTCAATGGCCGCGTGTGGCTTGTGGTTACAGTACTGGACAGAGATGACAGAATACTTCAGTCACCGCAGAAAACTTCTTTTGGACAGCACTGGAATAAATAATGTGTAGGAAGACGTTTCAAACTGAATACACAGGAGAAAAGAATAGCCAGAAACATGGACAGCTGGAGTAAAAATAAGCAAGAGACGGCGCTCGAACACACAAATTGGGATTCCCCTCTTGGAAACCACTAGAGCAGTATCTATCAGCCATAAAATGTTACCTCTGACCTAGTAATTATACTGAGAATCCAGCCTATGGAAATTACTGGCAAAAGGAAAAACTCCAGGGATGAAGATGTGTTCACTGCAACAGTGCTTACAGTAGAAAAAAAACTAGATATTGCCTAATACAGGGGAATAATTAGGTAACTGTGACAGTGGGTTATAACACAATCTTTTACTGGCTATGAAGACTGCAGCCATGTGGGGAGATGTATGGTATATATCACTGAATTTAAAAAGTACCAGAACTGTATATATATTTTGTTTACAACCATGAGGAAATGCACAAGGAAAACTTAGCTGAAATATACCAAAGTAACTGCTTTTGTGATAGTAGTGAATTATAAAAGAATTACCTTCTTTTCCCCATTACTTGATTTTCCTGAAATAAATGTACTTGCAGCCTACAGAATCTTTCAACCTAAATAATTTTCACTATGCAAAAGTGGACAGAGCACAGTGCCCGGTACAGAGCAAGAGCTCAGGGTTATAAAACAACAGCAGTGAAAGACCTCTGACCTCTCATTGGTATTTATCTATAGACTCAAAAAATAACTGTGGATGGAAGGTAAATTTGACTTGAAGTGTTTTTAACCTAAAACTGCTCTGCTAGATTTCAGATCACAAACTGCATTCTAATTAAAGCCCCTGACCACATGGAAAATCCTTGATGCTTAACAATTCACAATACCCTTATAAGTGGTACAGAGAAGGCAATGGCAACCCACTCCAGTACTCTTGCCTGGCAAATCCCATGGATGGAGGAACCTGGTAGGCTGCAGTCCATGGGGTTGTTAGGAGTCAGACACGACTGAGCGACTTCACTTTCACTTTTCACTTTCATGCATTGGAGAAAGAAATGGCGACCCACTCCAGTGTTCTTGCCTTGAGAATCCCAGGGACGGGGGAGCCTGGTGGGCTGCAATCTGTGGGGTCGCACAGAGTCGGACATGACTGAAGCAGCTTAGCAGCAGCAACAATGAGTGGTAACTTCATGGGGAGTCGCTCTGCTAGGAAGCCCAGGCAGCTAAGGACAGTCTGTGCAGTTTCGCAATACTTCTGATGACTTTTGTCAATAAAAGACTTGGTGTAGGAAGAGCTGTTCGGCGGAATTTTGTTCTCTTCACCTTAGCATCTTCCTGGCTAGAAGATCTCCAGAACACGGATCAAAAGAACGAAGTGTGTGCTCCTTGCCCAGTGGACAAGCCTACTGAGGGTCCGTCCTACGGGCAAACAGGAGAAGGTTCTGGAATACTGCAGGACAGCAAAACACCCAGAAAGGCCAGCAAACTGCTCTCACAAAAAAGACACACTGGAAAACTCCCTTTTTTAAGGGTTTTTAAAAGTCTTCTGTGAAAAGGGGTAGACTTAGTTTTCAAAATGTTTAGTTATGGTGATGCCTCTTACAAATCTTGTTCCATCAAAACAGAGCCATGGATAATCACAGACTGTGGAATGTCTCATCACAGGAGAATCCCATTGCATAGGACAAGTTCTCTCTCTCTTAAACTACCCATCCTTTAAGAGGCCCCTACTGCAAGGAGATCAGCCCTGGGATTTCTTTGGAGGGAATGATGCTAAAGCAGAAACTCCAGTACTTTGGCCACCTCATGCGAAGAGCTGACTCACTGGAAAAGACTTTGATGCTGGGAGGGATTGGGGGCAGGAGGAGAAGGGGACAACAGAAGATGAGATGGCTGGATGGCATCACTGACTCGATGGACGTGAGTCTGAGTGAATTCCGGGAGTTGGTGATGGACAGGGAGGCCTGGCGTGCTGCGATTCATGGGGTCGCAAAGTCGGACACGACTGAGCGACTGAACTGAACTGAAGATGCATTCAGATTGACCATGAAAATGCATATTAGCAAATAACTTTTCAAGAACATATTCTACATAACAGCAGCAAAGTTTCTTTGGAACTGTGTGCTGAGTCAGAATGGGCATACCTTGGGGCCCGGCTTTATTCAAAGTAAGGTTTTAAAAAGCATTCTCCGATTTAGCTATACCAAAAAGCTTTGCATTTGGTAGGCTGTTTGGAAGCTTGCCTGGAGCCATTAGTAAACGGAAACGTTTAACCGCATTTGGCTTTCTGGTTAGAAGTGAGAGGTAAAATGTCACGTGAATGGTACCCCTAACAGACTGTAATGTCACCATAACAGTTTCCACATAACATTTTTGCAGCGGTTTTTTTCTGTTTATAAAGACAAAGCATAATCATAAAAAATAGGATTTTCATATTTCATAACATAGGAAAAAATATTTTTAAAAAACACGTTAATTCCTACTGCATAGAGATAACCACAGTTAATTTTCTAAGCATCATGCCAGGCATTTCTCTATGGTATTGTTTAGTCGCTCAGTCATGTCCAACTCTTTGCAACCCCATGGACTGTAGCCCGCCAGATGCCTCTGTCCATGGGATCTCCCAGGCAAGGATACTGGAGTGGGTTGCCATTTCCTCCTCCAAGGGATCTTCCCGACCCAAGGGTCGAAGCAGCACCTTCTGCATCGACAGGTGGATTCTTTATGGCACCAGAGAATCCATAAGGCACACCAAAGGAAACAGAAAGCATCTACACTCTCGTTCGCCAGGCAAGTGGGGAAGCGACGTGAAGTCGCTCAGTCGTGTCCGACTCTGCGGCCCCACGGACTGCCGCCTACTACGCGCCTCTGCCCATGGGGTTCTCCAGGCAAGAGTACTGGAGTGGGTTGCCACTGCCTTCTCCAGTGGATCTTCCTGACCCAGGGCTCAAACCCAGGTCTTCCACACTGTAGGTAGATGCTTTACCATCTGTATGCCAGGGACTGGGATATAAAAATGCATTTTACAACCTGCATTTTATTTTTTCCACTCAGAATATTATATCTCTGACATTATTTTGGGCAGTAAAAGCATTTTTTATTTTGTGGCTTCATATGTATTTAATATTTAATCAATTAATAAATGGTGTATTTATAGAAACACCTATTTTCTGGAACATTTTAGGTTGCTTCCAATTTTTGCCATTTATCTACAACCCTGATTACATCCCCACACCTATATCTTTGTGCAACTGTGTCGTATAATTGTATAAGTGTCCAGTGATCTCCTTTAGGAGAAATTTCTAAGATAGATTTTATTGAGAGGGATTTCTGGGTCAAAGGTTTTAAAATTTTGAACATATTCCAAATTTACCCTTCAGAAAAGTTGTACTAACTTTACCTTCCCACCAAAATTGCACAGATATATTTTTTTCCTCACAGCCTTAGCCAAAAGGGAGTTACCATTCTTCCCTATTTTTCAAATCTAAATTCTTTCTTTTTTAAAATTTATTATTTTTGGGGGGGAGAAATATCAATAACCTCAGATATACAGATGACACCATCCTTATGGCAGAAAGTGAAAAAGAACAAAAGAGCCTCTTGATGAAAGTGAAAGAGGAGAGTGAAAAAGTTGGCGTAAAGCTCAACATTCAGAAAACTAAGATTACGGCATCTGGGCCCATCACTTCATAGCAAATAGATGGGGAAACAGTAGAAACAGTGGCTGACTATTTTTTTGGGCTCCAAAATCACTGCAGATGGTAACTGTAGCCATGAAATTAAAAGATGCTTACTCCTTGGAAGGAAAGTTATGACCAACCTAGACAGCATATTAAAAAGCAGAGACATTACTTTGTCAACAAAGGTCCATCTAGTCAAGGCTATGGTTTTTCCAGTGGTCATGTATGGATGTGAGAGTTGGACTGTGAAGAAAGCTGAGCACAGAAGAATTGATGCTTTTGAATTGTGGTGTTGGAGAAGACTCTTGGGAGTCCCTTGGACTGCAAGGAGATCCAACCAGTCCATCCTAAAGGAGATCAGTCCTGGGTGTCCATTGGAGGGACTGATGGTGAAGCTGAAACTCCAATACTTTGGCCACCTGATGCAGAGAGCTGACTCATTCAAAAAGACCCTGATGCTGGCAAAGATTGAAGGCAGGAGGAGAAGGGGATGAGATGGTTGGATGGCATCACCGACTCAATGGACATGGGTTTGGGTAAACGCCGGGAGTTGGTGATGGACAGGGAGGCCTGGCGTGCCGCAGTCCATGGGGTCGCCAAGAGTTGGGCATGACTGAGCGACAGAGCTGAACTGCCCTGGGTCTCTGCTGCAGTGCACGGGCTCCAGGCTCAGCTGCCCCTCGGCCTGTGGGATCTTAGTTCTCCGACCAGGCGTCGAGCCCACCCCACCTGCACGGGAAGGGGCATTGCTAACCACTGGACTACCAGAGAAGTCCCCGAAATCTAAATTTCAATTGCATTTCACCAATTAGTCTAACCTGAAAACTAACCATGATCTCCCTTCATAATCTGGTTAGGATTATATTCTGCATCTTGGTGATGACCTGACCCACCACACACACATAACAGACTGAAGAACAGCTGCCCTCCGACCCCTCTGAGTCTCCAAATGCAACTTACCTGACCTTCCTCTTGTGGAGATCTCACATGTCAGTCGTTTGAAATATTCTGGAAGGTCAGCATAGTCATTTCCATAGGAGATGACCTTAATCCCTTTGTCCAGCATGTTTTCGCGAAGCTTCTTGAATTCATCCACATCTCCTCTCCGAACTAGCATGAAATGTTCTAAGTCAGATTTATGCTTGATGGCCTCCAGAAAAAGGGCTTGGAAAGTGGTGTCATCCACTGTCCAGCCACAGCCCAGGAAGAGGAATGACTTGTTTTCGTAGAGTTTCTGAATCTCTCTCTGGCAGGGAGAGAAACAACATGCAAGTCACACTGTAAAGACAGGTCCGAAATGGAAGCATCAGCGGGGCCGCAACTGCTGCCATCGAGCAGGCTGTGGCGACCAGTGAGCCGGCAAGAGCCAGAGGACAGAGCCTCCCGTGAAGGAGCACGACCTTCTCACCGTCTACTGCTGCACCCTGAGGACTCTTCTCAAACCGAATCTTCACCTGGCATTCTCCTGCAGGGTCTCTACTCAGGGTCTCCCGGGTCTACATCGTACAGTTTATTTTTTAGATCTGTGTGCCCAGAGGCCATTAAGGCAATCAGTAGTCTTCAGTGTATTCTACTCTCTCCGTTTTCTTGACCATATCTGCTTTTTCTGCTTTACAGACTGGGCCACGAATAGGCAGAGAATCCCATCACCAGAGCTGCTCAAAGAAAGCCTGACCCTCAGAACACTCACGAACATGTGCATACACTTTTAAGACATTTTTTAAAGACTGGTTTGATAGGGACCATTTTTAAAGTCTTTTACTGAATTTGTTACAACATTGTTTAATGTTTTGGTTTTTTGGCCGCAAGGCATGCGGGATCTTAGATCCTCGACCAGGGATCCAACCTGAGCCCCTGCATTGGATGGCAAAGTCTTAACCACTGAACTGCCAGGGAAGTCCCTGTGTGTATACATTTATACATACATGTATGTACATATATATCACACACACTACATATGGATAAAGTATTAGAAATGATTTTGCTTAAGGGATCACTCAGTGTCAGTTAAAGATAAAAGCTGTAACAGATGTCAGGGAAAAAATGGGTGACAAAAAGTCCCCTTGTGCTTTAAAAAACATCACATTTTCCTGGTCTATATTCACGAAGCCTCCATTTTGTTACCCTATTCAAATTTTAAAAAATTTTTGTCCAGTGATCAATAAGTGAGTAAGTATGATGAGTCAATACAAAGCCACCACCGTTTATATAAAACCTCTTTAGAATGTATGCTCTAGTAGTAACTGGTCAGTGAAAAACTGCACAAATTAGTCTTGGCACAGAGAGGGTTACTAGCACCACGTATGTGCGTCTGTGACTGCTCAGCTGCTCAATCGTGCCCGACTCTTTGTGAACCCAGCCAGGCTCCTCTGTCCATGGGATTTCCCAGGCAAGAATACTGAAGCGGGTTGCCATTTCCTTCTCCAGGGGATTTTCCCAACCCAGGGATTGAACCCGTGTCTCCTGTGTTCCTTGCACTGGCAGGCAGAGTCTTTACCACCGTGTCACCTGGGAAGATAATACCATGTATACCAAATGACGAATACAAATATATATTCTTTGTATGTGAAGATGCTGCCAGTTAACAGTGCCAGCTGCTGGCTGTCAATCAAGAACACAGTAAAACCACAGGGCCTGACACCTGAAGAGATGTCTGACATTTCCCAAGGTGGCACACACGTCCACAAGCTAAGAAGCACAGAAAAGAATGCTTGGCCTTCCAATGTTAACTGATGACGAGAAACTGTTGACCCTGGAAGCTCAGTGGTGTGTTCAGAAGGCTCCTAGGAAGGCTTTTCCAAGAGCAGCTAGGCCAGCACCACTTACCATAACTTCAGTATTCCTGAGCACATTCTGATAACCAGCTGGGTGAAGGACAATGCCACTCGGGTTGGTGTAGACCCCATGGATGTGTAAGACGCTCAGCTTCCGCTTCTCCTGAGCCCACTCAAGGACCTGCACAACATAAACACAGCTTAACCAGGAGGGCAGGGCTGAGCACCTGTTTTCAGGTCCCAGTGGGCAAGACAGTCATTTGAGGACCACGCTTCTGACACAACTCTCCAGCTTCATGATATCACAGGGCAAGAATGCGGCCACTCGATGTGGCCTTATCTCCTGAGCCCACTCAAGGACCTGCACAACATAAACACAGCTTAACCAGGAGGGCAGGGCTGAGCACCTGTTTTCAGGTCCCAGTGGGCAAGACAGTCATTTGAGGACCACGCTTCTGACACAACTCTCCAGCTTCATGATATCACAGGGCAAGAATGCGGCCACTCGATGTGGCCTTCGTACTTCAGGCATGACTGTTAGGAATGACGGCAAGTCTGGTAATTTCTCTTGCAAAGAAGCAATCAAAAGTCAGAATCTGTCATCATCTGCAGAAACCATAAGGCTCTTTCCACTGGTGATACACATGACAGCCACAGACGGCCCTTTCAGTAAGGATTCCCAAGACGTCACGCCTTCTAACGACTCCCTGGTCCAGCCCCCTTTCACATTTACTCCAGGCTCGGCCATATGGCTGGCTTTAGAAAACGGGGCATAGGCAAACAGGAGAAGACACTTGGAACATGTTGGCACAATGCGCCTTCTTTCTCTTTTGCTGCTTTTGGAACCCAGCTTCCACATGAAGAAGTCTGATGGCCCAGCCAACAGCCGGCACCGCCAGACACACACGCAAGGCTGCCTCACACCGCCCAGTCTGGCCCCCGGAGGACCCCGGTCATGTGGACAGCCTGCAGAACCAGCAGAACGGCCCAGCGGAGCCCACTAGCCCAGCTCAGGGGCCAACTTCACACTGTCATGGGCGAGCAAAGTGCTGTTTTACACCACAAAGTTTCAGGCTCTTTCTTGTGCCGCAATTGATAAGTAGCAAAAGAATCGCTTCAGTCACCTGTGAGTTACCTAAGAGGCCACCAAGGAAGACCCACCACTTAGATGCCAATGGTAAGGACCAACCAGGTCCCATGGTTTCCATTTTCCCAAGGACTTGAGACAGTATAAATTTGTTTTTATAACATTCTAGAGAAGCAAGGTATGGATTAGGGAAAAAAGAGGCACAGAGATTCAGAATCATAAGTATTACTAGGCTCTATTCTGACTACCAGTCAGTGGCTTTAACCCTTTCAATACTGCCCCTAATGGGGACGAACTACAAAAGCAAATCTTGAGACTCCAGGATGAAAATGAGAAGGAAAATTTCAAGTCTGATAGATATTCTTAACTTTATTTTTTGGCTGCACCTCGCAGCATGTGGGATCTTAGTCCCCTTACCAGGGATTGAACCTGCACTCTCTGTGATGAAAGCGTGGGTTCTTAACCACTCGACCACCAGGGAAGTCCAGGAAATCCTTAAGAAAGACCCTTATGCATCTGATGCTGGTCATGATCTTCAGAGATTATGTCAGAAACAGGATGGAAGTTGTTTCTCGCCATTCATTTTTAAATTTCATTCAATCGTTTATTCATTAACAAAATATTTACTGACCACCTAGTATGTGCCAAGTACTTTCTTACGCACCAGGGTAAGAAGGGATGACGTGGTCCCTGTCTAAATAGAGGTGCTATTCCTCTAGGGCAGACAACAACCCAAGATGAAAATGGAAAGTTACAACACGTACTCCATTGAAAAACTGAATCCAAAAATAAGGGTGGGTCCCTTTTAAATTAGGGTGGTCAGAGAAGACCTCTCGGAGGAAGTGATTCACCGTGGAGTCTTACAGGTGAAGAAGGAGCGGGCTGTACAAAGCTTGGGGGCAGCAGGAGGAAAACACTCCAGCCAGACAAAACCAGTCTTCTCAGCACCATTTCTCTGAATTGGATTTCCTTTTACAACCTGACTTCAAGGCCAGCAAAACCACAAAACTGGTATTACAGCCCCTGCCCCGGCCAGGGCAGTGCTACGACGATGCATGCCAGTGGGGGACATCACTGGTTTGCCCCAGCTCCACTTACATGGGCTCTAAGTGGGACGCAAAGGCAGCTTCCCAGGGAAACAAAGTATACAAGTGAAGTTACACAACCTGCAGGGCAGGACAATGAGACCCAGTGGAGATTCATAACCCTTTTTTTTTCCTCCCCTTCAATCATTACATCGCTGACATCTTTTTATGGCAATGAAAACATTTCCCGTTCATGGCTTTGGTGTATTTCATCAATCAATTTAATGGTGTCATCTATAGACTCTCCTATTGGTACTAGATTCCCAACTGCAAGCCCTAGCGACCATGGTAATACCAGCCTTCTCTCATTAGATGACAGAGGTGGGCATGCGTAATTTCATTACTATGAGAGCTGACTCAGGCATAGTATGGGCTACATAAAAAATGCCTGCTGAGGTGTCCGTTACATATTAACCTCATCCAGCTGTCACCTGGCCTGAAACTTGATCGTCAGACATCAGAAAGTAGTTTTGTACATTTCCAACAGATGCCATGAAGAATCTGTCCTAACAGAGAAACTAAATCAATACCACACCCACCTGATATTATCATCAAATGTTAACCATTTAGATCTTACAGTTCAAGTGGCTTCCTATCATCCTGCTTTAAAATTGGGTGAAACTGTCCAAACTCACAGAACTGAACACTTTTAAGATCTGTGCTCTTTACTGTACACTGATTTAATCTGAAAAAGCAACAATCCAACCAGGGATAAGAGTCTCCCTCTCTACCTTTCCATGAATAGAGTGCTATACAACATTCCAGCCAGAAAACAGTTGTTTCTGATGAGGAGTCAATCTGCTGGTCAGAAGAAGAGACAAGCTAAGCCTTTCCTGTTTACCTTCTTCTCATCGGTAAGGTCAAGGGATTCCAGCTGTTTGCCCTGATCTGCCGCATACAGTTCCAGGAGATTGTCAAAGTTTGTAGTTAATACCAGGGCTCCGTTTTCCATCAGGTGGAGAACTGATTGAAGTAGCTGCTTTCCAGAATCTTCCATCTTTGACTCCAAGTCATCAAATACTTCATATAAACAGTCCTTGAAAAATGTGGATCGGACATTACTAGTACGCTGGGGAGGGATATAAAAGGGAAAAGTTAGTTCTAGGCATTTTGGTAGGTCATTTGTTTTCATTAAATAATAGCAACTTTTTGACAAGTACTTTGCACTTAAAGGTAAAATACTTGTCTCCCTTACAGGGTGGATAGGGTATGTGCCAAGTGCCAACAGAGCACTCAGTCCGTATCAAGTGACGCAGACTATTACATCGTATGCAAAGCAGCATACACTCTGTAAATAGGCATATTTATGAATGAAGACAGTGGGCACGGCTAGGAGAGGTGGCTGTTAACAGACTAGAGGAAAGCAGAGGAAGAAAACAGAGCACCAACCACCCTTTAAACAGGCCTCAGGTCAGAAGACAACGCTTTCTGTTAAACTTTCCTTTTCCAGGGAATAAACACTAGACAGCTCTCAAGGTGGTCTAACATGTCTTTTTCTGATCCCAGGTGCTTTTTACAGATGCTGATGGATAAAGGACAAGTGGTTTAGCTTCTCCGTGCCTGTTTTTCCCTAGTATAATCCAGCAACTTGTTTACAAGTCTTCCAGGAAGAAAACTTATTCTATAATAAGAGGTTTCCAAAAACCTGCATTTTGCAACTGGTAAAAATACCAAACACTAATCAGTTCTGAACACACTCCTTGTTTTTTAACATATGGTTCATTTAAATAACTGCTTTCCCAGCTTTGTTTTGAATACATGTAAAATCTCTGAGGACTACTGAGGAAACAGAATATCAATCTCAAGTGAGAAGTTGGCTTTCTAACTTAAAAGACCAAGCAATCCCTGGGACCAAAGGAATCTGAAACAGGGAAGTAGCTATGTAATGTGCTATAATAAATATCTGATCTGTATCTTATTCCTGCAACACCATTCCTTAGATAATATCTAAGCAGAGAATCAGTTCTTAAAGGCCCCATTATTCCCCGCTCAAACTCCAAGTAACTGCAGCTAGCTGCTAGACAGCAGACAGCAATAATCTTTCTGTTAATCCTCAAAGCAGCCCCTTACCTTCCTGGTTTCACCTGTGTACCGTCCTAATAGCACTGTGCTCCAAAGAAGATCTGGTTCCACGGAACCAGGTACACAGATTCATAAAACATACTTCAATTTGCCAAATGTACCTCCTATTTTTCAAAGTGTTTTATAAAAATTACCCATTTTTTCATTGTATCTGCCAAATAAAGGGTAAATCACTTGCGCGGGAGAAACACCAGAGCGCAGAAGGCTGCCTCTGCTGGGGCTGACACAGCCAGGAGTTCGTCCGGTCCTGCTGGCCGCCGTTCTGGCCCTGTTGTCAGTGGCTCAGCCTCCTTTCCAGGGCTAACTGGACAGCAGAGCCCACAGTTTATGCGGCTAAGGACGTGGGTCACGTTTTCAGCTTCTGCTCATTCTCTCATATCACGGCATAAATTATTACATCCCATATTAGCAGCCCATGAACAATCAACTGGAGACTCTAATACTTACTCAGAATTAATGACCTGATCAGAAATAAACTCTAGTGACTGAACTTTACTACGTACAAGGGAAAGTGAAAGCACCAGTCGCTCAGTCATGTCTGACTCTACGACCCCATGGTCTGAAGCCTGCTAGGCTTCTCTGTCCATGGCATTCTCCAGGCAAGAACACTGGAGTGGGGAGCCACTCCCTTCTCCAGGGGATCGAATGTGGATCTCCTGCATTGTAGGCGGATTCTTTACGTCTGAACCACCAGGGAATTCCCAAGTCAACTACTAATGAATGTCATGCACTTTCCTCAATTTGTTATAAAAAAAGTCAATGCCCCTTTAATGTCTATCAAAATTACAATCCATTTATCCTACAATCTTGCAATCTCGTTTCTGGGAATATAGCCCACAAATGTAATTACAGTGAAATAAAATGACTTCTGCAACATTATCACTGCTCTGTTATCTGGGACAGTAAAAGACTGGAAACCAGCCAAGAATCCATATACAGGAAACTGGTATGCAAAGACCCGGGACACACTGTTAGCTAAGACAAACAAGCGCAGGTCAGTATGTCTAGAGTGCTACCTGCTGACATGGGGGTGGAAGCAGTGAGGTAAGAATAAATAGAATCCTATCTGCTTGTTTTCACAGAAAGAAACACTGGAACGATACTCAAGACAGGGGTGACCCACAGAAGCCAAGTTTGGGGAAAGGAGGTGGACAAAGCAGTGGATTGCGAGTGAGATGCCATAATGGCTGTTAAATCTTTTTCGTCATTTTGATTTCTGCAATGTGTCAACAGTACCCATTTAGAAAACTAAATCATGTTTAAATTTAAACAAGACAGTGACTTTAAGAACTGCCTTGTCTCTTATACCTTCATTTTGTACTCTGATGCGCGCGCGCACACACAGTTAAACAACAAAGTAATCCAGCATCAGTTTAACCATTATACAGACAGACAGAAACACCTGGATATGCAATCAGGTAAGCATGGGCCTGGATATACTTCCTTGCTTTTAAGAAAAGAAACACAAAAGGTTATAGCCTGGAAAGAAAAATCATGAGTCACATATTTTAGCTGACTATCTCTGGGTCCTACTTCTTTTGGTTATTACATTTTGCATCTCAACACAGAGGGGAAGGAATGCAGCTACTGGAGCAGCCCCAACTCCCTCAGACTTGGAGTGATCACTTCTCTCTTCAGACAGGCGACCCTAGGACTCAATCTCCCAACAGTGGCCTCTCTAAGTAAAGACAAAAGAATGAAAACAAATAAGGAGGTTCTGTGGTCAAAAGGAAATGCTGAACTCCCACACACGTTTATGGACATTTTCTCACTCATTTAAAACAGTGGACTTCGTCCAAGGTTGCTTCATTTCCTCCCACCCTGTAACTCTCATCCTTCCGATCCCAGACATAGTAAAAAACAACACAAAAAGGTTATTAACATTTACTGTGCATTATACTATGTACCAGACACTTCACATACAGAAAATGTTCTCACTTATTTTTCAAGTGGGATAAGTAACATCATTCCAGTTTTACAGGAGCAAAAATAGATTCTGAGACATTAAACGATGTGCCCAGGATCCCGGTGCCTTTAAATGATAGTCTTTCTGCTCCTGAAATCCAAGGTCTTTGCAATGTTATTTCCCTACTGTAAGAAACTGGCTCAGTAGATGGGCTATTACTATCACTATTGTTTGTTAAGATTCTTTAAAAAAAAAAAAAAAACTCTCCAAAATAGAAAAAAGGACATTTTCAAAGACACACAAAAGTTAAAAAAATAAAAAAAGAGAGAGAGAGAGTACACCTCTCCCGTAACCATCATCTGATTTAAACAATCATCAACTATGGCCAATCCTGCTTAACCTAAACTCCCCTCACCATAACCCTAGCCCCCTTCACTGAAATTTTTCCAAGCATCATATCATTCAGATATACTTCACAGTTTCCTAAAAGATAAGGATTCCTGCTGACATATAAAATAGTCTGCAATACCACTATCACAACTTAAAAAATGCAATAATACCAATTCCTTAGTAGCAAGTACTCAGTGTTCATATTTCCCCAAATGCGTATATGTGAGTTTCTTACATATCTCCTATTGGATTGGTTTTCAAGATGCGGCCCACTGATACTGTGGATCCCTAACATTCCTTAAGAGGTCTGCAAAGTCAAAATTATTTTCATAACAATATGAAGGTGACACTTGTCTTTTAGAAGTATGTTGATATTTGCATTGATGGTATAAAAGCAATGAGCTTCCCTTGTGGCTCAACTGGTAAAGAATCCACCTGTAATGCAGGAGACCTGGGTTCGATCCCTGGGCTGGGAAGATTCCCTGGAGAAGGGAAATACCCACTCCAGTATTCTGGCCTGGAGAATTCCATGGACTGTAAAGTCCATAGTGTCGCAAAGAGTCAGACACGACTGAGCAACTTTCACTTTCGCAAAAGCAGTGAAAGGAAGAACTGCTGGAGTCTTGGTGTGACTCAGGACTCGTGGAACCCAGCTTGCTAATTATCAGCGTTCTTCCCCACCAAAGACTTACAGTAAGAGAAGAATGCCAGTTTCACTTAAGAACGCCCTTAATAAAGCAGGAAACACGATCAGTTGTATTAAACGCGGACCCTGGAGTACATGTTCTCCTAATACTCTGTGTAAAGAACAGGAAGTACACACGAAGCACTTCTGCAGACTGGAGTCTGATGTGGGTCTTGAGGCAAAACACTGGTGACTATCTTGAGTTTTAAGCTGAACTAGCCACCTTTTGTCATCAAATCTCATTATTACTTAAAAGAATGACTGGCAGACAAACTATGATTATTCAGATTTGAGTATTCTGACCATTTTTGCAAAAATAAATGAAGTGAGCCTGTCATTTTGAGGAGAAGCAACCCAATGATTGCTGCCATTGCTGCCAAAGATAAAAGCTGAGTTTTCCAGCAAGAATCAGGTTTCTAGAAAATGTTTACCTGCCACCACGAGCGTGACAGCTTCCAAATACCTTTGTGATAGGACTGGCAGTGATTTTAAAGGATGCATTTTTTTGCATGTTATAATGAAATGGGTCAAATTCTAGAATAAGATTTTTCTAAATGCAAGATGGATCATGGAGCCTAATGCATCAGAGTAGGGGAAGTTCAGAATCTATATCACCACTGACATGGCTATAATCTGACTTTCAGATTCTTTATGGCTATTAATCTCCAGGAAGCCATCACTGTTGATACTACACCAAAATTTTGGTGTAGTATCAACAATGAATATCTACAGTTATCCAAAAAGACTATTAAAATACTTTCCTCTTTTCCAAGCGTGTACCTGTGAGACCTCACTTTTTTCACACTTATACCAAAACCCCACAAACACACCAAACTGACTACATTAAGCAGATGTGAGGGTCTGTTTTCTATTAGGCCAAACACTGAAGAGATTTGCAAAATGTGAAACAATACCACTCTTCTCACTAATTTATTATTCTTTTTCACTAATTTACTTTTGTTTTGAAAAATAGAGTTGTGTTTCATAAACATGTTATTTATGTTAGCATGTAACAGGTTTATTATTTTTTTAAGAGAATTTACTATTTTTTAAATTTCTCAGTTTTAATTTCTAATAGTGAATATGAAAGAGATATAACCCAGTGAAACAAAAGCTGTTTGAGATTCTCAATAATTTTTAGGAGTATACCAGGGTCTTGAGACCAAAAAGTTTGATAATTGCTGTTCTGTTGGAACTGACAATTACACCTTAAGGTGAGTAATAAATCTCCATCCAGAGATAATCAGCAAGTCCAGTTTGTTGCTTGGTTAGTATATGGTGACACTGACTTTAAGCTCTCTCATTCCTTTCAATCAACCCAACTAACAAGGTCGTGCTTTCTACTCTCTGGAGACCATTCCAAGAGACAAGCGGCACGGAAGACAAGTCCATGCCTCCCAGTCTTCCTGGACTGATACATAATACAGCATTCTTGGTCCTCGTGAGCTCTTTCTTTTCCCCTAGAAAGACAACACTTATATTGTTATTTAATTTTTATTGGGAGTACAGTTGCTTTACAATGCTGTGTTAGTTTCTATGTATAGTAAAGTCAATCAGTTATATATACACACATATCCCCTCTTTTTTGGGGGATTTCCTTCCTATTTAGGGCTTTCCAGGTGGCTCAGACAGTCAAGAATCTGCCTGCAATGCAAGAGACCCAGGTTCCATCCCTGGGTTGGGACAATCCTCTGGAGAAGGAAATGGCAATCCACTCCAGTATTCTTGCCTGGAGAATCCCAAGGACAGAGGAGCCTGGCGGGCTACAGCCTGTAGGGTCGCAAAGAGTCGGACACGACCGAGCGACTAACCCTTCACTTCACTTAGGTCACCACAGAGCACTGACTAGGNCCTCTGGAGAAGGAAATGGCAATCCACTCCAGTATTCTTGCCTGGAGAATCCCAAGGACAGAGGAGCCTGGCGGGCTACAGCCTGTAGGGTCGCAAAGAGTCGGACACGACCGAGCGACTAACCCTTCACTTCACTTAGGTCACCACAGAGCACTGACTAGGGTTCTCTCAGCTACACAGTAGGTTCTCACTGACTATTTTTATTGACTGGCTGACATACTTCTTTAATACTTTTCCCTTATATTTTGGGGCTATATAATTTTTAATTACTGTTTTATACAAGTTCATTTTTTGCGCATTAAAAAATTATGTACGCTTTCTTCTCTCTCAAGTGCACTTGTCAGGTATTAACACAGTCACTCTCACTTTCACTGACTAGTGTTTAAACCATAATTTTCTCGCCCTTTTACCTGCAACGGCTCTATGGAGATACAGTCCACATAACATACAATTCACTCACTTGAAGTGCACGGCTGAGCAGCTATCTGTAGATCCAAAACTATGTGCAGCTGTCACCACAGTCTTTTTTTTGGCCATGTATCATGTGGCTTGTGGGACTCTCGGTTCCCCAATCAGAGACTGAGCCCAGCTGCAGCAGTAAGAGCCCAAAACCCTAGTCCCCAGGCTGCCAGGAAGCCCTGCCACAGCCAATCTTAGAAACCCTTCACCGTCTCAAGAAGAAAGCCTGTGCCCTGGAACTCTCGCCTCTGCCCACCAACCCCTGCTACTGCTGAACCACCAGTCCTAAACCACTACTAAGCTGCTTTCTGCTCTTACAGATTTCCCTAGTCTGGACACTTCATGTGACTGGAATCTTCTAATACGTGGTCTTCTGTGACTGCCTTCCACTCAGCATAATATTTTAAAAGTTCACTCCCATTGCACCATGTACCGGTCATTTGATTCCTTTTTTACTAGCAAGTAAAGAGAAAGAGGAAAACAACAGAATGGGAAAGACTAGAGATCTCTTCAAGAGAACTAGAGATACCAAGGGAACATTTCATGCAAAGATGGGCTAGATAAAGGATAGAAATGGTATGGACCTAACAGAAGCAGAAGATATTAAGAAGAGGTGGCAAGAATACACAGAAGAACTGTACAGAAAAGATCTTCACGACCCAGATAATCATGAGGATGTCATCACTAATCTAGAGCCAGACATCTTGGAATGTGAAGACGTCAAGTGGGCCTTACAAAGCATCACTAAGAACAAAGCTAGTGGAGGTGATGGAATTCCCGTTGAGCTGTTTCAAATCCTGGAAGATGATGCTGTGAAAATGCTGCACTCAATATGCCAGCAAATTTGGAAAACTCAGCAGTGGCCACAGGACTGGAAAAGGTCAGTTTTCATTCCAATCCCAAAGAAAGGCAATGCCAAAGAATGCTCAAACTACCGCACAATTGCACTCATCTCACACGCTAGTAAAGTAATGCTCAAAATTCTCCAAGCCAGGCTTCAGCAATATGTGAACCGTGAACTCCCTGATGTTCAAGCTGGTTTTAGAACAGGCAGAGGAACCAGAGATCAAATTGCCAACATCCGCTGGATCATGGAAAAAGCAAGAGAGTTCCAGAAAAACATCTATTTCTGCTTTATTGACTATGCCAAAGCCTTTGACTGTGTGGATCACAATAAACTGTGGAAAATTCTGAAAGAGATGGGAATACCAGACCACCTAACCTGCCTCTTGAGAAATCTGTATGCAGGTCAGGAAGCAACAGTTAGAACTGGACATGGAACAACAGACTGGTTCCAAATAGGAAAAGGAGTACGTCAAGGCTGTATATTGTCTCCCTGCTTATTTAACTTATATGCAGAGTACATCATGAGAAACGCTGGACTGGAAGAAACACAAGCTGGAATCAAGATTGCCGGGAGAAATATCAATAACCTCAGATATGCTGATGACACCACCCTTATGGCAGAAAGTGAGGAGGAGCTAAAAAGCCTCTTGATGAAAGTGAAGGAGGAGAGCGAAAAAGTTGGCTTAAAGCTCAACATTCAGAAAACGAAGATCATGGCATCCGGTCCCATCACTTCATGGGAAATAGATGGGGAAACAGTGGAAACAGTGTCAGACTTTATTTTTTGGGGCTCCAAAATCACTGCAGATGGTGACTGCAGCCATGAAATTAAAAGACGCTTACTCCTTGGAAGAAAAGTTATGACCAACCTGGATAGTATATTCAAAAGCAGAGACATTACTTTGCCGACTAAGGTCCGCCTAGTCAAGGCTATGGTTTTTCCTGTGGTCATGTATGGATGTGAAAGTTGGACTGTGAAGAAAGCTGAGCGCCGAAGAATTGATGCTTTTGAACTGTGGTGTTGGAGAAGACTCTTGAGAGTCCCTTGGACTGCAAGGAGAGCCAACCAGTCCATTCTGAAGGAGATCAACTCTGGGATTTCTTTGGAGGGAATGATGCTGAAGCTGAAATCCAGTACTTTGGCCACCTCATGCGAAGAGCTGACTCATTGGAAAAGACTGATGCTGGGAGGGATTGGGGGCAGGAGGAGAAGGGGACGACCGAGGATGAGATGGCTGGATGGCATCACGGACTCGATGGACGTGAGTCTGAGTGAACTCCGGGAGATGGTGATGGACAGGGAGGCCTGGCGTGCTGCGATTCATGGGGTCGCAGGGAGTCGGACACGACTGAGCGCCTGAACGGAACTGGACTGAATGTTCCACTGCGTGAATGTCACATTTTGTTTGAGAGCTGATGGACAGCTGCGCTATTTTCGCCTTTGTCCATGATGAATAATGCTATAAACATTTGTTTGTAAGTTTTTTATATGGACAGATGCTTTCATTTCTCTATGTGTGTATGCAAATGGAACCACTGGGTCGCAGGACAACTCTGTATTTATTTGAGAAATGGCCAGTTTCCCACCTTGTCAGTACAGTTTCACAATCCCAGCAATGAGGGTTCCACTTTCTCCACAGCCTTGCCAACACTTACTATCCGACTCTGATTCTAGCTATCCCAGGCCTGAAGAGTATCTGACAGTGTTTTTTTCGCTGCACTGGGTCTCCACTGAGGCACACAGGGGCGTCTCTAGCTGGGGTACGAGGGCTTGGCCGCCCCATGGCACGTGGGATCTTAGTTCCCTGACCAGGGACCGAACCCACGTCCCCCGCATTGGAAGGTGGATTCCTAACCACTGGACCATGTCACGGACGCCCCCGACATGGTTTTTGATCTGTGTTTTTCCAGTGACTAATGACGTCAAGCATCTTTTCATGTACTTATTGGCTATTTGTATATCGTCCTTGAAGAAATGTCTATTCAAATCCTTTGCCATTTAAAAACTGATTTTAAATGGCAGACAGGGTGTGGAGAAAAGGGGTCCTTCCTACACTGTTGGTAGAAATTTAAATTGGTACAGCCACTACGGAAAACAGTCTGGAGGTTCCTTAAATAGAGTTACCAGGTGATCCAGCAATCCTACTCCTGGGTATGTATCTGGAGAAAACTCTAATTCAAAAAATTACACACACCTCTACGTTCACAGTGGCACAATTTACAATAGCCAAGACATGGAAGCCACCTAAACGTCCACTGACAGGTGAATGGGTAAAGAAGATACCGTATATACATACAGTGGAATACTATCCAGCCGTAAAAAAGAAGGAAATAATGTCATTTGCAGCAACATGGATGTAGAGATCATACCAAGTAAGTCAGACTTACTTAGGCAAATATCATACGATACCGACAAATACCATACAGGAGGAAGACAAATATCATATGGTAACACAGGTGCAATCTACAAAATCATAGAGATGAATCTATTTATAAAACAGAAACAGACTCACAGACACAGAGAATGAACTTCCTGTATGGGAGTCTGGCATTACCAGGCACAGGTTACTACACATAACACAGATAAACAAGGTCCTACTGTTTAGTAGAGGGAACTATACTCAATATGCTTAAAATAAACTATAACGGAAAAGAATATGAAAAAGAATATATGTACAGCTGAATCATTCTGTTATACACCAGAAACTGTATAGAACACTGTAAACTACATTTAAAACAATTTTTTTTTTAAATTGGATTATTTGCATTATTAAGTTCTCTATATATTCTGATACCACACTGTTACCAGACACATGAATTGTTTACATCATCTCCTGTTCTGGGGGCTGTCTTCTCACCTTCCGGATAATGCTTGGTGAGCCTAACAGCTTTTATAACTTTGACAAAGTGCAGTTTAATCTAATTTGTCTTTTGTTTCTTAGGCTTTTGGTGTCGCAATTAAAAACTACTGCCAGATCCAAGGTCATGAAGCTTTAAAACTATGTTTTCTTCTAAAAGTTGTATATCTTTTAGTTCTTAACATTTAGGTCTTTAATCCACTGAGTTAATTTTTGTATACGGTATGAGGTAGAGGTACCAGGAACTCTTAAAAGTCTACTAATTTTTTATACTGTTCCAGGTGAGTAACATTTTATCCCAATTAAGGACAATGAAATGAAAACAGGAAGTAACAGGCCCTAAGTTTCTGAATGAGTCAGGAACTAGGAGGGAATTGCTTTTAAATACCTTTCAGGCTAACAGCTGATGACACTTCTTTTCTACAGGCCCCAGGGCGGAAGGGCAAAAAGCAGTGGTGATAATCGACTTTTAAAGGAGTTTAGAGTTATATTTTTTTCCAAGGTGCACTTAATCTACTAAGCTTTAAAACATGCTTTGGCTACTCTATTATATCCAAATATATCTTAAGTGAATCCTGATTCTTAAACATTTTTAAAACAAAGCAAGACAAGAAGGCCCTTATATCATTCAGGAACTGATTTCCAGCTCAGTTTGACAAAACATGACTCAATCTCTCTCTCCCTCTCTCTCTATATATATATGAATGAATGACTGCCTTTAAAAGAAACATTAAAAACTGGCACGGCTTCATCCACAAAATAAGAACTATCTCTAATCTTTCTGAGGTTCTCTAAAAGACATGGATGCCAAGGATCACAGCTTTTATAGTAGTGAGTATACTACTACTACAGAAAAAGTAAATTTAAAACAGCAGTAATGGGACAGTGGCCTCACTTTGTATATATAAAGGCTTCAACAACAACATTATCATCATTACCACTCCCATCCCCACACTGAAATGGGGTCAAGGTAACTACCCTAATCAGGTTCGTGGACAGACATTTTGGAGAAGAGCCAAATGTTATACAAATCTACAAACCAGAAATGAACATCCTTATTGCACTTAGCACGTGTGTCCTGTTTTAGGGAAGATCAAATACCAAGGCATACAGAGTACTCACGGGAGATAGTTTCTGGATGAGGTCATGGGCAACATGGATGAGGTTCTTGTCTTCATGGAGACACTTCTGAAATTTTTTGCTCTCCTCATCTTCTAGAAGATCAAAATCTATGGCTGCATCCAGTAAGGCCTGAATCAACCCCTTCCAGGATTTCAGGGCTGGGACCTGGGGTGCAACCGCAGCACTGATGCCTGTTCCAATCACCAGCACGAGCTCCCGAGGCTTCTTAGTTTTCAGGCTTGGGAGCAGCTTCCTGAAAGGGTCAAACAAATGAGACTGGGAACACCCAGCAGACACAAGGCACAGAGCAAGGCCATCTTAAACCACGGTTTTCAGCTCCACTCTTGCAGCCGCAAAGATGACAAGCACAGGTCTGCTGCTGCTGCTGCCAAGTCGCTTCAGTCGTGTCCGACTCTGTGCAACCCCATAGACGGCAGCCCACCAGGCTCCCCCATGCCTGGGATTCTCTAGGCAAGAGCACTGGAGTGGGGTGCCATTGCCTTCTCCAACCACAGGTCTAANACAGGTCTGCTGCTGCTGCTGCCAAGTCGCTTCAGTCGTGTCCGACTCTGTGCAACCCCATAGACGGCAGCCCACCAGGCTCCCCCATGCCTGGGATTCTCTAGGCAAGAGCACTGGAGTGGGGTGCCATTGCCTTCTCCAACCACAGGTCTAATGCCTTTACAAAGTAGAGTGAGCAAAAAGACCAGAGCAAAAAAAACAGAGTAAAAATCCTACTGTGGGAATCCTAAAGAGCCTGATGAGATCAATCTTCTCTTTCGTAATCCTCACAACCTAAGAAAACCCACTAACAGTAGGGAAAGGTCTGATTATCACAGCTCAGCTGAGTTCTGATAACTAAACTATATTTTAAATCAACATACATTTCAAAAAGACATGTTTGATTTGGAGTCCAGAGAGAAAAGAACCCTCTCCAACATGAAATTCTTACCGTTGAGAAACGTAAAACGGGAGACAAAAGAAAAGCCAACACAAATCTAAGCCCCAAATTTGAGAAAGTTAAGATAAAAATGGGCATGACTAAAGCGAAGCATGAGACAGTCAAATATGGGAACAAAGTTGCCTTTGGTTTTGTTCTAGACATCCTCAGGCAAAAAATGAAATAGCGGCCAACAGGATTTCGAAAACACAAGAGCCTTACAGACCTAAATAAAGAACTATTCACCGGACATGACACAAGGTGGAAAACATTCCTTTCTTCCCGTGATGAGCACTGCGTCCAGTCCTGGCTTCTGTGAGGGACAGCAAGGGTGCGAGTGTTTGTGTTTTGTTTCTCCACGCCCCTTCATCCTGAAACTGTTATCATTAATAAAACCTGTGTGAAATATGTGTATGCACTTTAGTTTTTGCTGATGGCATGTGTTTTCTTAAGAAATTGCCCTTCTCAGCGTTTTGTCCAAATAATGAAATGAACAGAAAAAGGATCTGTATGTTGGCGTTAACACAAGAGAGGAGCAGGGCTTTCAGCCTTGAGAAACCTGGTTTTGAAACCTGGTTTTCTACCTCTAGAACTGCCTTCCCTGCTCCCAACTTGATGAAAAACTCATCAAGCACCACACACAGTGGAGTCCTTGACTGCAAAAGCTTTGTCTGTTGGGGAAGACTGATAATGGAGGTTAGAAGCAAACAATGAAAAGTGCGCTTCGGTTCAAGGGGATCAAGGAGGTGAAGCAGACACAAACATACTTAAGAAAACTTCTAGAAGGACTTATAAGAACTGTACACAGTAGTTAACTCTGGGGATTGGGGAGAACAAGGACTTTTGCTTTGAACCTGAATGTGCTGTACTATTTGAATTCTTTACCTCAGACATTACAGATTTGAGGTTATGATATTTCCATATTTAAGATTTCCGGTTACAAAGGGAAAATCTAACAGTTGTTTCATTTTCAGCTCTTCCTAAAACACTAAATAACAGTAATTTTTAAAGAAGGCACACGTTCATAAAAAGTCAAATAGGAGAAGATAATGGAAATAGGAAAAGTAGGCAAACCAGGTCAACAGAGCTTAGGAGCTGCCAGGAGCCGAGCCCCTGGGTAGGACCTTGGGGACGTTCGGGTAGAACATCAGAAGGCAGAGGGTCAGTTCACTGCAAGGCTGTGCCAGATGCGGTTAGAACACTAGGAAGGGAGGCCTATCTTCTAGGGAGGTTTAACCAGAGGCTTCTGTGTCTGAGCACACAGAGCTCAGCTTGACGAGGTGGCTGTGTAAATTCTGTATGAGAAATATAAGAAGACTCCCAGGCGTGGGCAGTCAACCTCAGACCTTTCCCCCAACCCCATTGGGTCAGGAGACAGGAGGAGTCCCCTCTGGGGAAAAATGACCCACATGAGAGCAAAGACCCACAGCGGCCTGCCAGCGACCAAGCCCCTCACCACAGAGTCTCCACTTGGCCTTTCAGGGTTTTCTCTTAAACAGGAGCAGAAAAATAAGGGGCGCCTTCCCTTGAACAAACTCCCAGCATGCGAGTTACATCCAAACAAGCCAGCAGATAGAGAGGAACTTGGGGAACACAAGGGAAAACACAGGACAGAGAAGAAAAATTGAAAAGGAAACAGGGACATTCTCACAAAGGTTTTTTTTTTTAAAAATGGCATCTGTGAAACAGAACAGGATGCTATAAAAAAGAAGAAAAAACTGCACAAACAAAAAGATTTCTTAGAAATTAGAAATATAACAGAAATAAAAATTCATAAGGTGGGAGATACAACTGAGAAAATCTTTGAGAAAGCAGACTGATAAAAACAAAAGTGACAGAAAACTGTAAATTAGAGCCTCATCCAGAAGGTCCAGCGTCTAAATACCCAGAGTCCTATCAAGATGGAAAACAGAAAAGAACTGTCAAGGAAATTATCAAATAAGTAACACAGGAAAATGTCTCCAACGTGAAATCACCAGTAGTCTGCTTAAAAGAGCTACCTGATACCCAGACCCATATGAAGATACAGTGCTGTGAAATTTCAGACTACTGAGAAAAAAACAACCATCCTTATGAGCGTCTAATGAGAAAAGAAAAAGAGGTCATGTGTTACAAAGGACTGGGAATTAGATCAGAGTGGCTATTTTGGCAGAACATTTAGATGTTAGCAGAGGATGGACAACGATCTCACAGCTCTAAGGAAAATGATTTTGTACCTCAAGTCTTCTACTCAGCTAAATCACCAAATCAATGTTAAGAGTACAGTTAGACACTGTCAAACGTCTCCCCAAACTTTTTCCCTCTGAAGTCTTAATAAAGAAGCTGATGAGACATTTTTCAGCAAAACGAAGGCATACACTGAAAAGGACGATCCAGGAAACAGAGGATCCAACACAGGAGAGATGTGAAAGGAATTCCCAGGGTGACGGGAAAGGAAATGGCAGAGAGCTGCAAGGCGGCAGGCTGGGAACACAGCTGTCAGAGGGAAGAGTCCACAGAACCATTTTAAGCTAGTACGTCCCTGGCGTGGGCCAGTGGATTAGGAGGTTTACTCTCTGTCACAGTCTGAGTTTAAATTAACAGGCTCAAAGAAAACAAAGCAAGCCAAAAAAAAAAAGAGGACACTCTTAACAAACAGGAGGAAAAGAACGGACAAGAAACGTAACCATCACATATGAGGCTCAGCTATGAACACTATTTATACAGTCATACGATATAAATATCAAACCGAAAATTGTGATATAAAACATACGAGGAGGTTGTGGGGAGAGTCTTTGGTTTGTGGGGGTGTGTGTGTGTGTTGTGGGGAGAGGCTTTGGGGTGTGTGTGTGTGTGTTATGGGGAGAGGCTTTGGGTGTGTGTGTGGGTGTGTGTGTTGGGAGCTATGAGGGGAGGATTCATGATAGCAAGCCTAATCCTTATTTTCCATAATTTGTAATAGATAAAACTAAAAAAAAAAAAAACAGCAGTAAACAGAGTACTAAAAATCTGGAAGCAAACATTAGAAGAAACAGACAAAGCTGAAAGTGATTGGCTCCAAGGAGGGCTGAGGAACTGACTTAAAGCCGTGAAGAACTGACTTAAAATCAATGCATTTCTGACCTTGACAGAAATAAAAATTAATGCAAGATAAGCAGGCTGACTTGTATATGGAGGCCGGTACTTTCTTTTCTCTTTCTGAAGGCCAGCGTTAATTAGTGAAGTCTACTGGGATGTAGGGCAAGCTCATCATCTCTCTCAGCTGCCACCAACGGTGATTTGCTCTGCTCCTCAGACTTCTTTCACTTGTTTACCTGGGCTTCTTGGTGGGGGGTGCGCCATCACTGAAGAATCCCAAAATCTTGTCTATATCCGAGGCCTGGCTCCCTGTGGAAGCCATCCAGTTTCTAAAATAGATTAAACACCGTGGACCACAATTAGATGTGTAAAGTACATTATTCAAAAGAGCACATGCATTACATAGTTTTTAATAAGCTATACATCCTGAAAGCGATTTAGAGGTATAACTGGCTTAACAGAAACTCATTAATCAATGAGTGTCCCAAACTTATGGGATTAAATTCATCCAGAAGAAAGTGACCTCGAAATTAGGGTTTTGAAGCTCTATACTGTTATCTGACATACATAGCTAAATCTATGTTCTGAAGGCTCCCCCACACTCCCCTACCCTGCTTCAAAAACAAACAGAACAGAACCAGAGCATCATCAACTCACGTCAATCGGCCATCACTTTGTGGAGCCTAAGAAATACCTGCTATTCTACCTTGAGACAGGTCTGGGGAAGACATGGGAAAACCCATGGGTGCTTGTGCTACACATCCCATATTATTAATATCCTTTACTATCACCTAAGGAAATCACTGGATCAAGAATAGGATAATCAACACTAATTTGCCGACTGCTGGACATTCCTTGTCTCTGAACAACTGGTTGCTCACGGCGGGGAAGGATGACTCTCAAGCTAAGCATATGCTTACTTTCTTTCCTTAACAATGGTTCAAACATCTGTAATCTGGACAAAGTACACTCACATAAAAAACTGAGAAAGGCAACTTGAGAAAGATGAAAGTAAAATATAGAGGGAAGTAACTGAATGTTCATTAAGTCCAATGATTAATTCAGCTACTAAATCAAGAGTTTTAACAAACTCTATAATAATGCTTACCATGTGCCAAACACGATTTACAAGCAGTAACTCATGTTATCCCCATTATCCTATGAAGTACTACTATCACCTCATTCTAGTGATGAGAAAACTGAGGCACAGGAAGCTCAGCATGTGCGTGTTCAGTCACTAAGTTGTGTCTGACTCTCGGTTCCATAATTCAAACCACGGCGGTCTGCCTCCCAGGTCCGCACTCTTAGCTGCGCTATTACAGCCTAAAAATATTGTCCAAGTATTATCTTCTCATCTCCCCCCTGCCCCATTTTTAATATGCAATTCAAAACCATCAAAGAAGGGAGCTCCCACATTCTAGAAATCTAAAAGTTAAATCCCACATTCAGGTTTAGTTGAAGTAACTGTGGTGCTTTAGAGCTGCTACATGACGAGGTGCTCTGCTGATACAGTTAGAGCTGCTGCTGCTAAGTCACTTCAGTCGTGTCCGACTCTGTGTGACCCCATAGATGGCAGCCCACCAGGCTCCCCCATCCCTGGGATTCTCCAGGCAAGAATACTGGAGTGGGTTGCCATTTCCTTCTCCAATGCATGAAAGAGAAAAGTGAAAGTGAAGTCGCTCAGTCTGTCCGACTGTTAGCGACCCCATGGACTGCAGCCCACCAGGCTACTCCGTCCATTGGATTTTCCAGGCAAGAGTACTGGGGTGGGGTGCCATTGCCTTCCCCCACAGTTAGAGCAGTCAGTTAAATTTAGGAGCTGAAGGAAATCATTTTCTTCCAGTGATAAGCATTACATGTTACAAACCTCCCAGCACTACCAACTAACCAGAACCCTAGATCAGTCCCATGATTTTCCCCTGGAAAATGTACTTGTTTTGCTGGATTCTCTTTTCTGACAGATGGTCAATTCTTGGTGTTGACACCTGAATACTAAGCTTTTCCATTTTTTTTCTTTACAGAGTCAACTATTCCAAAGGTCCATTCCATCTACATAATTTATGAGAATTAAATATGGCCAACAGCTCTTGACAAGTTGTTACTGGAATGTTCTGGGTCCTTTTACTTAGGAACTAAATGCGAAGTAAGTCAATATGCCTGTTATATTTGATCACGTACTCATTCTGTCTTCTAACATTTTTTCTTCAGTCTGAAAGATATCTCATATGATACAATATTACATGCACATCCCAGTGACATCTAAGCATAAGCCATATCTTATTCCTTCTAGAGTGCAATTTCAGAAAAAATAACTCTAGTTTAGCATTTACCCTCAACAATGTGCAGCTACTGCTAAAGAACTTATGATTGTGAAAATCTTGCACAGAATTCCTAACATGCATCAACTAGTTCACACATTAATTTCTTTAAGTGATTGCCACTGGAGTTTTCATTTCAGTGGGACTTAGCAGAGGTGGGGAAAAGCTTTTCTGCCATAAGAAAACAAAGGCTGGTGTCTTCATTACTCCAATTACTGCTAAGCTACTGAAAAATCCTTCAAGGCCAACAGAGTTCAACAAAATAAAAGACGCTCATCAAATGCCAAGACAAGTAACCTTATTAACAAAAATTTTAAGGCCTATATCCTCATATCAGATAGGATACTTTTACTTCAAAATATGTCAGCTTGGCAAGAAATAGGATGCTTATATATATGGTGGATGAAAAAGGGAAAAATTGAGGCCAGTGTTCTAGGAAAAATCCAGTTAAGAGATATGGAAAAAGGAAAAAAGAAAAAGAATTGGCTATATGAATGAAATTAAGATTACATAAGACAGCAGTTATAGATTTGAAAACATGAGAGAATTCCAGAAGTCCCTGCTTTCACAGCATTTTGCTTCTAGAAAGATGGCAAAATATGGCTTCTTTTTCCACAGAGGGATGAGAGTGGGGTCTCCCACCTGCTCGCCTCATGCTGATCTGGGGGTCTCCCTCTGCTTCTAGTGTGTGGTCTTCAGCTCTAACGAACCACTGACATGCACAATGATCTCAGAATTATACATTTTCAGATACAAATGGATGGAATAAATAAAGAGAAAAGTTCTAATCATGACATTTTTGCCTAGAAACAAAAGATATACAAATGACTAGCTAGCGAAGGAGGTCCTTGCTTGGTCTAAAAGATCAGTTATATTTATAGTAAGCTTTACCCTTTTCTATTTAAAAGTATAAACAAATAAAACAGTGACTGGAATAGACTGGCTTATTTCTCCAGCATAAACATAGAAAAGGGTTAACTGTTTTCTAAGGGAAAAGATAGTCATCCTCTGATTTGGAAGAAACCAAGTCCCTCTGATTGTGGCTTTTGGACAAATTCCAACACATCTGTTTTTTTAGAAACTATGGGAAGAGGAAGGAAGGAAGAGACAGGCAGTGTAAGGTACTACAAGAGGGCACCAATTAACAATTCACTGAAACAGGTTAAGGCAGTTGATGAATTCAGTTCTACTGGAGACTGCAGCCTATCCTATCTGTTTTGTATATAAAGAAGTTGCCATTCTCATCCTTCTCATTCACACAAAGAAATGGAACTGATATATAAGAGCTGTATGTGGAATCTACACAAATGGCACAGATGAGCCTATTTTCAGGGCAGGAACAGACAGAGACGCAGACATAGAGAGAAGATGTGTGGACATGGGAGGTGACGGGAGAGGAAGTGGGAGATTGGGACTGACATACATACCCGACTCGGATTAAAGCAGGGAGATAGTGGGAGCCCTCTGCATAGCGCAGGAAACTCAGCTCTGTGCGCTGCGACCACCTAGAGGGTGAGACAGGGCGGGGGCTGGGAGGGAGGTGCAGGATGGAGAGGACATATGTATACCTAAGGCTGATCCACAATGTCACAGAGCAGGTACTAACACAACGTTGTAAAGCAACTATAAAATAAATCTTCAAGGGTAAGACTGGACACTCTAGCAAATCCTTAAAAACCGAAGTCCTCCTCCTAATGAGGCAGTGTGAATTACGCATGACTGTGCCCTCACTGCTTACTTCTCATGAGAACAAAAGGACAGTGAGCAGATGCAGACCCCTTCAAGTCTGGGCGGGCCCACCGGTTGTCACCACTTTAGAGGATCTCACAGAGTTGGAATTTGACAAGTCTTAAGAGGAAGATCTTCCTGTCATGACTTAAACAGCATTGATTAAAAAAAAAAATTTAAGTTGCATTTTGACATACAGCTTGGCAAATGTTATGATTAAAAACCTTAAGTGTAGCTGGATGTTAATAGTGATTAAGTGAACTAGTCAACACCAGGTTAGACATCTCAGAGGTCCCCACACTGTGGCCATGTAACCCAAACCCCATTTCACACCAAACCGAGGACAGAATATAAGAAAGATAAACAAAGTAGATCTGTCTTTGCACGGTGTCTTAAACTGTAAAAAAAAAAACAAACTGGGGTCTTATGTTTAAAACTCAAGTTATCAAAAATATCCAATCAAGAGAGATTTAGGAATAAGCTTGCTTTGAGTGCAATCTTTTTATCCTGTCATTCAACAAATCAAATGTCTACAAAACACTTGAACTTCCCACTCAGGATGGCGCTGGAACTGGAGGCCTAAAGAGGTCATGGCATTTCCTTTTAAAGAAAAAGAGGGTGGGCAACTACATTTGGGGGTGATGCACACAGAGTTCTATTTTTTTAAAAGGGAGAAAAGGTCTTGCCAATTTTTTAAGGGCCCTTCTAACTCTCAGTTATACTAACCTGGATCACTTTCCTTTTTTACTGCGAGATGAAGGTAGAATGTTCTGCTTCAGAAAGTCAAAGACCTGTGCATCTTAGCATTTTCTTCAGTGATCATACCTCGGCTTCAACTTCATAGGAAACTAAGCTAGAAACAATGAACAGCAATTTTGCAGAGGGGACTCAAGTATGAAATAACCATGACAAATGGGGAAAGGAATCTGTAAGAAAAAAGTTTAAGAAACCACAAAAGGATACTCTGAAAAATAAAATTCAGAAACACGAGAAAAGATCAGTTCTGTCTTCCCAGGTAGAGCCAGTGGTAAAGAAGCCGCCTGCCAGTGCAGGAGACTTAAGCACTCGGGTTCAGTCCCTGGGTTGGGAAGATTTTCTGGAGGAGGGTATGGCAGCACACTCCAGTATACTTGCCTGGAGAATCCCATGGACAGAGAGGCCTGGCGGGCCACAGTCCATGGGGTCGCAAAGAGTCAGCCACGACTGACTTAGCACGCACACATAGCTGGAACACCTCAAGTATCTCACTGGATAAACTAAGGCTGGTTCTTTACAGTTAGTACCATGCATCCGAAACAAAGGTGACACGCAATATACACAATATAATACACTTGATACGCGCGTGACTTTGACAATATTCTACTGTATCAGTCATTGATTAGGACTGGAAAGGAGCAGAACCCTGTGCCTAAAGCCCTGCCCCCACCTACCCAAGGACAAAGGTCCCTGCCTACTGTTTGTAGAGAAGTTGAAGTCTCCCAGGTCTCCCTGAGTCACAAAGGAGCAGGCTCAGGCAGCTCGAGATTAGAATAGAGCCGGAGAGGCAGTGCGGGCTGCACATTCCTGAGGTCTTGTACAGACCAGACTGCAGCTGTGATGTAAACGGCTCCATCTTGAGCAGTACTGAGCCTATGGTGAACAGCTCCAACGAATGACCTTAAGAAAATGGATTAACCCTACTGTTCATAAGCTTGTTCTGCTTGTTTATGGAAACAGGTAACAGTACTGTCACCAACGGACCCACGCGGACATCTTCTGCTCTAAGGAACTGCATGTCAGCAGAAGTCAGACCTTCACCCATGATCCCATAGAAACAGAAGGATGTTCTCACAAGTGGGGATTTAGAAGCAGCTTTTGGCAGGAAAGAGCTCTCTGCAGGAGGCCCCTCTTAGATCAGGCATCCCCATGCTCTACTCATTTCTGGCCCCAGCACATCTTTCCAATCTTCTGACCTCAGGACACCTTGCCTAATCCTGATCTCTTGGATCTTTTTGTAGATCAAAGGAGTAGAAATTAAGAATAAGTAACTAACAGATGACGAGCTCTCCTCCCAAGCTTCTCCTTCAGCTTTCCCAGGAACACACTGTGAACAGGACAGCATCTGAAGAAAAACCACAGCAATCCCCTGGTGGTCCAGTGGTTAGGATTTGGTGTTTTCACTGCCATGGCCCAGGTTCAGTCCCTGGCCAGGGAACTAAGATCCTTCAAGCTGCAGAGCCGGAGGTGGGGTGGGGTGGGGGAGACAAGACTGCACACAGTAGGAGGAGGACCCCACTTCTCTCTCTCAAGAATTAACCAAGATGCCTTCCTTTTTCCCTTTAAAACCTTTCTTGGCCAAGCAGAATCCTGGGAGATGATCACCCCAGTACTCTTGCCTGGAAAATCCAATGGACGGAATAGCCTGGTGGACTGCTGTCCATGGGGTCGCTAACAGTCGGACAGACTGAGCGACTTCGCTTTCACTTTTCTCTTTCATGCATTGGAGAAGGAAATGGCAACCCACTCCAGTATTCTTGCCTGGAGAATCCCAGGGATGGGGGAGCCTGGTGGGCTGCCGTCTATGGGGTCACACAGAGTCGGACACGACTGAAGTGACTTAGCAGCAGTAGCAGCAGCAGCTGAGCCTACTGTATCTGCATATTGCCAGCATTCTGATTAGCAATAATTTTCCTTTCCACCAACATCTGTCTCTCTCTCAAGTACTGATTTCTGAGCAGCCAACAGCAGGCCTTGACTGGGGAACAGGACCTTATGAAAAGCAGTGTACCTGATTTAGGCTGCCAACTTAAGAAACACAAGGAAAATCTCACTGAGTTAAAGAACAGAAAACATAGATCACCAAATAAAAATGATAAAAGAATCTGGAGCTACTGAGCTTGAAAGAAAGAAGGGAGGTAACCAAATCTGCTCTAAAGTCCCACGGACTCGGCCCAATCTTCACCTCCATCACCGCCCCTCTCTGAGACACGAGTGCCTTTGCCAAATCCGCTATAAAACAAAGCCTTTGGCTTTTGAAATCTATCCATTGGAAGGGTAAATTTTCACCTTTTACTAAATGCTAGTTCATATGAGCTTGTGATCCAACATCAGTTTCTTATTTGAGGAAAAAGAGATTTTTTTGTTTGCTTAGCTGAATTTAAGAAACTTTTGTGTTACTTAGGAATTACCTAATTCAAGTTAAGACATGAGTTGGGGTATTTATAGATTACCACCTGTAGAGCGTTCACAGGATGAAAATTCTTTCCCTAATTTACTCATTTATTTTGGCTTATGAACTTTTTGAATTTGACTGAGAAGCCTGTTCCGAAAAGGCAGAGAGCTCCCTCCCTCCCTCTAGACCTGCAGGTTTCTCTACCCTTGCAAACAGGCCTGGAGCACTTTGGCCTGGGGTCTTTCTTTGTGTGGACTGCTCCTTTTGCTGTGTCTGCTCACCCCCATCCCCCATTGGTACAAACTGCCAATCCTCTGCTCCACTCAGACCTTCCCAGTGATGCTACCCTGATCACGTATTTAAAGCTGCAGCCTCCTCACTCCCTCCACCAGCTGCTCTACAATTTCATAGCATGTACTACCCCCAGCACACTAATTATACTTATTAGTAGTATAATAAAGATACTAATTATGCTTATTAACTGCCATCCACCTCCTCCCACTGGAATACAAACTCCTCAAAGGGTAGGGATCTCAGTTTAGTTCACAAGCATCCTCAGATCCCAGACCAGTGCCTGGCACAGGGCGGGTGAGCAAATACTTCTTGAATGAACTAACTGAAATGTAAGATGTTGCTCATGATCACAATCACAAGAAAGAAATTTATTGTGCAACAGACAAAGCATTTCCAATTAAAAGAAACATCCTATTACTGCTTTTAAGGCAGTCAGGAACATAAAAGGCTTCTTTTTAAAATGGAACAAGTGGGAAAAGACAAATTCCTGTGAAAACTGTGTGCATGGTAAATCAACATTCAGACTATATTGCTTTTCAGATACACTAACCGTCAGAACAGGGGTTGAAGGGAATCTGATTCCAGCAGGCAAAAGGATTTCAGACCTCAAGTTTTAAGAACACTCTCCAACACTAACTGAACATTTTTAGATACTTATCATCTTATTTTCATAACTCAAGTTTCTGATACCTAAGATGTAAACTGATGATTTACTTGGCTGTGCCAAGTCTTAGCTGCGGCATGTTCCCTGACCAGGGGTGAACCCAGGTTCCCTGCATTGAGCTTGCAGAAAGAAGCTTAACCACTGGACCACCAGCGAAGTCCCAAAACTGATTTTTAAGGGTGGATTCTTAATGCAAGAACTCTTCCTGGTAAACAACTCAAAGACGTCAGTACTTAGGGCTAAACATATCCGTTTCTTTGTGAACTTCCCCAGTGGACCAGCGGTTGGGGGTCTACCTTGCAGCAGAGGGCGCAGGTTGGATTCCTGGCTGGGGAGTTGAACCCACGTGCCGCAACTGAGACCCTCACACAGCCACATAAATAATAAAAGAAAATTCTAGAAAAAAATCACTTTTATTTACTATATTAAATCTAAAGTATTTTACAAATAGAGAAGAAGAAAGGCTTTTGCAGCAGCAGAACGGATTTCAAAACACAAACTGGATTAAGTCATGGCTTAGAAATCCCTCAATGGCTTCTCTGCATTTAATAATATGAAATGCCTCATCCTGGGGGAAAGGCGTGGCCTGGCCTCTGCAGTCTTCCTACAGCCTCCCTTCCTGGCCCCTGCCCTGTCCACACAGGACCCATCAGCCCGCCCCCAGCCCACGCAGTCTCCCCTTCAAGGGCAGGTGCTCGCTGCCCTCGGTGAGCACCTCTGCCCCTCGCCGTCCCATCCCTGAAGTCTCCCCTTCCCACGGAGGCCTCGTGTTTATGTCAGCGCCTTATTCGCCTTTCTTAACCTTGCCCTCAGCACCAGTTTCTGTCATACAGTAAGTGTTTACACAGTGGAGTAAATATTTAAATATTTGCTGAATGAATGAGTGTGTACCCACCAGGAGTTAATTCAAAGTCTAAGAGATCAACTGATACTTTTAATTTTATGAGCTGTAAAAACAAAACAAAACAAAACAAACCCAGGCTGACTAGGTAAAGTGTGGTATTGTTTCTTTCATGCCAAATTCACTCTGTGAGGGACATGTGTCAGCTGCTTCAGGGTATGTTCACTCCCATAAATGAACGTGCTCACCTGCTCTGCAGGAGTCTTCTTTACCTTTCAGTTTTCTTTTTCCCAACTACATGAAAAAAACCACAAAGATTACACAGTACCTCTGCAAAAAGTCTATAGATTGTTTTATAAAACAAAGTTACATGCAGAGAATTCTCACTCCAGAGGTTTACCTCTGGCCTGTATCACATATATTCTCTATATGCTGGCAGAGTTTAAAATGACAGATATTGTATTAATTACAAGGTGTTGAATTTTCACTTTAACACCCGTTAAATCCTAAATGCCAGGCACTGCACTGAAACTAATACAATTATCACAGCATCCAGTTCACTGCCAACAAACTCCATGCAGCATTTGCAGGGAGCCAGGCGCGGTTTTCTGCACTTTGGGAATGTTCACTCCTCTATCACGGAGCCACCACCATCACCCTACACGTCATAGATGTCACAGGTAACAGAGACACCAAATAGCTTGCTAGTACTCACATGGCAGTCACACACCAGACAAGGGACGCTGACTGCAGCGTCAACGTTGTGGAGACACAAGTCAATACTGTCTCACCACAGATGACTAACACCATGCTCTTAAGGGCCATACCCTTGAGAAGTCTCCACCTTTTAGGAGAAGTGGAACTGTGAATATGTATATATATGTATATATATACACAAGAGAAGACTCTACACATGGACATCACCAGATGGTCAACACTGAAATCAGACTGATAATATTCTTTGCAGCCAAAGATGGAGAAGCTCTATACAGTCAGCAAAAGCAAGACCAAGAGCTGACTGTGCCTCAGATCATGAATTTCTTATTGACAAATTTAGACTTAAATTGAAGAAAGTAGGGAAAACCACTAGACCATTCAGGTATGACCTAAATCAAATCCCTTGTGATTATACAGTGGAAGTGAGAAATAGATAAGTGACTAGATCTGATAGATAGAGTGCCTGATGAACTATGGAGGGAGGTTTGTGACCTGTACAGGAGACAGGGATCACTTGATCCACTGTACAGGAGACAGGGATCAAGACCATCCCCATGGAAAAGAAATGCAAAAAAGCAAAATGGCTGTCTGGGGAGGTCTTACAAATAGCTGCGAAAGAAGAGAAGCAAAAAGCAAAGGAGAAAAGTAAAGATATTCCCATTTGAATGCAGAGTTCCAAAGAATAGCAAGGAGAGATAAGAAAGTCTTCCTCAGTGATCAATGCAAAGAAACAGAGGAAAACAACAGAATGGGAAAGACTAGAGATCTCTTCAAGAAAATCAGAGATACCAAGGGAACATTTCATGCAAAGATGGGCTCAATAAAGGACAGAAATGGTACGGACCTAACAGAAGCAGAAGATATTAAGAAGAGGTGGCAAGAATACATGGAAGAACTGTACAAAAAAGATCTTCACGACCCAGATAATCATGAGGATGTGATAACTAATCTAGAGCCAGACATCTTGGAATGTGAAGACGTCAAGTGGGCCTTACAAAGCATCACTACGAACAAAGGTAGTGGAGGTGATGGAATTCCCGTTGAGCTATTTCAAATCCTGAAAGATGCTGTGAAAGTGCTGCACTCAATATGCCAGCAAATCTGGAAAACTCAGCAGTGGCCACAGGACTGAAAAAGGTCAGTTTTCATTCCAATTCCAAAGAAAGGCAATGCCAAAGAATGCTCAAACTACCGCACAATTGCACTCATCTCACATGCTAGTAAAGTAATGGTCAAAATTCTCCAAGCCAGGCTTCAGCAATACAAGAACCGTGAACTTCCAGATGTTCAAGCTTGTTTTAGAAAAGGCAGAGGAACCAGAGATGAAATTGCCAACATCTGCTGGATCATGGAAAAAGCAAGAGAGTTCCAGAAAAACATTTATTTCTGCTTTATTGACTATGCCAAAGCCTTTGACTGTGATCCACAATTGCTTTCTTTTCCACAATAAACTGTAGAAAATTCTGGAAGAGATGGGAATACCAGACCATCCGACCTGCCTCTTGAGAAACCTATATGCAGGTCAGGAAGCAACAGTTAGAACTGGACATGGAACAACAGACTGGTTCCAAATAGGAAAAGGAGTATGTCAAGGCTGTATATTGTCACCCTGCTTATTTAA